>LNAC01000128.1:2674684-2783394 GCA_002007465.1 Ailurus styani | reverse complement strand
GAAAGCAGAGGCTTTAACCCACTGAGCCACCCAGGCGCCTGAAAATAGTTTAAAGTACAACAACAATTTGAGTTAAAATTGGTACAGAAACTAATCATTCTATAAATATAATAAGTTCTTGGGAGATACTCACTTGGGAGAAATATTTAAAATTAATTTATTATTTTGAATACTTTTTAGAGTGATTAGCTTAGAGTTGTGTCCACAAACATAGAGGAAAAAAAAATAATGCAGATCTATTCCATCCAAAACCATTAGTTGAAAAGATAATTTGTTATTTATTTATAGCTGTTGTTTTCAGCCCTGGTTGCACATTAAAACTATCAAGAACTTTTTAAAAAATATAAATATTTAGTCAGAACAATTAAAATCAGACTCTCAGGCTTAGGGAGGGAAATGGCAGGCATTCACATTTTTTTAAAGCTTTCCTGGTAATTCTAATTTGCATTCAGGTTTAGAACTACTGGTTACAGAAAGATGAGAAGTAGGAGTTTAGAATGAAACACTTCCTGATAACTATCAGGACACCAAAGCGAGTATGAGAGAAACGACTTTTGTCACTGCATGCAAATTTACAAAGGAAATTACTCCAAGAGTTTAATAATTTTCTGGGACTTTCAACAAATTCAAGGATGTATAGGTGGGAGACAGAGAAGATTTAAGGATAACATTAATGAGAGAGCTGATGCTATGTTGGAATCTTCATCTTCCTTCTGTAAAAGAGCCATGGTGAATGCTACCTTCTTCAAACATAGAGAAAAGTGCTTTAATGGATACACTGAGAGAGCCATGAATTTATTTTCTGCCATTGGAGACACAAGACTGCTATCTGATCCATGAACAAGAATGCTTTATCAAGCATAGACTGGGGTCTGTTTTCTATCAGCCAATTGCTCTGTCAGTGGAATGAACAGTACTATAGTATGGGAACCAGCCTGCCTCTCAGACTTTGTCAGGGCAAGAAAGCCATTAGTATTTTCCTTTACAGAATGGCAGTGACATGGGAGAGGGATCCTGAATGGTTCTGACCATCACGGTTGACAGGAGAGGTGAGCAAAACTTCGCAGAAAGAGGCCGGAGGTGTATTCTCAGACAGAAAGCATGAGTTGCAGGTGATCACCTGGAATAAAGATATATCTTCTTGGGTGGGCAGAAGAGCAGAACCCTCCAAGCCCACAAAAGCCACCTATGAGAGAAAGAGACAGTCCAAATTACCTTCCAGGACTATATTTTAACTAGCTACCAAATAGAAAGCATGATCCCAACCCGGTCAAGTAAAAATGAGTCTATTCCTTGTCTTCATTTCCCTCTGCTACAGTAATACTGCATAGAGAAGAACTAGCAAATACAGAAGGGAGTGGGAGAATTTTCCCATTGCAGGCTGTCATCTTTAGGCCTGTCCAAGCTGAAGTAGAAGAATGTAATGTTAAGTGGACATTAGGGTTTGATTAGCACATTTTCCCTATGATTCCTGAACTTGCAGAGCACAGAAGAAAGTAAACTGATATTGTAATTTATGATTTTCATTTTGAGATGACTTGCTCATCTTTTTACCTATCAGATGTTTTGTACCCTTGATCCCAAACATCTTCTTTCTTCATAATCTGTTGTTTCCCTACCAGAGTTTCTCTATCTGCATCTTGATTACTTATACTTGACATCTTGTACGTGACATCTAGTTTCTTCTCAACTCTTTCTTGAAAACACTGATTTCTCATTCACTTCCCACTCTGATGAGCAGTAATATTTCCTGATGACTCCCATGAATATCCAAGTTCTTACCCTCTGCCCTGCTGATACTCATCCATAGTGAGGCATGTTTCATCATGGAATAAACCAGAACAGTTAATTAGCTACTTTACTTTCCAACTTGTTCTGTTAGTTAGCATTTTGAAGATGTAGACAAACAACAAAGGGCAACACAGTATATAGAGCTCATTAGTGAAGCATAACAGTGCCCACCAGAATGGAACTAAAGTAAACTGTGAGCTCATCCAAATTATAGAGTTATGAATTTAGTTCTATACAGATTTAATTAATTGTGTGCTATTAATGCATTGGAAATCAAAGCACCTAAAAAGAGTGGTATAATTTTTGTTAAAGTCACACACAGAATTGGACACCTTTATATACATGTTTACTTTGCTTTTAAAATGATTCAAAAATCAGATTTCAGAATGATAGAAACACTCTTTGAAGGGTTTGAATTTCGACAAAGTACGAACTTCAGAAAACTATTACAAAGATGACTTTTATATGTCTGAACAATGTAATTCTTTAGAATTGGAAATTACTTTTGTTTTACTGGCTATGATCTTTCCCACTTTCACAAACTACTTTGGATTAGCTGCCAATCTGGTATGAGACCTCTAGGGAAGGCTCAGCTGCAATATATAAAGCAGCAGCTTTGGTTCATTAGTGCATTTTCTCTTCTTAATATGTGGAATGCTGATAGTAGAGGGTTATTGCATGTCGTTATGTTAATGAAAAAAATTAGTAAGGGTGACATTTAGTTAATTCATACAATCTTCCTTAAAAGTAAACACAATTTTAATTAATGAGGTGTAGATTATTGCTGTTATGAGTAAGATGATCCTTGTATTCCTGCATATCTATTCATTAATTTATTCAACAGTCATTTATTGATTGTGTAGAAAGTATCAGACGTTGCGCTTGGTACTAGAGATTTAAAGTAAGGTAAGATACAATACTGTCCCTGCTCCACAATCTTAATGTATTTGCAGAGAGAAGCTTGTAAAATTTAACTTCAGTAGATAAGTGTTATTACAAGTGTGCACCAACTCCAGTGAGGGAACAAAAAAGGATACATTTAATTTATTGGAACAATTTGGGAGGAAAATATTTCAAAGAGGAGAAGATCCCTGAATGGGTTCTCTAAGATACAGTAGGTACTGTAAGGCAAATATGATAATGGTGAAGAGATATTTTATACTACAGGATGAACATGTGCAAAATACATAGGCATGGAGCAACTTAACACCTTCAGGAAGTTGTCAGTCATTTGATATGACAAAAGTGTGATATAAAAATAAAGTCATAGGAGGTGCATAGATAAATGAAAACGAGTCCTCAATCACAAAATATCTTCTATGTATGTTACAGAATTTGTGTTTAATTTGTAGGCAATGGAGAGTTACTGGAATGCATTTAGAAGGAGAATGACATTGTTAAATTTGTAGTTTTAGAGAAATCATTCTGGCAGCCACATGGATGATTGTTTTAAAAAATGCAAATTTGAATCCTTCAAGTCAGTGATCAGTTGAACTACAGATTCAGAAGATCTGTTAAACTTCTACAACTGAATGCAAAATTTGTCTGTCTATGTAGTACTTCTGGGGAGAACTTTCATAACATACATTTGACTTCCAATCACCGAAAGGGGATAATGGTGACAATGAGAATGTAGGGTGACCAATTCATCCCAGTTTGCCTAGGACTATTGTGTTTTAGTACCAAGAGTATTGCATCCTGGGAAAACTTTCAAATTTCAAGGACACTGGAACAGTTAGTCATCCTACTTGAAAGTCATAAGACTGTGGCAATAGAACCGTGAAAGGAAATTGAGAACTTCAGCTAAAGAAGAAGGAATGACCTTGAGAGGTATAATACATAGGACTGAATGGTTAATGGAATTGAGGTACAGTAAGAAAAAATGAACTGAAGATAAAACTTATGTTTCCAGTTCTAGTTATTATATTTGTGTGGTTGCCATACAGGAAAGTACATGTGCACAAGTAAGGATGACTTCCACTTTGAGCATGTTGATATATTAAGTATTTCTGAGATTCTGATGGAAATGTCCAATGGGAATGGAACGTGTGGATTTACAGTTGTAGGGAATATGATGAATTTGGGTAAGATTATTCAAAGATGATGTGTACCATCAGAAGTAGTGGTCAAAAAGAGTATTCTGGGAAGTTTATACATTTGAGGATATCCATAGGATGAAGACCCTAAAAAGAATACGAAAAAGAGTCTGCTCAGAACTCTAAGCAGATTACCAAGAGAAACTGTATTTTCAGGATTCAAGAGAGGAAAGATTGGGATTATTATTTATATATTTAAAGTTTTAAATAATTTCCTGGAAGTATTAGCCAATTTAAATAGAAAAGAGAAAAGAATTAGAATATAAGAATTTTAAGAGGAAGGAATGAAATATCATTTGAAACTTATATGATTATATACTTAGAAAATCATTTGAAAATATAATTGCAAACATTAAAATTATTTGATAAGCTGGATAGATACAAAATATATACAGAAACCAAATAGTTTCTCTTCATACAAGCATTAAAAATTAAAAGATTTAATGGACAAAGCTATTCATTTGTAATAGCAATAAAAGTTATCAAATGCTACTATTGGATGAATATTGATTGTTATTATGTGCTAGGCACTGTTCTAAATGCTTTCACAGGCTCAATTCATTTAATCCTTACGACAACTACATTTTACAGATGAGAAAGTAGAGGTAAAGAGAGTTTAAGTAGCTTGCTTGTGTTTATACAGTTCATAAGTGGCAGCCCTGAATTTTAAATGTAGGGACTCTTAATCCATAGGCTATGGTTTTAACTGCTACGCTATGTAATTATTCTCTTTAGGAAAAAAGTAGTAAGGTAGTACACTAGAATATAATTCACAAGAAACACCCTCCATATGAAGAAAATGTGAAAATGGTACCAATGGAGAAAAGAAGTCTCAGACAAATAGAAAAGCTATCATGTCCTTGGACAGGATAACTTAACATAAAAATATAAATTCTTCTTAAATTAATCTACGAATATAATTTGACTCCAATAAAAATAATAAAAGGTTTTTTTCTGTGAAACTAGTTGCAGTTTATATGAAAAAAATTTAAAAGGCAAATTCAGGAAAAAAAATATTGTTTAGGTGATACAGCATAAGATATTTCAAAAGTATTAAAATTTTCAACAATTAAAATAAGACAGTGCTAATACATAACAGAGAGATAAATGGAAGTCCAGAAATAAATTGAAATACATAGGGATTCAGTATATAATAAAGGTAGCATTGTATCATTTATGTCATATACATCAATGGAGGAAAAAATTATGATTCAATAAATGATTCTTGGATAATGGAGAAGCCATCTGGACAAAAATGGATTCATATCTCATCACTTAAAATAAATTTGAGAAAACTGAAGGCTGAACTGTAAAAACTATCAAAGCATAAAAGTAACAGAGAGACATTATTTTATAATCTCAGTGTATGAAAGACCTTTATGTGTGTGACACAAATACAAAGGCCATAAGAAATCACACTGATAAATTCAACTACATAAAATTAAAATATTAAATTCTGACCAAATCAGTGTAAGAAAAATCAGAACATAATTGATAAAAGTGTGAAAATAAAACCACATCAAAAACGTGCAATTTGCTTTTATTGACAATAACTCAAATCAAAGTGATCATCCATCAAAAAGAACGAGCAAATGATCAAACACAAGTTGCTTTTAAACAAGCGAAAAACGTATACTCTTACTCATAATACAAGAAATATAGATTAAAACTACATCAAATTATCATCTCATTTATATCAACGATATCAATGATCATTTCATAGATTACGAACGATTCAAAAGTTGGATAGCATACCATATCGATGGGGATGGGGCAAAGAGGTAATTCCATACATTGTTGGCGGGCCTCCAAATTAGTATAGCCTCTGTGCAGGGGAATTTGCCAATATTCATCAAATTTAGAACTGAGAAATACATATATCACTTGTTCAAAAAAATAAATTAAAAAAAACTTAAACAGTTAATGATAGGTCCTTTGGCTCATTTCTTCCACTGAGAACAACAAATGGGGGCTGAAAAACATCTTAGAATGCAAGAGGCCCAAAAGGGAAATGTTAGCAAAACTGAAGAGAAAACAGAGAAATAAAGTGAGTACTTAAATTGTTTTCTTCTGAGAGCATTGGCTGATTCTCACAATTTGAATTTGAATTAAGATAAACTTGCAGGTGAGAAGGGCATAAATAAGAGCAGAGGATCTCCCCTGCCCCCAAAAGAACTAAAGGTTCTTTAAGAACCTTAAAGTGAGGAGAGGGCTGACTGAATATTCTCATAGGGAATACTAGACCATTTAATATTCTTTTGGCCTTGGTTTAAGGTGACCCAAAACGTTAGAGATCCAGCAGCCTGGCAGAATAATCTGGAATCATATCTGGATAAGTTCACTTATTATAGATTTCAACAATTATCTCTATAAATTATTACTTCACCTAAAATACCTAGCACAGAGCAGAGATGACCAGGAGTACTAGGAAATTACAGTCAGTGAGGACACAAAGGTTATAAAGATTCAGGTATTGAAATTACCAGATGCACACAAAATATCAAATATATATACATAAATAATACCTTTATATATAATTTAATATATGCATCTATATCTATATCTGTATTTGTATCCATATCTATTTATCTCTCTACAGAGAAAGACAATATATAGTACATCCTCATTTGGTGGTGTACAATACCTCTGTCATTTTTATGATATTTGCCTTAGAATACCTATTCTATCTCAGGAAACTCATTCAAGAATCTTCTTTCCAAAACATTTCCCTCCCAGGTGTGGGTAAGGGAGGTCTTATTTTATAGGTATTGAGATTTATGAAGCTATAGTGATTGAGGTAGTATGGTATGAGTATAGGAATATATAAAGAGTCGAGTGACATAGGATGGAAAACTTGGAAGTGATGCGCACACATATACAGGCCCCTGAAGAGGACAAAGGTGGCATTGCAGAGGAATCAGAGAGATGACAGTCTTTTAAAGAAATGGTATACTAAAAGGCAACCTACGGAATGGGAGAAGATATTTGCAAATGACATATCAGATAAAGGGTTAGTATCCAAAATCTATAAAGAACTTATCAAACGCAACACCCAAAAAAACAAAAAATCCAGTCAAGAAATGGGCAGAAGACATGAACAAACATTTCTCCAAAGAAGACATACTAATAGCTAACAGACACATGAAAATGTTAAACATTCCTCATCGTTAGGGAAATACAAATCAAAACCACAATGAGATACCACCTCACACGGGTCAGAATGGCTAAAATTAACAACTCAGGAAATCACAGATGTTGGTGAAGATGCTGAGAAAGAGGAACCCTCTTACCCTGCTGGTGGGAATGCAAACTGGGGCAGCCACTCTGGAAAACAGTAGGGAGTTTCCACAAAAAGTTAAAAATAGAGCTACCCCACACCCCAGCAATTACACTACTAGGTTTATCCAAAGGATACAAAGAAAAGTAATTCAAAGGAGGCACATACATTCCAATGTTTAAAAGAGCAATGTCTGCAATAATATGGAAAGAGCCCAGATGTCCATTGACTGTTAAATGGATGAAGAAGATGTGTGTGTGCCATCAAAAAGAATGAAATCTTGCCATTTGCAATGAGGTGGATGGACTAGAGGGTATTTTGCTAAGTGAAGTAAGTTAGTCAAAGAAAGACAAATACCGTATGATTTCACTCATATGTGGAGTTTAAAAAACTGATGAACATTGAGGAAGGGAAAGAAAAATAAAATAAGATAAAACCAAAGAGGGAGGCAAACCATGAGACTCTTAACTATAGGGAACAAACTGAGGGTTGCTGGAGGGGAGGTGGGTGGGAAGATAGGGTAACTGGGGGATGGACGTTAAGGAGGGCACTTGAAGTAATGAGCAATGGATGTTATATGCAACCGATGAATCACTAAATTCTACTCCTGAAACTAACCAAACAAAAAACCTCCCAAAGCAAAACAAAGCAAAACAGAGATAAAATCAGGTATTTGTGTTAGCTACAGACTGCTACAAAAAGAATACATTTATGATATTCAAAATTGAAAACTTTATTTATTAAAGGATACAATAAAGAATATGAAATGGCAGGCTACAGAAAATAATACATGTACTACGTATAACTGACCAAGGGGTCATATCTGGGATATACAAAGAAGTGAAACAAACTTATAAGCAAAAGAGGAAAGACAAAAAGCAAACCTATACAACACAGGGAACAAGCTTAAGCAGACTCTCCAAAAGAAAGTCAATACAAATTAGACTGGCTGAACAATAATAGAGAAAATCTGACAACATCAAATGGTAAGAATGAGGAGCAAGTAGTAAATTCACTGCTGAAGACAACACAAATTGGCCAAATCCCTTGAGACATCATCTGTCATTTTTTTTGTAAAGTTGGATATTTATAGATCTCATGCCTTAGCAATTTTACTCATAGATTTAGACCCCATAGGAAAATGTGCTTTAAAGGTATAGGATGCCACAGAGCAGGAACAAAACCAAAAAGGATCCAGTAGTTCTTTATCGAAAAATGATAAACATTTAAACATAATTGTTATTGAACAAAAGAGGTCAGATCCCCCAATATATGCAGCACATGATTCCATTTATATGAAGAACAACATTAAACTACCTTGTTTATGGATAAATACATAGGCAGCAATACTGTAAAGACAATCAGTAAGTGATTACTGTAGAAGACACGGTGATAGGTCTCCCTTGATAGCTTGTGAGTAGGCTGAGTGCTTCTGGGCAGCTGACAGTAACTTATTTCTTTACCCGGATACTAGTTACACAGTAACCTTATAACATTTCATTAAATTGTACATTTATATTTTGTTCACCTTGCTGTATTTATGTTGTATTTCATAATTTAAAAAAGTTTAAAAAATAAAGAAACGGATTTTTAAAAAAAATTTCACAATGACTACCAGTAACCACAAAAGGGACTTCTTTTTTTTTTTTTAAGATTTATTTATTTTATTTTATTTTATTTTATTTTATTTTATTTTTTTTAAAGATTTTATTTATTTATTTGACAGAGAGAGAGAGAGATCACAAGTAGGCAGAGGCAGGCAGAGAGAGGAGGAAGCAGGCTCCCCGCTGAGCAGAGAGCCCGATGTGGGCCTCGATCCCAGGACCCTGAGATCATGACCTGAGCCGAAGGCAGAGGCTTTAACCCACTGAGCCACCCAGGCGCCCTAAGATTTATTTATTTTAGACAGACAGATCATGACCTGAGCCGAAGGCAGAGGCTTTAACCCACTGAGCCACCCAGGCACCCTAAGATTTATTTATTTTAGACAGACAGAGAGAGAGAGAGAGAGCACGAGTGGGTAGGGCAGAGGGAGAAGGAGAGAAAGAATCCTCAAGCAGACTCCCTATTGAGCGCAGAGCCTGACCTGGGGCTCAACCTAATGACCCGTGAGATCATGACCTGAGCTGAAACCAAGAGTCAGATGTGTAACCTACTGAGCCACCCAGGTGCATCACACAGAAGGGACTGACTCCTTGGTGCTGGAGATTTGTTTATGAAAATTCATTGAGCTGTACCTGACTTTTGTACTTTCCATATGTAGTGTACTTAAATGAAATTTTTTAAATTAAATTAATAAAATGGAAGTAAGTTAAGCAGGAAGCCATGTAGATTTGTTCTTTTTATAAGCTAAAGTTTGAATGGAAGTGAAGCTTAATGTAGTAACCAGAGGGCAGGAATTTATATTCTATAGAAGAGACCTGAACATACTTAAGTGTGATAGGGACAGGATCAGTAGAGGGGAGGACTTGAAACAATGGAGAAGATAACCAGTGGCCGGCCTCAGCTTTAAAGGGATGGAGAGGGAAGTAAATGGAAAGGCAAGGTTTGAACAAGGGCAGGGGTACATTTTTCTTTGAAACTTGGGAGAAGGAAATCAGAAAGGGAAACCTTGGCAGGAACAGGAGAAAAGATGGCTGTAGGTAATAAGCCATGGATTTAGATGTTTAAGCCCAAGACTACAGATGAACATACTATCACTTACAGAGGGAGGAGATGTAGGACCTCTTCTCCCAAGAGGACCTTGAAGGGTTATAAATGTGACAAGGAAGAGATGGGAAAGGGGAATAGCTATAACTATTCAAGCTTTGTTGAGTAGTCCTGATGACCCAGCCCTGGGGGTTGATATATTTGGTCACATCTCCAGGGTTAAGCAGTTATCTTCACCAATTTAGGGATGGGGAATGAGACCGGGAATGTTGAAATTAAATCAAGACTGAGAATTCTCACATAAATTTTGGCTGAAGTGTATGGGAAAGCAGGTTGCAGTAACCAGTCCGATGGAGAGAATGGTTAGATGATGCATATGGGGCTTGGGATTCATAGAGCAGGATGCAATCACAAAATAAGATGATTCGGGAATGCAGCTGGAAGGGTTGCTAGACTGTAGGTCTGGGAAGGGTGGAAAAAGAGGAAATTGGGAAAGAGGCAAGTAAGAGAATTACATTGCTATAGTACCCCCAGCCAACTAACTCTCCCCAAAAGTTTGATTAAGGATAGAAAATTTTCAGTTTTACAATGGAATCTTCCAATTCTTCCAATACAAAATAGAATTCAATAGAAGAAATATTTTATATTTCCGAGTAATAATTTTACATAGCTTCTCTTAGCACAGGTCTTGAGAACAGCATACATTGAGACTCCACCTTATAAGTAGGAATCCAAGTTAAATATTATGGAGGAGGAGCTAAATCTACAAAAAGAATATCAAATCATGTGTCAAAGCTCCAGTACATATTTACTTTTGGATCATTCTCTGTGTTGGCCTGGAGTCATGGCTTGCCTTGGCACTAGAATGACTATTTCCTGAAGGTGTCACTATGGCTGGAAGATTAGAATCCTGCCAGAAGTTCTTCCTAAATTGCTCATGGTTAGGCAAAAGAAAGGAAAGAGAAGAAAGAGAGCAAAACTGTTCTGACTGAGGCTGAAACTATTGCTGTCTATCATCTGTGATTCCCTTCTTAGGAAAGGTAGTTGCCTGAAGATTTGGCAGGTAATCAACCCCCTCACCCCCATCCCCATCCTGATTTCAGGACTCCAACTGATCTAGTTGTTGCTCTAATTTCCCACCCATTAATAGTTACACTGCACTTATACCATGCTGAACAGAAAGGGTGCTGCTACAAGGTAAGGTAAGAAGAAGAATCAAAAGAAGAATAAGAATAAGAATAAGAATAGGAAGAAGAAGAAGAAGAAGAAGAAGAAGAAGAAGAAGAAGAAGAAGAAGAAGAAGAAGAAGAAGAAGAAGAAGGAGAAGAAGAAGAAGAAGAAGAAGAAGAAGAAGAAGAAGAAGAAGAAGAATCAATCCATTGACAAGAAGGTAATTGTTGAGCAAGACTTCAGTGTTAGGTACAATGGAAGATATGGAAAATGCATAAGAGAAGGTTATCTTTAAGGACCTTACATATTAGAAGAATAGGGCAAAACACAAACATTTCACAAATCTAGACATGTATGGTAAGTGCCAGTGGAGGAGAGGATAGAGATTTCTATGTAGTCTGGTGTGGTCAGCACAGGTTGCATGGGAGAAAAAAAAATATGTGACCTCAGAGATGAGGTTTTGTGCAGAATTTCAAAAGGTGGGTACATTGACATATCAAGAGTCATGCTCATATTATCTCCTATTTCCCCCCAAATAGCCAATGCTGTCACTTGCAAACATATCTGCATTTAATCAACTCATAATTATTTGTTCCAGGGAAAGGAATAGCTCAAAAACAATTTGTTTTGGAATTGGAATAAAATGTGCTATATTCCTTGAAGTCCATTTGTCCTCCTTATTTTGGATTATCAAAGCTAATGTTAAAATACACTTGCATTTTCTGAGCACACATGCAAGAGCACAGAGATATATGGCTCAGCACTGGATGGTGTTGGGGGAAAGCCACACTAGGATAAAAAAATGACAAATGCTTCTGAATTGATTTCATGTTGTCATGGCTAAACATAAACAGCCTCAGAACATCTGGGATTTCCTCATTTTAATTCCAAGTTGTCATATTTTCACACATTCTTGCTTTCCTGGACTGAGATATTTTTTTCTAGTGTAGCTTGTGTCCACTTGCAAAATTGTTAAGAATTTCCATCAAATGGGGACCTTAGATTTTCCTCCGTGAACTATCTCTTATAATGGCAAAGCCAGTGAGGAGAGAAGAAAAGAAAGACTGGAGAAGAGAAAAGAGAATCTTTCAATTGAAAAAAAAATCAACAACAAACTAAATTATTAAAGGAAGTTTCCTAAAATCTTTTCTTTAATTTCAAAATGATCTGTAATTTGAAACTGAAGCCAACATTAGAATGGCAGCTTCCAGGAGACATTTGAACCTCTCTAAAATTCAATTTGCTCCACCCAACTTCTGCACTTCTATCTCTCTTCTTTGCTTTAGTTTTCCCCTTAGCACTTTTCATTAGCTAAATACAATACACATTATTTATTTGATCTTGTTTATACTGTCTCCATCACCAGAAGATAAGCTCCATGGTGGCAGAGACTTTTCTCTATATCCCCACTCCTCAAACAGTGCGCTGAACATACAAGTACTTTACATATATTTGCTGATGAGTGAATTCTAAATCTTCATGCTAATGGGTTTAAAATATTTTTCCATAATCTCATAATAATTGTTATATTCAATTTACCTTAAATGGATCTTATATTTCTACTATGAATAGAAAATTAGATTCCAAATAAATTATTGCAGTGTCTATTTATAAAATCAGATTAAACATAGAGAAGATAAATTCAAATGTTTTGTTTAAAAAAATACATATAATTTTCACCCATGAATATATTCAATAGGGTAATGTGATAACTGAAATAACTGTACTTGGTCTAGTTATATTAGGAATAAAATCTAGCTGGATAAATCAATACTTATAAGCAATATACTATTCAAAAGATGAACTGATGATGACTTGCAAACTATTTTTGCATTATGGTGACTATTACCAAGAATACATTTAGCATAATAACAACTTTAAGTAATATTTTTTACTGTTTTGCATTGGTTATTGTCAAGCAGTATTTATGAAATGAGTCAAGATCCTTTATAAATAATCTATTTAATTAGAAATAAGACAGCTCTGAAAAGCAATTTAATACGGTGATAGACAGTCAAGATAGGTGTGTCAGATGCAGATAAAATGAGGTAATAATAGTTGCATTTCTGTATCCAGCATTGGTCAGAAAATGCCTAAAAGATTTTTTAAAAGTGGATCATTGACAAACTAAAGCATATTGAATAAAATAACCAGGATGGTGAAATGCCTAGAAATTACTTTTAATAAGAAACACTTAAATAAGCTTTACTGATTAAAAAAAGAAAGAAAGAAGTAGTCCAATGATCAAGAGATGTTTAGCATAGGAAAGAAAATATTTGGGTGAGGGAGAGTGAACATTTTTAAAAATCTTCAAATAGCTGAGTAGCTACCAACAGAGCTAGAATTTTATTTTTTGAGTTACTCTAGTGGGTCTAAAAAGAACAATAAGTAAGCTGAAATTACAGAGAACTAGACTTATATTTTCTGTAATGAAGAACTTGTTAACAATTTGAACATTTCAAAAATATAATGAATTGCATTATGAAGTAATAACCTCTGCAACTCCACATTGTGGAGTGGAGAAAACAAACTCCATATTGTACATATCCAGAGGGCAATGGCTGTGTTTTATGTTTCTTTACCTTTAATAGATGAAGCATGTTTATGCAGAGAAGAAGACCTATAAAGAACTCAAGAGCCTTCGTTGCGTGGATGAATGGTTGCTGTTTGGACCTCCATGACTATTTCCATGTTTCTACATGGACCAGGCTATCTGAGAGAGAATATAAGTGAACTAGGTTAAAGGATGACTGAATAGAAAACATGTGAGAGATGGAAGTGAGAGATAGTACATGGTGAATAAGTTTCAAGACATATCTACCCCAGCACCATTTGCTTACATCATAGGGTAGTAAAAACCCAGGCAATTTCTCCTCTTCTCCCCCGGGGAGATTTGTTTACATTCCAGAGTGAAAACCTTCTTTCTGGAAGAGAGGATGGACTCATGTGCCAACCACCCTCTATAAGCTTTGAATTTCATAATTTCAGGGTTCCTTGCTTATGGCAGAATCCTGGTAAATGTTCAAGAGAACAACTGTCCTCATTGTGTTGTCCTTATTGAGGTTGGCCCAGCCTCACTGTGGGGGCTGGGAAAACTGATGCTAAAATTTCCTTCTCTATATCAACTTAAAAGATGACTGTAAGAAAGGAAAGAAGGAAAGGAGGAAGGAAGATTGGGTATCTTTTCTGTCAGGAACTCTTCATATTCCCGCATTGGATGGAAATTTCACAGATAATGATGAAGACCTATTCAATTTTTAGATACATGTTGTTATATTTATATATATAATATTTTATACATTCATTATCTATTTGATATATTTATTAAATATATATAATATATGTTATATGTATTTATATTATATACATACTTTTGTCAGATCACCATTGGTAATTTTAAGTGATGTTTTCAGTCCCATGACAGCAAACAAAATTCAGTTCTTGAAAAAAAAACATGAAGACAAAAGATTCTGCAAGATTGTTGAATTTAAATTTTCTCCTAGAAAGTATGCAAATTTCTTAATATAAAGAGAAATATTTATCTCTGATAAACCATTAGTGAACAATTTTCAATAAATGGCATAGTGGTTTGAGGTAAATCACTTAAGATAGTAACAAAGAACCTCTTTTCTGAAGTAACATGGATTTTAATAAAGATGATCTCTTAAAATAACTGAAATGGAAAGAAAAATCATTTGGCCTAAATTTTCCTCAGGACATGCTCAAAATATGCTGAATTCTCCTCTGAACAGAAAAAATAACAAAATCTGTTAAATAGAAGATTCTAGAAACTTTTAACTTGTTATCTTGCTGGCATTTTGGGTCTTGAGAAGAGCTTTAGTCAAACGAACCACTCTTCAGTGTAACCATAGGCATTTAAGTTGTTTTTTTTTCCAAGTTCATTAGGGTATAAAGTGATTCATGAGGAACTTCAAAAAGGATTGATTAATGCATGTCTACTTTCTGTACTTAAAACATTTGAAAACTCTTTACTTCCCCCAAGTTTTATGGTGATTCACCTAAAAAATTTTCTCTCACTGGCAGAAACACATGTTAGCTACATTTATACACTAAGAGAAACACCACAGAGACCAAAATATTATGTTACTAAGTTAATGATATGCATATCTCGTAGAATTTGCTGTAATCGATATCTGTGACCAAGCTGGCAACAGATCAAACAGTGCCCTATATCAAATCCCTGTGAGGCCCCTCCCCTGAGTGCTTCACCCACTGACCATTACAGAGCTTATTATATGGTTCACCTTCAGACAATAACTCACTGCCAGTGTGTGGTTTTATTTCAGCTGCTGCATATATATTTGAAAGTTTCTATCTTGTTGCTCAAAGTCAATTATAATATTTATTCATATGCTAACAAAAGCATTATGTTATACACATGGTATACAATTAGCTATAGAGATATTCTTTTACTATTAAGTTACCCAGGGACCTAAGCAAGCATTTGTATAGCCAAACTTTGAGAGATGAAGACGGTGCAAAAGGCCATAAGACATAGTAAATAGAATATTCTATATGTGTCTGTTGTGCCACTGAACAGTTTCAGAAAAGGCTCACTGGTGTTTTATCTGAACTACACGCTCTGAGTTTTAAAAGGCCATCAAGTGAAAGGAGTTTAGGCTTAATCTGAATGACTCCTGAAGGTCGAAATAGATGAGCAGATGAAATCCATAGGGAGTCACATTTTAACCCAAAATAAAGGAACATTTTCTGACCATTACATCTCTTTGTGTGCATTGATTTGCTTTATAGTGTGTCTCTTGTGAATGGAAATGTCTAACACAGTGGCAAAAAGAAGTTAAGTATCCATGAGTAGCTGGATGAGATGACCTTTCAAATTTCTCCAAATGTTGGAATCCTGGGCACATGCCCTACTTCTCCTTTAGTTAAAAATGGGTAGTAGCTTGCTGTCTTTCAGATCCTAAAGGGGGAGTGTATCACCCCTTCTGTTCCCTTCTCTAATCTGGACACATGCCCAGTTAAGATGAAGAACAGTTTAGCCATGAACTTCAGCTGCTGCGTGGCTAATGGAAAAGGAGCCCAGGAATGCACACGCTCTCTGTGTCTACTCAATGCCAATAGGCTCGCCTGATTTGAACAAAAATCCAGTCAAGCTGCCTGTTTGGCAGCATGCAAGCAACACATCTGGGTGCCTTACAAGATTTCTGACTGAAGTAAGGGGCTGTTTTCAAACTATGTAGGCAGGACATTAAATGCTCTCTTCCCCACTGGGCTGTACCATAAGCTAGTGAAAGCCGATCGTGAAATCCATGGTATCTTGAAGCAGAAGGATCTCTGAAAAGATCTTAACCTACATTTCTCCAAATGGAAACACTACCCCATGAAGGCTCCATGGGGGAAAAATGGTATGATACCAAAGAAATTGCATATTTAGGTCTTTCTAGAAGATTCACAATGCACATTATTATAATTAAATAATCTGAGAAGTCTTATTACAAAGAAACTTTGGTAAACATAGAGCTGACCCGGACAGTTTTTTTTTTCTTTGTATGGTGCTCATTAACATTCCACAGAAACACACTAGGAAATAATGGTATTTTTAGTACCAAACTCCCATTTTTTACATATGAAGAAACACAGGCCCAGGGAGATAAAGTGACGTGTCCCAGGCTGGATATACTGACACAGTCATGACTAAAACTTGGGTTTCCTTGCTTCTAATCTAATCTTTTTTCCCTGGTGGACTGTCATGATCATATTCTTGACTTTTACGTTTCATTTTGTCATACCCGGATCAGGTGCTCATCCTTAGACTGATCACCACTGGCTACAGGGGAGAGTCTGAGAAAAGCCTTAGGATAAGCACTTGCCTAGCCAATCTGTGGGAGCCAGGAATTGGGGTTATGTTGTAAAAAAAACCAAGAATGTATCAGATCGTGGAGAAATGTTCGAACCCAATCTGAAATTTTCCACGACTAAAATGTTTTCCACTATCTGTTCTGCTCCATGGCTGCCTTTAACACATGCACTTCCTCTTTTTCATACTCAGTTCCTAATGAGCCCTTGTTTAACATGATTCACCTCTTCCATATAGACTCCCAAATCTACTCAACCCAACTAAAAATGAGACACCTCAAGACTGAATTCTGTTAATTACAGAAGTGATATGATCATTTTGAGTTCAGCCACTCAAGATTCCTTCTCTAGGTGACTCAGTTAGACCCAGACATGGCTCTTGAAGAGCACATAATATATGGACTTGGTATCCTCCTCCAATGCAGTCCAATATATAATGGGGGGGGGGAGATAGCAGCAGTGAATATTCCCATTTAAAAAACTGGAAAGGGGAACACGCCAGACCTTGGACACTTAAAGATGGCAATAGCAAAATGAATATTGGATGAGTGACTAACGTTTTTGAAAATTGACAAATCCTGCAACTGGTCAATATGGACCGCCAAAATAGCTTCCCAAGAAGATTTCCCTTGCAGTTTTCAGGACCAGCCATAAAAGAGGCATTGTAATACTTGGGTTGTCCTAACTTAGCTGGTAAGCTGGTAAGCTTAGTGGTAATTTTGGTGACTATACATTACTTATGAGGCTGGAAAACACAGTCATTTTTTTGTTCAGTCTTGAGAAGCTTTGTGATCATATACTACCCTAAGAATTTAAGCAACAGCTGCTTACTATCATTGTTGTAGACATTCTTTGCTAATAAGCAATATAGGAAATCTTATACTCTAATCTAGGCTGAACTACAAACTCAAGTGACTATGTCCAAAACCCTAATTTCTGTTTATAGCTGTCAGTCTTGGAGCACAAATAAAGCATGATAGACTGACATGGGGCAGCTAAAATTTTTCCTCATAAATTAAATTGTTCTAGACCAGTACTGTCCATTACGAGTTCCTACAGGGATAGAAATGTTCTTATTTTGTGCTGTCCAATATGGCAGGCACTACACACACTTGAGAAGTGATTAGTGCCAACAAGGAGCTAAATTTTTAATTTTATTTAATTTTAACTAATTTAAATCTGCATAGCTATATATCAAGGTTAATTTCCAACCAGAATGATATACCACAGCAATTAGCAAGATGAGCTTTGTGAGGTAAGAAGGGCAAGAGAATATAAAATTGGGATTCTCTGATTCAACTCCTCTTTTTCTGTATATTCACATTTCAAACCACAATCCTATGTTATCCTTACCATCAGAAGCAGGGTCCCTTAGAAAAAACTATACTAATATTGCACCTCAGAAAGACCAATGATTACCTGCTCTTTAGCACTTTCAGATCTTCCTTATAGCAAAGTTATATACTTATCCTATTGTTTCTGGTTCTGTTTTTTAGCAACGTAACTTCAGACAGGAACTTCCTGCCCTTTTGAAATATGTCAATGGAGGCCATCAGAAATATTCAGTAATGTATGCTAATCTAACAATTTACCACAAAATTCTTACACTTTCATCCCCAAAGAGCATAACATATCTGATTCCAAGAGAAGGATCAGGTTATTGCTTCCAAAGATTTACAGCTTTTCATTCCGGAATGGGAAAACACTCTGTATCCAGGCTCCTGAGTCAGTTCCATATTTTCCCCAAGTTTGTTTTCTCACACGCTTGCTAATTTGAGTACTACTACTCTTTTGGTTGCAAGTGACAGAAATCCATTAATATAGTTCATACTGTATGGACATAGGAAGGTCTCATAGAAGACAAGACAGAAGTAGTCAATAGTATTTATAAACAAAAGCTGTGCTCCAGATACGCAGTAATAGCTGGTAAAATGCATAACATCTTTAAAGTCCCAACTCGCCCATAAAAGTGTAAATTGCGCTTTTTTTCTTTCTTTTCTTTCCTTCTTTCTTTCTTCCTTCCTTCCTTCTTTCCTTCCTTCCTTCCGTCCATTCTTTCTTTCTTCTTTTTCTTTCTTTCTTTCTTTCTTTCTTTCTTTCTTTCTTTCTTTCTTTCTTTCTTTCTTTCTTTCTTTTCCTTTCTTTCTTTCTTTCTTTCTTTCTTTCTTTCTTTCTTTCTTTCTTTCTTTCTTCTTTTTTTGCAGGTAAATCTTCAGGAAGATTACTGAACTCTTTATTTTGTTTTTGATATATACTGTTTATATTTTAGGTTCTCTTAGTAACTTCCAAGCAAAACTTTAAAATGTAGTGATACTCCATACTATAGTACACCATGGCATCTCAAGAACTGAATGTCCCTCTGTCACAGTTTGTTCTCACTTTAAATTCACTCAATGGCATAACACTTAGGATCCTGTACTGTGGCTTACTCCATCAAATTACTTCTAGGTTCACTTCATAAGAAAAGGATTTTTTTCTGCTTACATTTGTACCTCATCTTCTTTCCTTTTTACTTTTCATTTGTTTCCCATTTCTGTGAGTATTCCCTTCACATGCACAAAACCAAAGAACTGAAATAGCAAACAACACGTGAACGGTTAGTTGAACACATTGAACAGTTAGTTGGCAGAGCCTGGAAAGTGAGGAAAAGGAGCGTGCACACCAAGGGTGAATGGGCTCTCGCTTTTCTGCTACTGAGAACTGTCTGACAAAAGACCCACAGCAGATGTACCAAAACACTTCAATAAAATTTCATACCATCTGAGGACACAGCATGGTAATTAGAACAAAAAGCCTAAAACTCTGTTTCTGGAAAATGGTTTGCTTTCAGGAGAAATTGGTCAAGGGTGGTAGATGGATAGAAAACCAAGTTATATGAAGAATGACTAAAGATACTGGAAAACTTTTGCCTAGCATCAGAAAATTATAAAATCAAAGGTAAAAGGGAACCCAAAAGTCATTTCTTCCAATTTACTACAAAACATGTAAATCTTCTACCAACTGTTTGCCCATCCGATGCTAAAAATATCTCTAGTGAGGATAAGCTCCGACTGCAAACCAGCAGAGTTAACAGAAATATTTTAAACAAGTTTTTACTGAAGTATCGCACATGTAGAAATATTCACAAATCACACATGTATAGCTTGATAAATGTCCAGAATGTGAACTCACCCCCCACCACTTTTTTTTGTTTGTTCTTGAGGGCCATCTGTCTATTTGATTTATTTTTAAAAAAAATTTATTAAGGTATAACGGACATACAACATATTAGTTCCAGATGTACAACAGAATGATTCAATATTTGTATGTATTGTGAAATGATCACCACCAAATAAATGATAAGTGTAGTTAACACACACCACCTCACATACTTACAATTTTTTTTCTTGTGATGAAAACTTTTAAGATCCACTCTCTTAACTACTTTCAAATATACAATACGGTATTATTAACTATAGTCACCATGCTATACATCACATCCCCAGGACATTTATCTTATAACTGGAAGTTTGATCTACGTTATCCACTTTGCCCATCCCCCCATCTCTGGCAACCATTAATCTGCACTCCGTATTCGTGAGTTTTGTTTTTGTTTTAAGATGCCACATATAAGTGAAAGCAGACAGTATTTGTCTTTGTCTGTCTTATTTCATTTAGCATAATGCTGTAGGGTCCATCCATGTTGTTGCAAATGGCAGGGTTTCCTTCTTTTTAATGGCTGAGTAATATTCCACCATATATATGATATGCATCACATTTTCTTTATGCATTCATCCATCAGTGCAAATGCAGTTTGTTTCCCTATCTTGGCTATTGTAAATAATGCTATAGTGAACATGGGAGTGTGGGTATCTTTTTGAGTTAGTGCTTTTACATCCTTCAGATCAATACCCAAAAATGACATTGCTGGAACATATGGTAGTTCTATTTTTAATTTTTTGAGGAAACTCTCATTTTTTCATAGTGGCTCGACCAATTTACATTACCAGAATTGGTGCACAAGAGCTCCCTTTTCTCCACATCCTCACCAACACTTGTTATGTCTTGTCTTTTTGATAACAGCCATTCTAATCGGTGTGAGGTAATATCTCATTGTGGTTTTGATTTGCATTTCCCTGATGATGAGTGATGCAGAACACCTTTTCATTTGTCTCTTGCCCATCAGCATATCTTTGGAAAAATTTCTATTCAGTCCTTCTTCTCATCTTTTACTTGGAGTTTTTGTTCCTTTGTTATTGAGTTGTATGATCTTCTTACATATCTTAGATATTAACCCCTTTCCAGATGTACACTTTGCCAATATTTTTTCCCCATTTAGTAGGTTGCCTTTTCATTTTGTTGAGATTTCCTTTGTCATGCAGAAGTTGTTTTGTCATGCAGATGTTGTCCTACTTGTTTATTTTTGCTTTTATTGCCTTTGCTTTTGATGTCAAATAAAAAAAATCATCCGTCAAGACAGATGTCAAGGAGCTTACCACCTATGTTTTCTCCTAGGAGTTTGTAGTTTCGTGTCTTACATTCAAGTCTTAAATCCATTTTGAAATGATATTTTGTGTTTGCTGTAAGACAATGGCCCAGTTTCATTCTTTTGCATATGGCTGTTTAGTTTTCCCAAAACCATTTATTGAAGAGACTATTCCCCATTGTATATTCTTTACTCCTTTGTCATAAATAAATTGACCATATATGTGTAAGTCTATTTTTTTTTATTTTTTAAAGATTTTATTTATTTATTTGACAGAGAGATAGAGAGCACAAGTAGGCAGAGCAGCAGGCAGAGAGAGAGGGAGAAGCAGGTTCTCCACCAAGCAGGAAGCCCAATGCTGGACTCGATCCCAGTACTCCGGGATCATGACCTGAGCCGAAGGCAGTGGCTTAACCGACTAAGCCACCCAGGGGCTCTATGTGTGGGTCTATTTCTAGGCTCTCTATTAGGTTCCATTGATCTATATCTGTTTTTATGCCAATACCATACTGCTTTGATTACTGTAGCTTAGTAATATAATTTGAAATCAGGGAGCTTGATGCCATTGCTCTTTTTTCTGATGGTTGCTTTGGACTGGGGGTCTTATATGGTTCCACAAAAATTTTAGAATTGTTTCTCATTTCTCATTTCTGTGAAAAATGTCATTGGATTATTGATAGGGATTGTATTGAATCTATATATTGCATTAGGTAGTATGGACATTTTAACGATAACAATTTTTCTATGAGCATGGAATAAGTTTTCATTTATTTGTGTCTTCAATTTCTTTCATTAAGCTCATGTAGTTTTCAGTGTATAGGTCTTTCACCTCCTTGGTTAAATATACTCCTATATGTTTTATTCTTTTTGATGCAATTGTAATGAAATTCCCTTTTAACTACCAAGACATAAATCATTAACAGCATCCCAGAAACTCCCTTTAGGTCCCTTTCCAGTCTCTTAGTCCTAGAAGTAACCATTATCCATTACCTGTCACCATCAATTAGTTTACCTGTCTTTAAATTTTATATAAAATGGAATCATACTGTATGTAATCTTTCTTTTGTCTGGCTCCTTTCATCCTCATATACTCTTTGTAAGAGAGAATACACTACAAACATTTTGGAAAATCATTTGGCATTATCTACTGAAGATAAACATGGGCACATAACAAACCTAAACGTGTACATTTGTGCACTAAAAGGCATACTTAAGAATATCCATAACATCACTGTTCATAATAGCCCAAAACTGAAAAAATCCCCGACATGTCCATCAACAGTAGAATGGACAAATAAATTACAATATATTCCCACAGTTGAATGAGATGTGGGAACTATTGTTTCTCACAAAAGTTATTCAATATTTTGAATATTTCAATATTTTGACAGCTCTGATTTTTTTAAAGATTTTTCATACTTGAGTGGATGTCTCATCCTAGCTTTTTGACCAAATTTAAAGAACAAATATAATCTTGCTATCATACTATTGATATGACTGTCAAGCACTATTAATAAATTAATCTACAGCATGCTTAATATCACAGTAAAATATTTTATTGGGTAAAAGGTCATTTAGAATATATTCACTGACAAAGTCTAAGGTGATTTGAAACTCACTATGTTACATGAGAAATATGTAAAGGAACTGATAAGTTATATAAGACTGTAACTCTATGGTTAAAAAACTCTCTTTTTTATCCACTAGACTTTTCCTACTTCAACTCCAAATAAAATCCAAAAAAGACAGATAATGACTTATAAGACAGAGAGAAATAAATGTAATTCTGTCCATTTAAAGAAGTGATTTTATTCAGATAATCTCCCTGTTACCTAACTGCTCTTAGTAAGTGATGTGAATAATGTTTCTCAATACCTCATGAGTTACGTCTCTACTTTCAAGATCTGGTTATGCACTACTAATCATTCACACTGTCCAGTGTTCCTTCAGAACAGCCTCTTCACTGGTTTCCTGTCCATCACTTTACACAGGGAGCTACTGGCAGAAGCACCTGGAACTTTCCTTACTCTAACCTTATATGGCCTAACGTACTTCATCTGGGTGAGATAAGGAATCTGTCTCCTCTCAGTTTCCATCTGGAGTCTGGCTTCTCCTAGGATCTTCTTCAAGTTTATCAAAGGAAAAAAGAAAAAAAGGACCTGAACAATTCCTGGGATCAGATCACTATGACACCTAATACCTTACATCTATTTGTAAAATGTAAATGTTATGAATCATTTTCCACCATACAAGTTAAACTATGGTTCAATCATAATAACCAAGTCTCCCTGAAATGATAGAATTATTTCTTAGCCCTGAACTTGATTTATTATATTAGTATTTATTCATTAATTTAATCAATAAATATTTAATAAGCATTCAATTATGTGCCAGACACTATTCCAGAAACTGGAGATACAACAGTAAATAAAACAGATAGCAAGAGTTAGACATTAATATACCTAAGAAATAAGTTAGATATTAATATAGCTAACGGTAAAAGTGCTGAGGGAAGAAAGAAGAGAGGGATGGGTCTCAAGATGTGTTACGAGCATATCTTTAGGACCCTGGGAAAGGTAACACATGCTAACATATGTTCTACTTTCTATCTTGACAAAATATGCCTCCATAAGGACCTGGGAGGGAAGGTTTGATTTAGAATTTTAGTACTCCTAGAACTTAGAGCTCCATACTGGAGCTTGAGAGCACAGGGAGATCTGGCTCTACCTTCCTGGCCCATGGCAACAAACCCCATCCCCCCATCACTCTGCTCTTCTTTTCCCACACTTGATTCCACGACACCAAAAAAGGCCTTGTGTACACCCACATACATGCCTCAGTGCACATTTTTTTCTTCTTCTTTCTTTAATTTAAATTCAATTTAATTAACTTATAGTGTATTATTAGTTTCAGAGGTAGAATTTAGTGATTCATCAATTGTCTATAACAATCCATGCTCATAACATCAAGTGCCTCCTTAATACCCATCACCCAATTACCCCATCCTCCCATCCCCCAATCCCTTGGTCCACATTTTTCAGCTCTGTTTACCCCTTAATGACTTTGGAATCTAGCGGTGTGTGTAACAGTGGCAGAGACCACTCTCAGGAGGACAGACCTAGACAGGCCTAAGAGGCCCTTGCAGGTCCTGGAAGAAGGATCAGGGCCCAGCAGGCAAGAAATGTTGGAGTTTTGAATACCTGAAACATTGACTTAAAAAGTGGGCATGGGCACGAGTCCCTGGTGGCCCCACAGACTCCTAGCCCTGTGAGTATGGATAAGTTGTTCTGAGTGGGGTCTTTTAAATTGAGGGCCAAGGGCAAAAGCAACCCCACTTTCCCAGGTTCCAGTGCTACTGGTTGCCAATACTTTTCCATGTATGTGAATATATAATATATGTATATATAGAATACAAATGTGTGTATATATCTGTAACTATGTAGGTGTGTCTGTCTGTCTATCCATCATCTATATATGATATGTTATAGAATTAGGTATGTCAAATACTATCAGTTGGAAAGTATTAGCCCCTTGAATCATATAAGCTAATTTGTCATTTTCTGACTCCATGTTAATCAAGCACAATTCTGACTGCAAGTTTGGCTTCCTATGTGGTTTGATTATAGGGACAGAAGTTGCCATCATGTCACAGCACATATTCTGATCCTTTGGCCCATGGGATAGTCATATTATGGGTTGTGTTTAATAAATGGTAATATTTAATATATTGGCTTCATGTGAGTTTTGTTAGCGAATGTCAATATCCCTCTAAGTCCAGTCAACTATGAAATAGTAGCAAGATAACTTTTCTGAAATTGATGGTTCACGGACCAGTTGCTTGACAAAGAACTCACTCCAGGAAATGCACCCTAGAGACCACTCAGCGGTGAGCCAGCTGATCTTCCCTGGCAACACTAGGAATGTGGCCTGAGCCAATTTAAACTTCCACAGTGAGGAGACAGCCCAGCAGGCACTTACTGCACATGTTCAAGGAATACAGGCTAACTTAGAGGGCTGGGGGTTCTTGCCTGACCTTGCGTGCTGCCAGAAACGTAGAGGGGCTTCTTGCCCTGGGAATAAGAACCCTGTAGGCCACTCTGCAGCAGGTGCGCCATGACAGTAGAGAGTGTGAGTCACTCCCCACAGTCCCTCTCTTCCTCAGCCATCTAATTTTTTCACAACTAGATTCTTTGCCTATTTCCTTTCAGTCAGTGGGACTGCCTTTATGTGCATAGGTGTGTCAGCAACATGACATAAGTATTGCTTTCGCTGAATCTAGGATTTCCACATGAAACCACTCCGAACAGAGAAAGCATGCAGTGTTACCTTGTGTTTGGAGTCAAGAAAGATGCACTCCTTTTTAAGGAAATTTATTTTAAAAAAAAAATGGCCCGAGATGGGAAAGTTCAAATGTTCTGAACACCGAATTTTATAAAGCACCGTCTACAAAATTAAAGTAGATACTTGCTGCGATCCAATGTCTAAAATGATGGCTGGCTTCCTAGTTATAGTCACCTTAGTGGGGGGATGGGTAAGGCTGGTGGTGGGTATTAAGGAAGGCACGTATTGCATGGAGCACTGGGTGTTGTACATAAACAATGAATCTTGGATCACTGCATCAAAAACTAATGATGTATTTTATGGTGACTAACATAACACAATAAAAAATTAAAATAAAATAAAATAAATTAAAAAATTAAAACACACACACAAAAAAACAGGATAAGTCAAATGACATGTAACACAGGATGGTCTCTATGACTATTTGAGCTATGAACAGTGTCCAGTTTGGTCACAGCGTGCATATAATATAGAACCCTCCCTTCCACCTCTTCTTTTCCTTATTTCCTCCCTTCCTCCCTCCTTTCCACTCTCCTGGGAATTTACCATGTGTCAAGCCCTTGGGCAAGTACTAGGCATACAGAAGCCTAGTTTCTCAACATGTTTCAGGTGCCTTTTGGAGCTTAGAATCTAATACCATAAGTGCAACCAAGTCAAAGGTAAAGTCTCAGAGGGGATAAAACTTGCAGACCAGGCTGTGTGGCAAGGTCTGGTTTGCATGTTGGGACGACAGGCATAGGAAAAAAACTTGCCCTCCGATCAAGGCTAATTTACCTTTTTCAACCAGAGCTACTCACACGGAGTGATTATTACGGAAAAATCCACTGAAAACATTAAACAGCACATCATTAATATCTACATTTTTGTGCCATGAGAATGTTCTATAGCTCTATGACGTCTTGTTTGTTAGAATCTTTAAGTGAGTTACAAATGTACCAGAGCATTATTCTGCATTAACAAAGTTTTATTTATTGTTCAAAGGCAAGGATAATTTATCCTGAACTCCTCCCTCACCCCCTGACCTCACTGAGTCCAGTAACTTCCCCATCTGTGCTGAAAGTATGCAAATCCAATGATACTCTAATGACGTCAACTTAATTGAAGAACAATTTAAAATGAGACTGGCCCCTTCTCTTCTCCCCTGACTGTTCTAAATATATGTGAGTTCGAGTTTAGATATTTTTTCTCATTTCTAAGCACCAGAATTCCAAAGAGTTCTTTGTAGAATATTTGGGATATTATCGATCTTGACTAAAATAAAAAACTCCATTCCTTTTCTCATGTAGGAGGCCCTGTATCTACAGTATTTATCTCATGTTTATGTTTGAAAAAATAATAATTATATCTCAAGGAGAACACTTGTGAAAAACAGTTCAGAAGGTTTCTATCTTTGTGCTTAAGGCACATTTCTTGGTAGCCCTGTTATGCTACCGCTACCCTGCCCATGTTTCTGTCCTCGGCATCCCCCCGTTTCTGAGAAAGTTCAGCCAGCTCTACTTGTGTGGCATGGAGAAGCGAGCATTCTTCAGTTGAATGAGTTATGCAACTGAACGGATCAGTGATAACTGTGGTTTAAACTAAATTGAAGAATCGCCAAAAATTAAACTGACCGAACTTCAGATCCATCTTGGCCTTACTTGAACTTACTTAACATATCTGTGACTGTTTAACTTTCTGCCATTAAGAATAAAAATTAAAATTCTCCACACTAATAAGTAGGGGAAGGCCCAGCAAAAACAAAACATTCTCCTAGAAAGAATTCGGTGAGTTCTTACTGACAATGACTCTTTCTTCCTAACTAGATTTTTGATGCAAATTTGTCATTTAAGGTCTGAAAGGTGCTTTAGGGTTTCTAGAGGAAAAGTTTTGTATAAACATTGTATGTTATTATGGGAGAAAATATCTGCAAAATTATAGTCCAATTCACTAGAGCAACAGAATACAAACACAAAATACATCTGGAAAAAGAGATAAAAAAGAAAACATGGGTGGTCACTTTCCCAACCTATACTCTCCCTGATAAATCAGAGTTTGCTTCTATACAAAAATAATAGATCATCTCTCACATCTTGAAAGCTGCTAGAATCATTTCATGGAAAAGTGGCCTAATGCCTAAACCATCTCCAATCAGCCCCGGAGCTTCCTGAACCTGCCAATGAATGACACCTGTTTGCAAAACATTTATTAGCCCCCTCGCACAATGTGAACTACTTCTCAGTCTCATACCTGCTCTTTGGTGTAGCCTTTAGATGATCACAGTCCTTAATTGTTTTTCCAGAACATTCTACTCTCTCTCCCTTATTTGTTTCTTTTGAACTCAGTTTCTGCTATTATCTTTTGGGTCTTTGGTTGAAATTCTTAGAAAAATCTTCCAGGGAATGTGTTTGTTCTTTTCACTTTCTTATTTGTGCCTTGGGTCAATATAAATAAGGGACTTAGAACAAAAACATACAAGTCATTTCATCTTTGAGTTGTGGAGCCACAATCCAAACTACACTCATGATACGTGATCATGCACTATTTTACTTCACCTCGTCAAAAGATGGAATGTTCTCAAAACATCCCTACTGTCTAGCTTCTTTCACTAGTGGTGATAGTAGTGGACCAAAGTAGAGTCGAAGGGAGACTGAGGAAGTGGAAATTCTTGTCACCCCAGCCCCCCAAAAATGATTGTTCTGAAAGTAGCCACTGTATTCATAGTCAAAATGTGTAAAATTAGTAAGTCTTAAAAATAACATGGGGTTTTTGTTTTGTTTTGTTTTTTCAGAAAAAAGAGAGAGATCACCAATAACCACCCATAAGAAATAACTGCCCTCTGACACTTTCAAGACATATCCAATCCCACCCGGATATTTCCCGTTTTGTGAATTCTGCTTGCAGGATTGGGAAAATGCTGATGTAATAACTTCTTCTCAGTTTTTTCCCCATGTTCCACACAGTTCTGGGGAAGTCACATGATTTTATGCACCTGTGTTGTTTGGTCATTTTCTCTGCTTCCTTTGGGAGGAATCAAATGGCTGCCTTGATGTAGTGTGTATGCAGAAGCCACTGGGGAAAGCATGTCTTCCTAAGGGAATACATTGCATTTTGAAAACTGCACAAATAAAAACAGTGTTGAATTTCTGGTATGCTCACTGAGTGCATGTGTGTATGTATGTGGATGGACACACACAAGCCCCTCTACACACAGATATGAATTAACTGCCTATCTGAGACATCAATAATCACTGGCTCTTTTATGAAGAGGATATTATGTCTTGCATTTGGACACACATGGAAAATGTTCTTAAATTGCTTTCTGTTTTTATCATTAAATGTGGGAATATACCTAAAAGCCACAGAAAACTCTTCTTTCTGTGTGGTCTAAAGAACATTTATCACTTTTTCCTATAGAAGGAAGGAAATGCTATATTTAGCATTTTGTGGTAGATGGTAATAAACGATCCTGAGATCTGATAATTACTAGATTTATCACATGAACAAACTAATAATTCTGGTAGTTGAGTGTTGCCATACTTAGGCACAATTAGTTAGCAATTTGGTCTCTGAACATGAAAAAAATGTAGATGGCCAGTTAACATATTATTCTATATTTCACCATTAATGAAATTTTATGGAGAAGGTTTAAGAAGGATCTTCTTTTTATTGAGAAGAAAATGGAGTCCTTCCTCTGAAAAAAATTAGTTTCCTTAAAAAAACAAAAAGCATGCCACATGGGAATAATGGAGGAAATTTAAAAAGGAAACTCAAGAGATTATAAATAAATATTTAGTGATAGATATTTGGTGGATATTCCATTCACACAGACTGTCACACTAAGATTTAGCAAAAGTTTTATGGCTGCCCAGGATTGAATATTGGTCCCTCCTGACCTGACTTCCTCACTAACTCTTGACTTTTTCTTCTGCTCTTCCCAGAAATGCCTGATGCTCCAGTCATACCAAACTAGATGTCCTTCCATCCAATAAGAGAGGCACCTCTTGCCTCAAGTCCAAAAAGACTAAGAATACTTTAACCTCTTCCATCTGCAACATCAACAGTTTAAAGTTTTTTAAACACACTTTATTCCTTTCCTCCTTGCTAACATATTGTGTGCTGTGTAACTGTTTCTAAAATAGACTTTGTGTCGACTTTGGAAATCATAGAGGTAGATTATTTCTTCTTTGATGATTTCTCCCAAGGTTGTTTGAAACTCCTCAAGTACATCCTGTGCCTAGTGGAGCTGTGGCTTGTGGTCCCAAAGAGCATCCGTGGCATGTAGTAGCCCCAAAGTATTGGATGCTGGACAAACTGACCAGTGCGCTTGCTCCTTGTCTACCCACCAGTCCCCACAAACTGAGAGAATGGCTCCCTCTCAAAATCAACAGACTCAAGTATGCCCTGATAGGAAATAAAGTGAAGATCTCCATGTTAGTAGTTCATTAGGATTGGTGGGCCAAGGCAGCTGGGTTATACCACCATGGGGTTGTTTTTTCCAGTTGTTTGCTCAGAACCAGACTTCATCTGGAGTTTTCCCTGTTGGGAGTGAGGTCAGAAGAAAGGAATATTCACATGTGAATCATACTGTACATAAAACTAATTGTAGGCTCCTTAAGCTTACACATTTTATAAAGTAGTTAAGCCAAACCAAACTTACAGATTCTTTCTTAAACACTAAAAAGCAATAGAATTCAAATTTACCATATTAATTTAATGTGAAAATTAAAGTAGTTTTGCTGAATCCAAGGTGCCACATTATATCTACTACCTTAGGAGATGAGAGCTTTGAGTTTGTGATATACCTATATCTATATATCTATAGGGATGCATATATCGGTATAGATATAAATATATATCTATTCAGTTACATAGCTACCTGTCTATATATAATCCTGTGCTAGGAAAAAAATGGATGGCAAGGCCTAAACTGATATAACTGACCCTTCTAATATGATGGATTTTATCAGTATGGACAAGACCACAGAGAGTATTACCATCTGATCCATGACATGAGGAGTCTCTTTGCTGTTCACTGTATTATGCCTGAGGAGCCAAGTACAGTTCTTCAGAGTAAGAAAAAGATCTTTGTGAGCACAAAAGGAATCCCCCATCTGATGATGATCCATGACGCTCCCATTATCTTCTACTTTTATCCTCTTGCCAAAGTGGATTACAACATTCAGATTAATGTAAAGACTGGTAAGATTATCCGTCTCATCAAGTTTGACACTGGTAACATGGGTGTGGTGATTGGAGGTGCTAACCTGGAAGGAACTGAAGTAACCACCCACATAGACATCATGGCTCTTTGGATGTGGTTGATACAAGAGATGCCAATGGCTTTGCTGACCTGGCTTTCCAATGTGTTTGTTATTGGAAAACACAACAAACCATGGATTTCTCTGAACTAAGGGAAAGGTATCCACTTCACCATTACTGAAGAGAGAGAGAGACTGGCGGCCAAACAAAGCAGTGGGTAAAATGATCTTCAGGTTGTATGATCGGAGAGCTCTCAGAGGGTTAATTAGAGATAACACAGCACAGAAAACAAAACCAAAAACTCCTCTAGAGATAAAGTATCTTGCCAATTGTGCAGATTCAGAGTGACCCTCCTTAAATGTGTTACCTTTTGTGATGCAAGTTTCCACCAAAGCATTTTCACCAAGAATCCAAAATTCTCAAACACACGCCAAGCCTTTTTTTCAGTTAATCGTGAATCTGACTTCAGTGCTGACTAGAAGTAGTCAGACATGTAAAACTTAACTTTCCACCACAATATCTGTCTTTCATTCTGCAGAACTGCTGATGTGAAAGACCCAACACTTTTTTCAGGTTGTAGAAGTTATTCTTTATTGCTGAGAACCATTTCTTCTTGCCAAAAGATTCTTTCCATATTCTACATATATTCTGAATCTTCTCACTGCTTCCTGTGTTTTTAATCACATCTAATTTCATTCTGTTGTAATCATGCACTTTTCCCTAGCTTTTTAGCATTGTTACTATTATCCAAACTAAGAAGGGAAGAAACAAAGCGTGGATTTTCAAATCCTGTCATTACATTTAGTCAACCCTTTCCTTTTCTTATTCCTTATCCATGCCTTTACCAATCTATCTCCTCTCAAAACCTCACCTCCTTTACAAACCTTTAAAGAACTTGTTCTTATAAGAGCATTCACTGGCCAGAGGAATTGGCATCCCAGAGCGGTTTCCCACCCAGCCCTTGCCTCAACCACGAACTGCTCTTACCTACCACACCAAATTACACTTAATCTTTTATCTCGCACCCAGGTATGGAGGCCTTCTGCTGAGAAACGCAGAATAACAATACAAGAAGAGCCCGGATCCTTGACATTTCAGAACTGCCCTATCAGCCTTGACTGCTTATCCTCAGACAGATAAAGGAGAGAGAAACAAAACTCTAATATTCAAGACTCACTAAATTTAAAGGCAGTTTAGCCTCTGTTTTACTTGGCTCTTTGTTAAAGTATCTGGAGTCTATACCCTAATCACTATATAAATGAAATGGGATCTAGAAATAGAGTAGAAAAAGAATTACATCCATTTATGAAAAATGTAGCTATGATTCTTATATTTCATAATTTGTGACCTGAGGTTCCTATTTGCTATATGAATATATAATTAAAAATTCTGACTATCGCTAGAATAGAAAGGGGCAAGATAGTGCACTAAAGGATAAGCAATAGTTTTCTTAGATCCATGAACAGAGAAAACTTCTCCGAGGAAAGGATATTTAAACAGTGATATGAACTGGTTGTGTGAAGGGCAAAGAGAAACACCTTCAAAGCAAGGCAAACTGCAGGGGTGAAGATCCCGGAGGAGATAACAATTTAGACTATTAGAGAAACTGAAAGAATTCCAGGTGACTAGACTTTGTCGGTAACTGGAAACTGTGCTAAGATAAACTTGGTGAGCTAGCAGGGGCCCGAGCATGCAGGGTCTTGCAGGTCAAGGTTAGGAGTTGGATTTTACTCTTGGTGCAGTGGTAAGCTGTTGAAGGATTTAAAATAAGGGAGTGGTGTGGTTGAAGTCGTGTTTTAGAAATATAAGTTGGCTGCTGTGGATTGAAGAAAAGAGAAAGGCAAGAACAGAAGGCACAGTAGTTGTTTAGAGGCTGTGATGGAATTCAAGAAATCATGAGAGCTTTTGGTAAGATCATGGAGGTGATGGAGAAAAATGGAGAGGAATGGGACACATCTGGTGTGTTTTGAGATATATTTTAAAAGATCCGATTCACAAAAAAATCTATGGATATGTGATATATGTTTGAATAAGACTTGCTGAAGCAGTGGATTTGGGGAATAAAGGAGAAAGAAAACAAGAGTTCCATTTGTAATATATTAAGAATGAGATGATTATGAGATAGGTTTATGAGGAAATTTAGGCTTCGGTAGCAAACAATCCTCAAATTTTCCTGATTTATCAAAAGTTTACTTCTCATTTGTAGAGCAGACCACCAGGTATCTTCCTGGCCATATAACTCTTCTAAGAAGCACTTTTCCACAGGTGACTTGGGGACCCATTTTTCTATCTTCTGACCTTACCTTTTCCTAGGTCCTTAGAGATTTTTTCCAATCTGTCTCCTAATGAATAAAGAGAGCAGGAGCAAGTAGGGAGATTTGGGAAAGAAAAACATACCTACAGGCCTGTTCAGGCAATGACATCATGTCTACCATATCACATTGGCCAACCTTAGTCACGTGGCCTAAACTAATTGCAAGACAGTCTCTGAAGTGCAGTCTGGTTATGTGCTCAGGAGGAAAAGGAAAGGGTATAGTAAGCAATCTTACCATAAGATTCAGCGGGAGTGTTAAATCAGTCTTTGGGATATAAAATCTGGAGCTGTTTTCTCAAATAAATTGGAAAGAAAAAGAGAAATAGATGTCCATTGAGTCCCATCTCCAAGGATCTAACCTAGGCAGAGAGTACAAAGCTGAACACCCTTTTCTTGCTACCCACAAGGGCTGCATACATAATGTAATTGGTAAAAGAAGACACAAACAGTTGAAAACATCATAAAAGAAAATAATGGGAGACATCACAGCGCAGCAAATAATTACTGAGTAAGTAATGTAGACAAAATGTGATATATTGGGATATGGGGAGTGAATTCATAGCCTTGACTGATGTAGGGAGGTTTCCTAAAAGAGGAAGAATTTGAGGTGATCATGAAGAATATATGAGTTTTCCAGGAAAAAAAAAGAGAAAGATAAAATTAATATTTTTTTTAGGCATAGGGAAATGCATCAGTAATCACGAAATTTTTTCCACAAATAACCACTTTTTGGGGGGTCATAATTAGCACTCTTTTAGAGACCACAGATCTAAATGTCTGTTAACTATGTAGTAACCAGTTGCTTAATAATTATATTCAAAGTGATGTTTATGTGGCTTAAGATCATTTTTCTCTTTCCAGACAGGCTTACTCATACAGGTACAGCCTCAACTGCTAAACCAAAGATGGGTTCATTCACACTTTGGGTTCAAATCTATGATCCACTATTCTTGGTCTACACAATTAGAAAGATGAGATGTCATGTTGTCTAGGGGGTCCAGGCAATGGTCAGGTGGCTAAGGAGAACTTCCACATATTTCACATATACGTAGATAGGATCTAGTGAGGGACAGTAGAAACAGTGAGCAACTGGCAGCAGAAACAGAGTCAAGGAAGTGGGATCAGGGGATGATTTCTCTTTTCTGAGCCAGAAAGAACTTCCAGCAATTGTTCTGTCTACAAGTAGGTTCAGATTCCCAGGTCGGGCAATCACGCTCAGAAGACGGAGGCAGGCCTGAGGAGCACCGCTGTGATTCCCCTCTCGGAGTCTGCCTTCGGCTGTATGTGAAAGAGACTGACGACGATGATGATGATGATGTCAATAATGGTCATAATTTGCACTTACTTGGGAGCTTTAATGTTACATTTTCAAAGATGTTATAAACATTAATTAATTAAGCCCTACAGCAGTTCCTAAGGTAGCTATTACCTGCATTGTGCAAATAATTAACCAAAGCAAAGAAGGGTTAAGTGGGGAGCCTGAAGTTATATAGGAAATAAAAGCTAGGAAAAGAGAGACTGACTCCTAGCCACAAAATTGGCTTATTCATGTCGTTCCTTGGGAAACGAAGTGAAGTTTGTGGAGCCCATAATGAATTATGGAAGAAAGAGACGATATCTGAGGTCCAGGGACATCCAGGGGCTCTCAGAATTTCTCAGAAAGTCAATAATCCAATACGGATGGGTACTCGAAGCTCTTGCCAACATAGCCTTTCTACCAGTGTGACCTTCTGCGCAGGTGCCTCCCTGCCGTGATCAGCTACCTGCCCGGTTTCTTTTACCAGAATGCAGGTGAATTACAGATAGAAATGCGGCTATTACTTCGGTCCCTCAACATCTAAAACAGCGCTAGGCATATCATAAAAATGCTAGGATAAATATGTTTTGAAAAATAATGCATAGGTAAAAATTTGTTCTTGTCAATTTCGCCTGAAATACAAAAAAGCACTGCAAAGTAAAATAATTCCAAAAAGCAATGGAATTACTGACCAAATGAAAGGAAAGGAATCCTGATGTAGAATCTACAGGCCTGAACATTGATAGTACACACTGAGCTTGAAAGACATGCCTGGATTTGCTCTGCCAGTTGGTCCTCTCTCTCATCTTTGGTTCACTCATCTACAAAAAGTAATAATAGCAGCCTCACAGAGTTGTTACAAGGGCCAAAGGGCATACTGTGTGCACATCACCTACCTCTAGACCACGTTAAGCCCACAATAAATATTCATCTTGTTTCCTCCTTTTATAAGCCAAAGTATCACTAAATCTTCACAGTTGAAAATATTAAGGAGTAATCTTCTTGCCTCTAGGTAGAAAAAGTTATTTTCACATGGAAAAAGTTATTTTCACCTTTGTTGGCAAGGCAAAATATTAAAATATTTCACTCCCTAATGCTATATGGGAAAGGAAAGACTAAAGCGCAACTGGAATTCCATTTAGGCGGCACAGTCATAGGAAACTCTAGATAAATAAAAAAGTTGAAGATTAGCCGATTGACCTGATACAGACAGTCCCAGATTAATGTAAGAACCTCACATACCTAACATAGATAGTGACAATCTATATTAACTCAATTAAATGCATAATGACAAAATCATTTTCACCCAGTCCTGCAAAGAGAATGTTTTAGGACTTGGCAATGGGTTGGAAAGAACTATTGGTACGAAGGGGAGAGGCAGGAAGGAGGAGGAGAACAGGGAGGAGCAAGGTCAGGTACAGTGGCAGGAGTAGGGGCAGGTGCTCAGGGTAGGGCCCACAGAGATGAAGAGAAGTTGTTACACAAATCACATACACATACACACATGCACACACAAACACACATACCTTCTACCCTCGAACCATATATTTAAGCTTAAAAAAGATGAGAACTGGGTTTTAACCAATCTTACTTTGACTTGCTCCATACGAATAATCTCATAAAATTTAGTTTATTTTGCTATTCCCAGGAGTATTGAAGATATACCTACTCAAAATTGAAAAGACAGTGGATCTTTCTTGCAGCTTTTGGAAAATTCCACTTGAGATAATAGTTTTTACCTTTAATTTATACTGGACTTGATGTTCTTAGCTTTCTCTCCTTAGCTGTCATGTGTCTAAGCCGACCAGGGGTTCATGAGAGGATAATAAAAGATAAACAGCGAGGATCTGGAGGGAGACACTGTGAAAGCTCCCTGGAAAGTGTAGCTTAGGAATCTAGAAGACAGATTTATACACTGCCTGATAGTGTCAGCTTTTCAAAAAAATAGGAAAACAAAATGTAATTTGGATATACCTTAGATTACTACAAGGTAAAGTAATTATCTTATTAGTTGTTGAATGATGCTGAAATCCATCTTTGGGTTTAATATCAATATAATGTGAGATCACTCTTAATAGTTGAGCCAAGCACCATGTATTAGTATGTTTGGCTCTATTAAATGCTTTGGAAAGAAGCAACAAAAACTTAGTCTCAAGTGGTAGACAGACACAATTTTATCGTCTGTCATTGCCATTAAGATACATTAACACGGAGTTGAGGGAAGTAAATGTTAAAACACAGTCATTATATTTATGATACATCTGCAATGTAGCAAATATGCTTGCTGCATTAACTATTTTTATCTTCCTTGTTTGAAGTGGCAATATCTGATTAGTAAGCTGACAGATAAAATATGGACTTTTTTTTTTTTTAGTTTTTTTTTGTTTTTGTTTTTTGNTGGTAGACAGACACAATTTTATCGTCTGTCATTGCCATTAAGATACATTAACACGGAGTTGAGGGAAGTAAATGTTAAAACACAGTCATTATATTTATGATACATCTGCAATGTAGCAAATATGCTTGCTGCATTAACTATTTTTATCTTCCTTGTTTGAAGTGGCAATATCTGATTAGTAAGCTGACAGATAAAATATGGACTTCTTAATAATCAAATGTAAGTGAGATAAAGCNATCATGACCTGAGCCGAAGGCAGCGGCTTTAACCCACTGAGCCACCCAGGCGCCCAAATATGGACTTCTTAATAATCAAATGTAAGTGAGATAAAGCCAAGTTGAGCCAGAAAACCAAGCAAATATAGTCTTTATCTTAAAGTCAGATGGGCTCTTCATTAGTTCTTTTGGTTAGTATGACTCAAATTCTGTTTTTAAAATTTAAGAATTGAAATTTAATTGAGACTTATAAGTATTCCCATTACCTCTGCATAGCATCGGGGTGGATTTCATGTTAGCATCAATCAATTCAAAATTCCTACAGTACTATTCTCATATTTTCTTCTCTCCAACCTTCATGTGATTATATTTATCACTGAGGATGAGATGTAAGAATCAGCCCACTGCAAATGTAACTTAGTATTAAAAACAGATACAAAAAGATATTTATTTAGAACATTAAAATCAATGAAGTTTATTTTAGACAAGAGAAAATTCATTTCTTAAGTGAGTATAAATGCAAATGAATTTAAGGAAAACAGGATGAACTCAATAATCACATTTAGACTCCCATTTTTTTAAATCAATAAAATAATTTTTAAAAATAACCTACCTAAAAAAAAAAAGTAACCTACCTAATTCTTCTGTAATGTTTTAGTGCCCTCCCCAATGACCAGAATACACATCTGTATAATGATTTGTAGTAAAAAAAAAAAAAAAAAGTGCATCTATCTGCAAATTATATAATCATTTATGATATAAAGATAGTCACTTAGGGGCTTGGGTGGCTCAGTGGGTTAAAGTCTCTGCCTTCGGCTCAGATCATGATCTCAGGGTACTGGGATCGAGTCCCCCATCGGGCTCTCTGCTCAGTGGGGAGCCTGCTTCCTCCTCTCTCTCTGCCTGCCTCTCTGCCTACTTGTGATCTCTCTTTCTCTGTCAAATAAATAAATAAATCTTAAAAAAAAAGATAGTCACTTTGATAAAAGTTACTAAAACCATTCAGCACTAACTAAAATATCAACATACTTGAGAACAAGTTTGTTGGAAATAAAGCCATTAAGTTATCAAGAAAATAATTTAAATAATAACTGTAATAGATGGAGTATTGAGATATTTAGTTTCTGCTTTGCTTTGAAGACTTTTGAGTAATTTGACCTAAATGTCCTAAAGATTTTTAATGATTCTAAATAATTTATGCACCCATCAGTCTGGTTGCAAATTGTGACTATTTCCAATGAGCCATTGCTCTGTGTGCAGCACATGCACAGATCCTAAACTGAGTGGTATACATGATTTCAAAGTTGTTAAATGACTGCATGCCAATAGTTTGCTGGTGATCTTGTCTTGTTTTTGTTATATATGGTTTGCAGGTACCCTTTATAAAATTGTTTGGAATGCTAAATGCGTCAAGTATGTGAGGCATAGTAAATATTGAAAAAATGGTTATTCTCTGGAGTTGGAGCCAAATGCTGTTCATTGAAATAGTCTGCCCAGGAAAAAGTTGAACATTTTGTACAGGCTATTTAGGGCACCAAAGTCATGAGGATGGGCTAAGTGAATTATACAACTTTCTTCTGGTTCTATCAGTTTCCAAAACAATGACCTCTGTTGGCAGCTTTTTCTTCCACTTTGCAGATTTCTTAGTAGCATTTCTCTTTTCTCAATTGTTGGATAGCTGTTGGTATTTAATGTAGGCTAGTGGTAGGTCTGCTTTGAAACACTTTGAGAAGTTTTTAAACTAGCTCTGAATTCTATTAAATGTAGTTATATGTGATTTGAAGGCTAAATGTGTAAATCTGTTCAAGAGGAAAATATCTTAGGTAGGAATGCCTAGAGAAGAGTAAGAAACCTTTTCTTTTTACTTTATTTTTTCAGTGATCCAAGATTCATTGCTTATGCACCACACCCAGTGCTCCATGTAATAGGTGCCCTCCTTAATACCCTCCACCAGGCTCCGCGATCCCCACCCCCCTCCCCTCCATAACCCTTGATTTGTTTCTCAGAGTCCACAGTCTCTCATCTTTCATCTCTCCCTCCGATTTACCCCAATTCACTTTTCCTTTCCTTCTCCTAATGTCCTCCATTTTATTCCTTATGTTCCACAAGTAAGTGAAACCATATGATGATTGACTTTCTCTGCTTGACTTATTTCACTCGGCATGATCTCCTCCAGACCTGTCCATATTGATAGAAAAGTTGGGTATTCATCCTTTCTGATGGCTGTGTAATATTCATTGTATATATGGACCACATCTTCTTTATCTATTCGTCTGTTGAAAGGCGTCTTGCTCTTTCCAAGGCTTGGTGATTGTGGACATTGCTGCTATGAACATTGGGGTACGTATGGTCCTTCTTTTCACTACATCTATATCTTTGGGGACAGCATGGTACTGGCACAAAAACAGACACATAGACCAATGGAACAGAGTAGAGAGTCCAGGTATGGACCCTCAACTATATGGTCAAATAATCTTAGACAAAGCAGGAAAAAATATCCAGTGGAAAAAAGAAAGTCTCTTCAATAAATGGTGCTGGGAAAATTGGACAGCTATGTATAGAAGAATGAACCTCGACCATTCTCACACCATACACAAAGATAAACTTGAAATGGATGAAAGACCTCAACATGAGGCAGGAATCTAACAAAATCCTAGAGGAGAACATAGGCAGTTTGGCCATAGCAACTTCTTTCAAGACATGTCTCCAAAGGCAAAGGAAATCAAAGTGAAAATGAACTTTTGGGACTTCATCAAGATAAAAAGTTTCTTCACAGCAAACAAACCTTTTCTAACGTGCTTGCTGAACTTGATGGGCTGGGTTCAGTTCATTCATTTTTGAGGGATCAGTGTAAGAAACTTAAGATCAGGAAATGATGAAATATAGTTTGTGTTTACCACAAGTACAATTAAATTAAATGTTTCAGCATGGAAGAATATGTAAGGACAATGATGGTTTCCCTGATCTGAAACCTAAGTTGATTATATTATTCCTCTCATGAGAGAGTTATTCCTAGGTGGGAAAATGAACACACAGATCAGAAAGTCAGGAGCTAAGAAGACAGAAGAACTCAGCACTTTCCTGGGTGACACACTTGAATTTCAGGATCTTCGTGACCTCATTTTCCTATTACCATAGAGTCTTCAAATTCCCTTATGGCTTTATTTAGTTTAGTTTAGTTTTGTTCTTTTTTTAAGATTTTGTTTATTTATTTATTTGAGAAGCAGAGGGAGAGAGAGGGTCAGGATTAGAGAGAGAGGGACAAGCAAATTCCTCACTGAGCAGAGCCCAATGTGGGGACTGATCTCACAACCCTGAGATCCTAATCTGCAACGACACCAGGAGTTGGTCACTAAACTGACTGAGCCACCCAGGCTACCCTCTTCTGGCTTTAAATACTATGATTCCAAGTGGACCATTGGGAAACTCTAAGGTGGCAGAGCCCTTTGCTAAAGTATTTTGGGGAAGAGCAGTCAGAACTGAGGGAAATGGGTCATACTGCCTCTCCAGCAGGATCACTGTCTGCTGTCCTTGGTCTACAGGCCCTATGATCTGTGCCAAAAACCTTCAGTCATTGCTCAAGGGGCTGGGATGGGGGCCTTTGCAGTGACATAGGCAAATGGTCACAATCCATCCTCAAGGACTTCCCTGCCTTGCTGATTTCCCCCAATCCTGGATGTGAAGAAGTGGTTTTACTGAAAGAGTAGTATACCTCGAAACTAGCACAAAGTAGGATGAACAACAGAGTTTGCAATTTCACATAAATTGTTCTTTACTACTGTATAAGGAAGGAAGCCTTAGAAACCGAGGCCTTCAAAAAGAGTGACTCTGAAGGTAAGGTCCCAAGTGATATGCCCCACGTCCAGATGTCTCTCTATCATCCTCCCCAAAGACCTATGAAACTTTTAGTCTTATATCATTCCCACTTCTCCCCCAACAAGAAATTCCTAAGGATTCTGCTCCTTTTGTCCTTTTTTGAATTCTGCCAACCAAGCACTTTGGCCTTTGCACAAATACTACTCAAAATACTCTGTGGCCTGAACACTGCTCATTCCTGATGGCAAGGGGTAGGTTCTTGTCCCATGGGCAGTTGATGATGGTGGTCACTCTCACCTACCATCTCCAGTTCAGCCTCTCCATCAGGGAGAGCTGTAGCTGATTTCTTCTAGTCACCTAAGAAGTAGCACACACATTTGCCAAGGTGAGCATCCCTTATTTATCTTGATAGTTAGCACTCTGGCTCATTTGAGAAAAGGATTGCTTAATGTGACTTTGACCTTGCACCTTGATGCTATTGTGCTAATGAACATTTTTGTCTTCCTACACCAGGATTTCTCAACAGTGCTATGATTGATATGTTGAGCCAGATGTTTCTTTGTTGCAAGGGGCTGCCCTGTATATTGTATGAAGTTTAGCAGCACCCCTAGCCTCTACCTACTAGATGCCAGTGGCAGTCCCAAATTGTGGCAATCAAAAATACGTCCAGACATTACCAAATATCCTTTATGGGGCAAGAACTCCCCTGTTGAGAACCACTGTCTTAGATATATCTTAAGAATTTTCATAATAGCCATAAATGGCTTCCTCTTATCTATTCCACGTATCAGCATTAATTAGATTTGTTTTTGTTTCCAAATAGTTCTACATCCCAAAAAAGGGTGGGACACTCTTGAGTATCCAACAAAACTGAAGTAAGGATATCACACTTGAAATTAAAATACCAAGATCTTATATTGGTTAAATAAAGTCTACAAGTGTCTTGCTGTTAACAATTTTTTTTTTCCTGAAAATTTCCAAGCCTTCAGTTTACTTTAGCCTGATGATANGGGAGCCTGCTTCCTCCTCTCTCCTCTCTCTCTGCCTGCCTCTCTGCCTACTTGTAATCTCTCTCTGTGTGTCAAATAAATAAAATCTTTAAAAAAAAAAATAAAAAATAAAAAAAAATAAAATACCAAGATCTTATATTGGTTAAATAAAGTCTACAAGTGTCTTGCTGTTAACAATTTTTTTTTTCCTGAAAATTTCCAAGCCTTCAGTTTACTTTAGCCTGATGATAAGTTAACATTTCATTGCTCACTGGTTGGTCATTCTCTTTTATAGCCAGGGTTCCTCTAGGGAACTGAGTTGCTTGCAGAAAAGAGCCAATGGGGTATCTCTTCTTTCTTCCTTCCTTCCTATCCTTCTCTGTTCTGCCTCTGCCCTGACCCAAAGTATCTGTCTCTATCAGGTCCATGCTATTGTTTTTGGGTAGCCCAAGGAAAGTTAGTTTCTCTTAGCAATATTAAAATAGTTACTAAATCATGCGTATAGTGTTCTCTGAGTGGATACTAATTCTTTAAAAAAAAACATTTATAGCAATTTATATACAAAAACTGGGAGAAAGGCAAACTGGAATTTCCTTTGTTCTTCCTCCCCAACTGTGCTGATTTCCAGTATTAATTTAAATGTGATCCACTTTCAACTTTTCTTGGAAAGTCTGAATTAAAAAAAAAAATCATCTTTTAAATTTCCCTTAAAATGTATGCCACGTAGTTAAATGCCCTTCAGGCTTCTAATAGAAGCAATTATTTATTATTTTTTGCTTGTGACAATCAGGGTGGGGAAAATGTTTTGGCCCTTCTAAAAGAGAAAAGGCTTCTGGAAAAATGCTAGCAAGAATTTAAATGATTATGATCACACACATAAAATTAAGCATTCTTAGAAATGCATTATGGTGCTTTTTTTTCCACTGTAGAGTAAATAAGGAACAGATTTTTCATTTTTTTCATTTATTTTTTTTTATTTTTTTTTAGTTTTATTGGGGACATTTTATAAATCACAATACAGTGAACTCACCACATGAGTCGGGCTGGACATCTGCCACTACTCAGCTCCGTAAAAGCACCAGTTCTCCTTTGAATTCAGAGAACAGCTCTTGGCCATGAAAACATCTGGGTCTCAAAGGTTTGAAAAGTAATAGTTCAGATCCCTTTAGAAAGGCTCTTTCTGCAGTGGAGTGCACACACACTTAAAAAGGATTTTTGCAGTACCCATTGATTGAGAGCTTCAGGTCCCGGAAAGAGCAATGTGGGCCTAAACAAATCTACAAGAGGCTCATGAAAGCATTTGGTGGACTCAGGGGACCAGAAGATACTTTGCATTTCTTTTCTGTTCTCTATGTGGTTTCCTGGAAGGCTGCTGGACTCTGGTGTCCTAAAACAGTGACGAAGAAAGTGGGGACAAGCTGGAAAAGACATAGGCTTAGAGGGGTCGGGGCAAATCTGGTTCCACATACCAAGTGCTGCTTGGTGAGTTGTGACAGTGAGCTTTAAGGCACAGAGTACAGAGGTTAACAGGTGAATAAGCTTGTCTAACAGTCACGTGAAGGAAAGCAATCTCATAAACACAGAACTGGAGGCTGTGTAATTTACCAGACAAGGGGCCCCTTAACTGCACCTCCGTCTATCCACCTGGGGGCTTTGACTCATCTGCTTCCAATAATGGAATCGCTTATTCCTTGAAGGGGTGGAGGGGTAGGAGACAAAGGGAAAGTGGGGAGAGAAGGGTGTACACACACAGAGATGCAAGTATATTTATCTTCTGACTCATTCAGGATGCCTTGAGATGAAGAGAGATATTATTCATTAAATATAATTACCTGAATGATTTTAATTACAAATCATTAAGGAGAGATAGCCTTGCATTTTCTTGGAAAATGGAGCACTTAAGAAATCATGTTGCTCTTCACTCTGATCTTTTGGCTTATAGATGCATGTTAGGAGTCTAATTTGAAGCTATGGAGGCTCTGAGATATATAAAATTAAATTGAATTACCAAGAAAATAAAATTTCTTTGGCTCACCCTTGCCCTCTGATTTGAGACCAAAACAGTATTGCCAAATGACCCAAGTCTATTATTTCTAAGAGCCTCATGGGGCAGAAGTCACTAACCCTTCTTCCTGATCTAAACCCTGCTACCTGCTGAGTCAGACCTGAGTCTTTTGCATCCAACACTGTCCACTGTCTTTGGTATCAGATTGTTTTGTGATTCCAAAGCCACTGTGTTGGGATGAGGCCTTAATGCAACCTTCGCAATGTCATTGCTGTCAGAAAATAGCACAACCGAGTTGCTCTAGAACCCCAAATGTGATGAATCCTGCTTTCCCTTTTCATACTGCCTTGCATTCCCAATAACTCAAGGAATTTTGAGTGAAAGCCATTTCTTTTATTCTGTTTAACCTTCATTTTTGCCTTGGACTTCCTGGGGCTTTGTCGTACAAAGAGCAAATGACAGTTGGGCACATGGGTGGCACAGTCGATTAAGAGTCTGTCTCTCCATCTTGGCTCAGGTTGTGATCTCAGGGTCATGAGATTAAACCCTGCCTTGGCCTCTGTGCTTAATGTGGAATCTGCTTGAGATTCTCCCTCCCTCTCCCTCTGCCCCTTCCTCTTATAACCCCTCTCTCTATAAAATAAGTAAATAAATCTAAAAAAAATCAAATGATATTCACTGTGCTCAGTGCTCACTGTGGACTCAGTCTACCCCTTCATTGAAGCACCTTTCCTCTGGGTATATATTTTGAAGGGATCCCTTAGGTTCTCACACAAATAGACTTGTGGAAAGCTATGTTAACAGGCTTCCACATAGATTAGGTCACAGATTTTGGGTTCAAGCCTGGACCCCAACTCCATGTGTATTAGTTTTACTTTGAGAATATTTTAATCTAATCTATTTGCAAAAGAGAATCAAGCAAAAACAATGAATAAAACAAAAACAAAACAAAACAAAAATGGGACAAGAATCTACGTATGCAAAATCTATATAACCTACAATAAGAGAATAGGACAAACTAAGATTAACAATCATCTAACATTCAAATTTTGTTCTGTGTTGTTTTGCTTTTTTGTTTTCAGTCTGTTTTATAATTAGGGTATGCATTTTCTGTTAATTCACATTAACTGATAATATAATGTTTTGTTTCCAGCCAAATAGCATACTAAGCTAGATGAATTGGAAATTTCTAGTTAACTAAACTTATCTGCCTTTGTTTCTTTAAAATCAGCTTATATGAGTCATCAGAAGTTGAGTACTTCCAAAAAGTTCATTGGTATTGTGGAATATGGTCTTCATGATATAGCTGGATGTATACACTTCAAGATCCATAGCAAATGTTGGATTATCTGGCAGTCCATCATATAGAGAATAATCACTTTTACTCATCTGTAGAGCATAAGTTAAATGAAGTTCAAAATAAAGATGCTTCATCATTCAGTTGCTCCTAATTCAGTAACGTTGGATCTTTGAGTCACTTCTGAATCATCAATGAGTAAATCAGGTTTAGCTGAGTTTTAATGTATCTTTATTGTACTTTTCTTCCTTAGATTGATAATTCACATATCTTTTGTATAGTAACTGGGTATCAAATGATCTATTTTTTTAAGATTTTTATTTATTCATTGACGCAGAGAGAGAGAGAGCAAATAAGCAGGGGAAGCAGGCAGCGGGAGAAGGAGAAGCAGGCTCTTCATTGAACAGGGAGCCTGACTTGGGCTTGATCCCAGAACCCTGGGATCATGACCTGAGTCTAAGGCAGACACTTGACGGACAGAGCCACCCACGTGCCCTCAAACGATCCATTTGAATAACATAGTCACCACCCATAAAATACAGCAGAAGCTCTTCTTATCCTGTCTCAAATGTGTTTATGAACTGGAGTATAGATATGTTGTGAATAATAAAATCTATTCACCTAGAAAAAAAAATATTCAGCTAGCTCTTGCTCACTGCTCATAAGTCTATTTATAAAATGGAGGCAGTCAGTAACAGCAACCAGAGGCCCCCTGGACAAGCAGACAACTAAAATGTTGCCTGACAAAAGGTTTATGATGCAGTAGAAGACGGACCTGTATGGACAGTTCTCCTGATCTTTTTACCTCCTGGGATGAACAACAGAAACGTATGCATGCTCTTTCCTCCCACTTGCCTCAACCCTCACACACAAAAAGAGCTTTCCCAGCCTTCTGGAAATCTGAGAAGAGATTTAGAATTATGAGAGTCATCTCCTATGTGTTCATCGCACTTGAGCCTATTTTAAAAGCTACAACTTGCGAGCATGATTCATGTCAGTAGTGCTATTCCCATGAAGCAGGGCGGGAGAACCATCTGGCCTTTGTGCTAGCTGCCGTGGGCCCTGGATAAAGGGCAGTGGGAAGGACAGGAGACCTTCCCACACAGTGCTACTAAATAAAGTCAACATGCTGATAGATCTATTGGAATTAAAGGCTTTTAAAGAGAAATAGCCAAAACAATGAATATTTGCACTTCCATGGTGTCATGTAAAAGGAAACGAGCACAGTGGAAGATAACTTCCATACGAAACGGTGACAGGATAATCAGTGAGCAGTGTAGTAAGCCCTGGCAGCAAGCACTGTGCTGTCTCCACTTCCTTGTCGACTTTCATTCGCTCCCAGTGTTCTTGGAAATGTGTGTTTTGCTTAATCAAATAGCTCTTTATAGGATTTTTCCATAAGATCACATCTAAGGATTTTTCTGATATGACTAAAATATAAGCCCCCAAAGGGCAAGATCTCTGTTTCTTTTATGTCTTGGTGCATCTCCAGCACTTACTAGAATGTCTGACACACAATAGTGCGCAAGAGATATTAATGAGTGAATGAATGAATAAACTAATTCCGTGGTATATTTTACCTCTTTGCAACATTTGTGAAGAAGACTTGACTTTAGTCTTTCAACATCCGTGTCACCACACTACTCTGGTTTTCCTCCTACATCTCTGAATCCAAGTGTTCTGGTTTTTCTTTCCTAGGTCTTTGTTTCCCCCACTTTCTTCTATCTGTTTATTCTTATTCCTACAAGTCATATCTCTGTTCAACTTTTTTCAAGCTATACCATAATAAGTATACACTTCAGCCTGGTCCTCTGTCTCAGAAACTTTGCTCTCAACCTAAGCTACTTTAAGCCTAAAAAAAGCAGGAGGGGAGTATTTACTGACTCATTAAACTCAACACTACAGAAGCAGAGTTCATTTTAAGCACAGCTAAATTCAGAGACCCTTGGAGTTGACTGTATCCTGAGACTGTGTAGTGATCCCTGGGAGCTTCAGAATCACATCCTCATTATTCCCAGTCCAACCAGAGAGAAACCACTTCCCTGCTTGTTCTGAAACACATGCAGCCTGAAATCAGAATATATTGAATGTTTTGGTTTATGTTGCAGAATCTACCTGGGTTCCATGAGAATGGAGTCATTCTCAACTGAAGTACATGCATTAAAAGAAGGATGGAATTATATTCCCAAAAGAAAGTTTGTATTACCTGGATTGTCTGGTAGCCTCTTAAAAGATGCATGTCCTAACTACATAATCATGTAGTCACAATAATGGCTAACTTGGTGAGACGTGAGAGGGTTGTAGTGCAATATCTGGAATAAGGTATGAAGGGCTTTGGGGATTCTAGTACTATTTCTTGATTTAGGTGCTCTTTACAGGGTGAAAATTCTTCTAAACCATACTTATGATTGCAACCTATTTCTATATGGATTTTACACTTTAATAGAAAAGTCCACTTAAAAATTAAAAAAAAGAAAGAAAGAAAACATGTTAAGATATTTTAGGAGGTAAATACATCCTCATATCTGATAGCTTCTTATCAATTGATAAGTGGTAGGTGTAACCCAGACTTTTTTTTACCCTGACTCTGGAGTGATGAATGACTTATCTGATTAATGAGTTTGGAAGAGGAGCTTTTCTACTGAATGTTCCTTGAATTTAGAAAGCATATTTTATATATTTAGACATTGTCCACAGCCCTGGGAATGTGTTATACTCAATATATATGAAGACACTTACGAGTACATACATAAAATGTCTGAAGGTCAAGGGAAAGAAAACAAAGTATAGGATAGGATAACTGCCCCCAAAATGGAGGACACTGTATCCTAGAAACCGCAGGTTGGCAAACAATGGTCCATGGGCCAAATATTGTCCAATGGCTGTTTTTGTAAGTTAAGTTTCATTGGAACACTTCATGTGCATTCATTTATATATTGTTCCTGGATATTTTTGCTACAATGGCAGAGTTGAGTAGTTGTGAGAGAGATCATATGATCTATAAAGCCAAAAGTATTTATTTTTTAACACTGTACAAAAAATATTTGCTGATTCCTATGGTAAACCATCAGCTTGGACCTAGGCATTTATTAATCGATCATTATTCATTGATTCACTCAATAGATATTTGTTGGGACTATAGTATTATGCCAGAAATTGTGCTAAGTACTGAGGGTTAGGGAACAAACACCAAAGATGAGATTTCTACTATTATGAAGTTTACAGACTAGTGGGTTACTCCAAATTGAGCAATATTTTAAAATACTCACCACCCTGCCCTTCTCCAACCTCCATATATATGGCTAAAAACACCAAGTGTCCAAAGAAATAATCCAAACCCCAAGATGAAGATTTGCTTTGTAACTTTTTCAGGAATTTTGCAAAATACCTGAAATAAATTACCAGCACAATGGGCTTTTGCTCTTTACTTTCCAGCATCGAAAGAGAGAACACATTATTGACAGTCATTGTTTTGTCATCAGAAAATGCTTTGAAAAAAAATCTGCAAACTCTTGGTCAGCACAGCATCATAAAAATTAAGCAGCTAACCACATTTTCTTCTCTTGATTGTTAGTTGAACAAGTTAAACCTTAACCCATTTGCTTTCCAAATGTAACTGTTTTTAATGGAACATGGGGTTGCAAGGTTCCCATTCTCCAAATCAAACCAAGCCAAAAAAATGCTTTTGGGTCAGTTAACACATGCTTCTTTTCCACCTCATGACATTCTGGTGGGACAAAAGAATTGTTCAGAGAAGGGATTTGGCCGTGAATATTACTTTGTAATCAGATGTCCTCAATCAGATGTACTCAAATGTCCTAAAATTTGCAATATGGCCAGCTAAGGAGCTGTTTTTGACTTTGTATGTTTGCTTCTGCTACAGGTGTGAAAAGATAGAATTTTGGGAAGCCCTGTACCCATTCTTCTGTATCATAAACATTTAATGATCCCAAGATGTATACTAGAGAGTCTGGTCTCACCCTCTGTAGGCTTCTAGTGTTTTCTCTGGGCTCAAAGCACACCGGATCCAACCAGGTTCTAATGGAGGGTGATGTCCTCAACACTTGCTTCCCACATTTAACCCTTATTCAGAAGTTTCCTTTAAAACTCTTTGTAAGCATTGATGTTGCTGCCATGACTGCTAGATAATCCTGGAAAAACCTATAGTCTGATTTACGAAGATGCAACACAATAGATTTATGGTAGGAGGGAGAGCGATGCCAAAAAGAAAGTTTTCAAATGCCAAAAGGATTATTTCCTTTGCAGCAGAAAATAAATATTTCTTTCACTAACACTTGCACTTACGCTACTTCAAGTAAAATTAGACTCAACAAATTTTGTTTGCTACCTAATTATTTAGACAGAGATCCGTTGTGATAAGGGAAATCATCCTCGAATGATGGTGAGGAGAGCCCAGAAACATCTCCTAGGACCTGAACAGTCTCACACTCTAATAAGAAAACTTCCAGAATAGCTAAAACATACCATGAGGCCCAACAAGTAATTTTAGAAAGAACTGGAAATTTGGTTAGGAGAGGGAATGGCTCTTGCAAAAGTTGTTAACCCATTTGACTTTTTTAAGTTAATGGAAGATGTCGGGTATGTATTATGTATGTGTTACTGTATAAATATAAGTTTACACCACACAAACAAATCAGGACCCGGACCATCCTGGCCCCTAGGGTTGTTTCATGGGAACTGGCAGCTCTAAGCTAGAATTGCTTTTCTCTTTGAAGGTGATACTACTCAGAGCCCAAGCCACTGCATAAACAAACTGACGGTTTGAAAAGAAACATCCCCATTTTAATTCCATTTGGAGCTAAGTTTAGCTCCTAATTCATCTTGCAACAGAATTAAATTTTTTAAAAGATGTTTGTGATTTAACCATTAGTGTTTCTGTACCTAACAGAGGCAGCCAGAACTGTGTCAAGTTCAAGCACTTCTGCAGCAAAGAGAGTGAGAGCTGTCAGTTACCCCATACGGCAGCAGTCTTGGAAGGTTACAACGTTCCAGGAGGGACCAGGAGCGAGGGTCCCTATTGCCATTCTCTTTTCTATCAGAATTAAATAGAGAGACCATGGAGGTCTCGAGGATTCTCTCCAACTCATATGCAATAAATAGCTCCCAGTCAGAAGATGGCATTCCTGCAGCCCTGCTGACACATTGCTCAGAGGGCCCAGCCATGGACACGTTTAAGAATAGAACACACACTTCATATACAGAATGCTTCTCGAAACTTAAAGCACTTCTGGACTACCTGGGAATCTTGTTTAATAAAGATTCTGGATCAGGGCGACACCTGGGTGGCTCAGTCGGGTAAGCGTCTGCCTTCAGCTCAGGTCATGGTCTCAGTGTCATGATCTCCCAGCTCCGCGGGGAGTCTGATTCGCCCCTCTCTCTGTCCCCTGCCTCCCACTCCTGCACAGGCACTCTCTCTCTCTCTCTGTCTCAAATAAATAAATACACAAACATAAAATCTTTAAAAAAAAAAGATCCCGAGTCAGTAGATCTGAGACAAGGCCTAAAACCCTACACTTCTCACAAGCCCTTGAGCAACAGCGCTGCCCTTCAGACCACGCTCTGTGGCGTGAGGGCCTCCAGCACCAATGCTCTTGCGTTGCTGGCAGTGCTGTGTTATCAAAGAAGATTCTGAGACTAACCCGTGGCTTTTGGGGAAAGAGTGATGCCATCTACGCGTGAACTTTGCATTGATGGTGGCAGCTGCGATACTGTCAGGGTTTTTTTTAAGGATAACTGACATACAGGGGCACCTGGGTGGCTCAGTCTGCTGAGCGTCTGCCTTCGGCTCAGTTCGTGATCTCAGGGTCCTGGGGTGGAGCCCCCCATGGGGCTTCCTGCTCAGAGTGGAGCCTGCTTCTCTCTCTCTCTTCCCCTCTGCCCCTCCCCACTGGTCGTTCTCTCTCTCTTAAATAAATAAATAAATAAAATCTTAAAAAATAAAGGATAAGTGACATACAACCTTTTAATAATTTCTGGTATGCAATTCACCATTTGTATACAAAGCAAAATGATCACCACAAGAAGTCTAGTTACCATCTGTCACCATACAAAGTTACATTTTTTTTTTCTTGTGTTGGGAACTTTTAAGGTTTATTTTCTTAGCATCTTCAAATTTGTGACACAATGTTGCTGACTACAGTGCTGTACCTGACTTCCCTATGCCTTATTTATTTTATAACTGGAAGTTTATACCTCTTGATCCTCTTCGCCCATTTGCACCCCTCAACCATCCTTCCCTCTGGCAACCACCAATGTGCTTTCTGTATAAGTCTTGTTTTGTTTGTTAGTTAGTTTTGTTTTTTTTTTTTTTTTAGCGTTCCCATATAAGTGAAATCATAGGGAATTTGTCTTTCTGTGTCTTACTTATTTCACTTAACATAACGCCCTCAAGGCCCATCCCTGTAAGGGCAGATGGCAAGATTTTCTCCTTTTTTATGGTTGAATAATATCCCATTGTATATATAATACATCTTCTTTCTTTGTTCATTCATCGATGGATACTTAGGTTGCTTCCCTATCTTGGCTATTGTAAATAACACTGCAATGAACATAAGGGTGCCTATATCTTTTGAATTGGTATTTTCATTTTCATGGAATAAATATGCAGAAGTGGAATTGCTGGATCACACAGTAGTTCTGTTCTTAATTTTTTGAGGCATCTCCATACTGCTCTCTACAGTGACTACCTCAGATTATACCACCAGAACATATGGGTTCCCTTTTCTTCATATCCTTGCCAATCCTTGTTATTTCTTGTCCTTTTGATAATGGACGTTCCAACAGGTGTGAGCTGCACCACATGCATGTGAATTGTACCAAACCCCTGCCAGCTTCGCTGGGGCTACAGGGACAGCCCACGGCAGCCCAAACCCAAGACCCCCTGATGGGCATGTTAGAAGCGGGGTGCAGAAATGATGCCCATCACTGTTGGCCCTGCCAAGGTAAAGGGAGAACACAAAAATGATGCCTGTCCGCACCGCAGTCCTCAAGCAGTGCCAACAGGCTCCTGACCTCCAGCAGATGCTTTAAGATTCATTCACATATGCTCTAGGCACTTTGCAAACTGCTGCTTTTGAGCTGGGTCCTGGGGCAAGTGGGTCTTCCAGGGAGCCCTTTAGAGTGGAATCTCCATTCCCTACAGCCTCATGGTTATGCTGGACATAAGCCCTATTGTTTTTTAAAGCCAGATGTTTTGAGGGCCCATCTCTCTAGTGCAGATCCCAAGGGTTGAGGTGCGAGATGTGGGCATAAACCTCTTGCTCCTCAGGAAGAACTTGTATTTGTGAATCCTCCCAACCGTGGGTCACCATGCTGGGGGTGGGGTTTATGGCAAGACTGCATCTCTGCCTCTCCTACTCCTCTTGGTGTGGCCCTTTTAGTCTTTGCTGTGGAAGAGCTGTTTGGCTAGTTTTCAGGCCCGACTTTTCAGAGGGAATTATTTACTGGGTAGCTGTAGATTTGTTATATCCATGGAAGGTGGTGAGTTAAGAACCTTCATATGCTGCCATTTTGAATTATCTCCAATAATGTCAGGTTTTTGCCACCCCTAGTCAGTCATGAAGAATCTTACCACCCTGATTTGGGGTATAGTGAGTTCTGGTGTTTGTGGTATTCTCTTATTTCCAAAAGAACTTAGAATTCCTGCATACTGATGAGATAATAAGATAGTATAATTATGCAGAATTTTTTGCAGATGGAGGAAGTTCCAACAGAAAGGTTAAGTATGGTAGGTAAGGTCAAGTAGAAAATCAAGAATACAGTTTGATTTTGTGTCCTAAAATATTTCTATGATTATATTAGCCTGCAACCCATTTTTGGTATCAAATGTATGTGAAATTCAAGCAGAAAGTAAATAAGTTACTCTTAATATTAAAATTTTTGTGTAAAAAATCAAATTTTTGTTTTTGTTGCAAAAAATAAATTAGGGAGAAATTTTTCACATTTAAAAAGAAAGCATTATATTAAGTTCAGCAAATACATTTCAGAACAAATTACTTTTGTAAAGTTGTATGTGTATATATGTATATATATATATATATATATAGAGAGAGAGAGAGAGAGAGAGAGCATAAGAGAGACTGCACAGGGAAGAGTGGGAGAAGGAGAGAAAGAATCTCAAACAGACTCCCCACTGAGCATGAAACCCAACACCAGGCTCCATCTCACAACCCTGAGATCATGGCCTGAGCTGAAACCAAGAGTCAGACGCTCAACTCACTGCACCACCCAGGCACCCCTGTATACATATTTTTTTTAGATTATTTATTTATTTATTTGACACAGAGAGAGAGATCACAAGTAGGCAGAGAGGCAGGCAGAGAGAGAGAGGGGGAAGCAGGCTCCCCGCTGATCAGGGAGCCCAATGCGGGCCTCGATCCCAGGACCCTGAGATCATGACCTGAGCCGCAGGCAGAGGCTTTAACCCACTGAGCCATCCAGGCGCCCAGTATACATATTTTTTATGGAGCATATTATACCTGTATATCCATTGGATTATATCCATAATAAAAATATTCCTGAATATTGGATAGATATATTATTGGAATGGAAGTTAGGAGAACTTGAGTGGAGTCCCTGCACTGCCATTATCTAATTGCATAAACTTGGGAAAATTAGTCTGTATGAGTGTGTGTGTGTGTGTGTGTGTGTGTGTGTGTATGCACCAACACACATACATGCATGTGAACAATAATGTTTGCACTGTGTGTATCATGGGTTACTGTGAGAATGAATAAAATGATGCAAAATATTCCATAAACTGAAAGTAACCATAACAATATAATTTATTATTTTTATAATAACAATCTTCTCAAGACGTTAAACTACACGCTATAGCACAAAACAGTACAATTTGTCTTGTGTGAGTTGGTGGTGAGAGTGCATAAGGTTATTAACATAGTTGCACTGTCAGGCTCTGTTAACCGTAGGATTATTGGCAGTTAATGATTGATTTCACAATTTGTGTGAGTGTGTTAAAGAAACAGAGAGAGAGAGAGGAAGAGGAGGCAGTATTCCTGAAGAATGGTATCTTTTTGACAAAAAAGGAGTTAATAACATGATCCAGTGCTTATGAATCAGTAAAAACCTAAATGGTAAGAAGAAATAAAAGCCAGTAAACCACAAGATTGGGATTATCCAAAGAAGCAAGGTAAATACATGGTCAGTCAGCATTACAAGACTAGTCACATAAGATACCCTGTTAAAAAGCTAAACAACTAGGAAAACAATTTTGAGTGCTTTAACTATTAAATATCTCAAGTTGACAACCAAATTAAAAATATCAATGTTAAAAATCAGAAATTACTTTCCAGAATTAATCCAAATGCAGCTGAAATCAATACCATTAAAGTGATTCAATTGATTTACAGATTTAAAAAAAAAAATAGTTGCAAGCTATTTTGTATTGCCATGACTGCAGCGAGGACCAGAAATAGTTCTCCCTGTAATGCTTATGATTCCCTGGAATTCTTCTACCTTCAACCACTGACTCATGTAGATTCAGAATAGTACTTGGATAACCATCTCCAAATAATTTATTCCTGCAACTCAAACCAACCCTCTGCAAGGCTTCGAAGTAGGTTAGGCTTACTGTTACTTGCCTCATCTGCTTCTTTCTAAACCTCTATCTCTTTATAGATCCCAAGGGTTAAATTATTCTGCCCCTGACTATCAGAACAAAAATAGAAATTCTACCCAAAAGCATTAAATAGCTGATATAACTTAAAGTGGTCACTTTGCCCAAGAGTATTTGCACTTCAGTAAGAATCAAAGTGTGAATATGCTGCACACACAGGTTACACAAGACCCCATGTTTGTTTTTCTGGCACAAGGCAGGGTGTGAATAGTTTGATGGCTATGGGCTAATCTGAAAGCAAGGATAAGGCACAGAGCTTTAGGATAGACTCAGTCCCTTGACCCCAAGTTCATTCTTTATGGAGATCCAATTTTTTCACATTTTTTTTGGTCACAGTGCCTGACACTCTATCATGTAGAGATATATTTATGTTAACAAGTGTCCTCTTCTAAAAGGTAATTATTACAGTAAGAGTTATGTCTTATTCATTTAGTATGTGTTGTTATAAATTAATGTTTTCTTCCTTGGACTGATTACTCCAAAAACTTGTGATTAACTTAGTATAAGGAGCTTGAAGTCTAGAGATGAAGGGTAAGGCTAGGGAGACTGGATGCAAGGGGTACAGAATCAATGGCAGCTGTAAGAAACTGATGGATAGATGGATGGACGATTGGATGGATGGATGGATACAGATGTCTGGACCTATGTAAACCCTCCAGTGTGAATGTGCATCCATAAATGTAACATGAAAGCAGGGTTAAGTGTAATAATCATAAGAATTATAAGGGGCGGTGGATACTACACTGAAATTTTATGGTTGTTAGCACATTGTGAAGGGCAAGGTCAACTTCGAAGATTAAGAGTAAGTAGTAACTATGCCATTCTGTGAGCTTGGGCATTACAATATTAGAAATTAGGCAACAGAAAATTGGAACCCAGGCAGAGAGTCTACCCCATAAGAGTAAGACACAGTTCCAAGAAATCCCCAAGTGTTTCCATAGCCTGTAATTTGCTTTAGTTTTTGTAAGTTTCCTGTTAGGATAGAAGCTATGTCCCAAGAATGGCCGCCTGGAATCCACAGATGGAATAAGGGACTACACGGTAGAGAAAATGCGTGTTACATTTTCTTGATCCAAGTCTCCTTATCTTCTTTCTACTTAGTGACACATTGATCCCTAAACCCATGACTGAGCTGCTAGGACAGGTAGAAAACAACTGGATGAGCACATAACTCACTTAAGAAGCAGGCTCCCAATTGATAGAAAGTGGACCTCCCTTCACATGCAACAGAAAATCCACCACCCATTGGTTGGAAAATTGTTCGTTGTAGACATACAGTGTGGGAAATGGAAAGGAAGGAGAGGATTTTGTGCTGTTGACTCTATTTGGGAACCCCTGAAGTCACAGCACTCAGGGGGGTGCATACCTGAGCTCCATGCAGAGTTGCCCTGCATGTGAGTTGATTAGAGGTGGCCCAGGAGGTAAACATGGAAAGCATTGCTAAAGCAATGTACAGGATTAGGAATGTATCCCACTTGAGCATCAGAAGAAAAAAATCATAATTCTATAGTACTATATTACCCAGATTTGTAATCTATTGGGACAACGAAGTAATAAAAATGTTCAGTGAATTTATTAATAATCACATTAATACAAACAGTCCGGATTAGAGAATGTTCATTTTCTATCCCCAAAGAGTAGCAGCTTTTTTATAGGAATTCAAAGATACACTAAAGCCTCTTAAGTCAACTTTTGCAAAATAGTTCAACAATTACCAGATTTTATTTATTTTTTAAAAAGGTTTATTTATTTATTTGAGAGAGAGAGAGAGAAAGTGAGCATGAATGAGGTGAAGAGCACAGGGGGAGGGACAAACAGACTCCCCGCTGAGCAGGGAGTCAGACATAAGGCTGGATCCCAGGACCCTGAGATCATGACCTGAGCTGAAGGCAGATGCTTGACCACCCAGGCACCCCTAATTACCAGTTCTTAAAGAGAAAATGGTACAGGGATGCTTACTTCCTATCCATTTAAAATAATTAACCACTACCTGAAAATAGTTATGATTTCAAGGGATTTATTACTTAATATGGAGTCATCCCTTTGATATTGCACACTGAAATGTTCTCGAGGGAAAACATACACACACACACACTTTGTTAATTAACAACCTGGGCCACTGTTTTTCATGAATGGATGACTTTTTAAAAACAATCTTTGCTTTTATATAATAGGAGAAGAAAAGAACTGAATAAACCTCTTGTATTTAAAGGTCCCAAAATGGAAGCTTCTAAGAAGTATGATAAAAATAGTCACTTGCCTTGGACATGTAGGTAACACTTTATTACCTTTAACAAATAAAAGAAACAGTGGCAAATGTAATTCACAATCACACAGAAGCCTTCCAGGATGTGTGAGGGCTGGGATCATGTATCTAGCCAATGGCACACCTAGACCTACCTCTAGTTAAACCTGGCCATGGTTCCAGTTCCCTGAATCACAGGTAGCAAGAATAAAGTTACACATTCGGACACGTGCAGGTCAGTCCACTGTGGAAACACTTAAGTTTCTGGTGGAGATAATACCAACTGACTAAGCTGGGAGAAAATGGCTACTCATTTTTTGAGTTGTTCTTAGGAGGAAAAGAACCCTCATTGATTTAACTATTATAAGTAAGAATCACTAGAGTTTTCCTTAACGGTTTTACTCATTTGGTAAAGAGAATGCAAGTTCTCTTTTTGACAGCCTCTACCACTGGTAACCATCAATGTCAATAACTTGAAGCATTCCCAAAGTTAATGAGTTTTATATGAATTAGATTATAGCTTTGAGCCTGCCTGTTCCTTCTTAGGCAAAACCCAAAGGAAAACTGTGTTTGAAACATCCCACCTCTTTGACATTCTACATGGTCTTGGGTAAATCACTGGACCTTTTTAGACTCAAACCTCCCTTCCTAAAAAAAATGATCCTTAACTCTCTATTCGTGTATATTGTAGTGGTTTGTGGAAAACCATCTCGGTTGTTTTAGTTTTAAAATATGGTACTAATGAGTGAAAGGCCACATTGTTAATCTCTGGGTGGGCTATTTAACTTTGTTCTGTTACATGACCACATACTTTATCTTAACCAGGGACTTGGATCTAATAAAATATCAATTTGATTCAAGTTTATTTCAGAAACTATTCTGATGCTCTAGTTTTATTCTGGTTCAGTGGTTTTCAAAATACAGGGTTGGTTTCTGTTCAGAAGTTCTCACTAGATTTTAAAGCAAACAAACAAAAATGTTGGCATTACTTCTTTGTAAATGATGCTCAGTTCAGCTCAGGGTTCATTTATTCAGAAATGCATTCCAACTTTGAGTATGAGTTGATGTTATAGCTGAAAACTGTTCAATTCTCAGCTTCTAACCTTAAGTCAGATATCATACATAGACACCTCCAGGCACAAGAAGAATAAGGCAGGATAGAATGGAAAGTTTCAGTGCATTTCTTTACCCTATACCATAAAGATAAATCCTACTGAAAGTGGAAAAATTATGTCATGTTATACAAGCAGGACTTATGAGGACTTAGCCATAAAAGATAACTTTATTTCTTTCTCCCACAGAATCTTTAAACTGGCTCAGAGGGGGATATTCTTTCTCCAGCCTTAGTATAAAAACTCGAGCAGCCCTATGATTTCCTGGTCAACCTTAGGAAATATAGAAAAGGAAAAAACACCATCTCAATTCGGCAATGAGTAATTAGCCACTGTTTCATTGTTCAATTCAGTTATTAGTTATCCTGTGACAGCCCCTTGTGATAATCAAAACTTCAAATTTGACTGAAATCTAAACGTTCTCCCCTCCTTCAGCTGGACTTCTGTGGATGCGCTCTTGCGTTCACCCACTAGGAGCGTGAGTGTGCCCCTTCCTCTCTCTCCCTGCTCCCCTTCCCCCATGTTTGGTCCCTCTGGCAAAAGAGCGGAGAATGTGTGTGGGCTGGGCAGAACAGGCCTCACAAACTAGCTGTCCAATCTGGGCAAACGGAAGATTTTTAAAGCTGACTTTTTCTCTCATGGAAACTTCTGTGAACTTCAGAAAGCAGGAGCATCTTCTACTTTGTTCCATGTCTCCAAGGGTCTCATATGTAATCTAAGTGAGGAAATCCACAGAACGCCACAGGTAATAAAGGAATAAACATATATAACCAGATGCATCCATGTATAGAGGGGTGAAGAGACCCGAGTGAACGAAGAGGGTAATTTGACAAAGGTTTTGGAAATGATAAGCCTTGAGCAGAATTTAGTCCATAGAGGATGAGAACAGTCATTCCAGGTAGTGAAAACAGCATTTAGATTGCCTGAGAGATGCAAGGAGGTATGATACATATGGGAGAATGTTTGAGTGACTTTCCCAAAGCAGGTAAATCAGTCTTTAAAAGGAAATCAGAATGACTTGGGAGGTAAGAGGGCAATATTCATTATGAATAATCAGAAGATTTTAACTTGATTCAAGAGGGAACTGGAAACCCTTTGGGGGATTTAAGAAAGAAAATTAGGTGATTAAAATATGGGGAAGATGGGCTCAAGAATGTGTGTTGGGCATCAGGGAAGAGGGTATTGCCAGTAAGATGTTTGAAGAACCAGGTCTGGTAAAAATAAAATAGTCTTGTGGATACCAGATGGCTTCATATTTTCCAATTCAAAGAGATAAACAACAGTTTCCTCTGTATTTTTTCATCATTTTTAAATTTCTTCCCATTCTCCTATAAGTAGACCCTTTCGCAGTGATTGGTGAAGAAAAGGGGTATTTGACAAGTTCACTCTATGGTCGTGCCTCTTTTCAAATAATGCATGAGTCATGCAAATAACATGTGGCTTGACAACAAAAAGTGGCATTTGAAGAATGTAATTTTTAAAGCCCTAGTAGGAAGTGTTCATCAATATTCTACAGAAATGAAGAGAGCCTTCTGTCTCACCTTGGACAACAGAACCACTTCACCATTGATGGAAGTGTGTGACGAGCATGATCACATGGATATTTCAGGAAGGGTTTTAAAGTACTGCACACAGCTTCTACTCTCCAATCGTGGTTGACATTGTTTCATCAGTCCTGGGAGCTATGATTTCCCTTGTCCAAAGGAACAAATTGAAGTTCAGAGAGAATAAGTGACTTACCCAAGCCACACGGATAAAAAACTGGAAATGGAAGGACTCAAATCCAGATTATCTGACTCCAAGTTCCAGGCCTTTTTCTCGACACCGAACAATTGGCATAAACAACTATTCACATGTTAGTCATTGATCTTACTCTGTCTGCTTCATTTTATTAAATCATTACCCCATGTCCTGGGGACAATGCATGACTACACTATTAAGGCAAATTTGTTAATATGGACATGCCATGTTAAGTCACGAGGAGGCTAACTCAATTACCCTTCCTTTGATTGATTTTTGGTAAGGATACAGTGAACTTTTAGTTGTGGTTCGACTTACGACATGTTGTAAACATCAGCACACACTATAGTAACTGTAAAAAGAGCTGTAATATTTTAAATGCTTTTTAAAGATTGAAAATATTAATAACTGAATCCTGATAGTCACAATCATGGCAACCACTTAACAGTCCTTTGAGACTTGGGAATTTCTGAAAGACATAGCTAGACAAAGAAATATCTAATGGGTAGGATATAGGAGGGGTTACTAAAACTTTCATTTATAATCTTAGCAATTTGAAGTAAACCTAGATAAGACAGTATTCTTTTTTTTTTAAAGATTTTATTTTATTTTTTTAACAAAGAGAGAGAGCACAAGTAGGGGAATGGCAGGCAGAGGGAGAGGGAGAAGCAGGCTCCCTGCAGAGCAGGGGGAGCCCAATGTGGGACTCATCTCAGGACCCCAGGATCATGACCTGAGCTGGAGGCATTGGCTTAACCAACTGAGCCACCCAGGCGCCCAATAAGACATTTGAAGACAACTAGCATTCTACTAGCAAGTGCCACTCATCTGGTTTTTCTCCTTCTAGGCATCAGAATCTTGATAAAAAATATTTAAGGAGAACCAACCAAAAGATAAAATACTATCTGATCAATTCTTTACCTTGAGATTCTATAAATGCTATAAATCAGTTACTGACATGAGGGACATGTGCATTCTATGGAGCACACGTGCATACAATTATAGAGAGGTAAAAAAAATCACCACATTACTTTTAGATGTGAAAAAAAAAAAACCTAATTTCTGTGGTTTTGTCTAATTCTATTCTTCCTTGGGAGCCTGCATCTCATGGTCAATAGGGAAAAAGAAATGGCATCCAATCATAGAAATGCACTCTCTCCAATAATTTAATTTCATTGTTTCTGATGTCCCCTTCCTTCCACTGCTCCTCCAAGATTTTTGATATATAAGTGGGGAGGCTTCCTGGCACATTGTTCCCTAGTTGTGGAAAGGACGGAAGCTGTAAATTTTGGATCCTTATACTTTCTAAGTGAAGTGGCTATTCTGGTTGGTTCCCTGGACTCGTGATGTCTGAAATAAAACTGATGTTGCCCGACACAATGGCATTCACTTCAGCAGTCACTGATCCCGGCCATTGTCCCAGCCTTGGAATCCCCAACACGGGGCAGGCTCTCTTCTCCAGGCCCCTGTCAGTCCCTGTGCGTCTCCGCACTCTGTTCTCCATCACAAGAACACATAAGAACTTGTACATTTCTCCTGTATGACACGCCGCAGGAGGAGCCAGGATACTACGAGGTGCTCATCTATCTAGTTACCACTGCCCACCAGCTGTGCTGTCCTCCCCGTGGCGCTGAGAGAGCGCCAAGGTCTGAAACCTTCATTATTTTACTCTCTCCTTATCTCCTGATCTCCTACTTATCAATTTGAATATTTCAGCCACGGCCCCACTTTGGATTTCCATGGTAACAAGGAGAAATCAAGGATATAAGAATGCCTCCACATTGTACTTTCAACTCCCTTCTTCCCACAACTCACTTGGAGAGAAGAGTTGGGCTTTTCGCTTTTTTCTCTTTGGCAGAGACTTCTCTTATGTAAAACTCTGTGATTAAATCAGTCAGACTTTTCATGTGAAGGAATCTAAAGATATTTAAGAATCTTCTCTCTCCACAACATCTGGCATTCTGAAGGTCTGCATTGACACCCCAAGACTATGGATGATGTCATCTTTGTTATATGTGATAAGACATGGCCCAGCCTTAGTGGCAAAGGTTGTGGAAGAACATTATTTATAGGGAAATATACATGGGCTTAAATCCCCCTAAATCTCATCAAACCTCAAATTATAAACATATTAATGTGAGATTTTGATAGAAACTTCCAGTGTCTTCTCACCAAATTTCTTACGTAAACTGTTAGCGAGTATAAGTCAGATGATTGCCATCTTCTGACCTGGCCTGTTCTCTTTTCCTAATTCTGATGATACTTTTTGGTGTTGCATGTAATTTTTGTTTGTGGCCAATCTGTACAATGTGAAGTCCCTCCCTCCCTTCCCTTATTTCCCTTTCTCATCTTTCTATTCTTTATTTCTTCACTAATTTTCATTAGAATGATATTTTATTTACATTTATAAAAAATAATGCATGCCATTTATGGGATATTCTTAAATATAGAAAGATACAAAACAAACTAATAAAACTCTCCCTATTCTAATTGCTGATGTGTATTATCCTTCTAAGCTGTGTTCTCTTTTCCCAGAAGGCAAAATCAAAGCTGTTTTAAATGCTTTTAGAAAGAGGCATAAGCCAGGTTAAAATGGCTTCCATGCAGTAGGAAGCAACACAGACTTTTTACTTCCTAGAAAACAACATTACTATATCAGTAGCTCACTAAACGTTCCTGTTAATCTATTTCATACTCTCTGATACATACATGAAAACTTGCAAGAGGGATAATACTACTTAGAACTAAAAACAGCTTCATTAAAATATTGTCAAATTTACACACACACACACATATGTGTGTATGTTATAGCAAAAATTATTCACAGGAATCAGTATGAAAGTAGATGTAGAACTATATAGGAAAGTAGTTATAGGTTCCATGTCCAAAGAGGGCTGGGACCATGTCTATAGTGCCAATGCCTAGTGTTGTGCCTCACACATAATAAGCACTCAGTACATTTTCTTTTTGGCCAACTTCATGAAAAAATAAATAACCATTTTTTGAGAAGGGAGAGGTGGTGAAGCTGGTGGCAGTCATGTATTTTAAAAAACATTTGTGTGCTTCCATGAGACAGATACATATTCAGACCAGGATACTTGGTCGCAAACAATGGAACTCATTCTGGCTATTTAAACAGAAAATAAATTTATTAAATGATGTAACTCAGAGAATATGATAGAGGATCCAGGAAGGGAGGAGGATGGAGGCTGGACAAGCAGGAACACACCCCCGTGGCAGAACTGGGCAGCTCCAGTAATTACTTTAAATGAAAATGGACAAAATGCTCCAGTCAAACGATGGGGTGGTTGAATGGATTAAAAAACAAAAACACAAGACCCATATACATGCTGCCTACTCACTTTGGATGTGAAAACACACACAGGGATGCCTGGGTGGCTCAGTGGTTATTAAGTGTCTGCCTTTGGCTCAGGTCAAGATCCCAGGGTCCTGGGACTGAACCTTGCATCAGGCTCCCTGCTCAGCGGGGAGCCTGCTTCTCCTTCTCCCCCAGCTGGTGTTCCCTCTCTCACCATCTCTGTTTCTCTCTGTCAAATAAAAAAATAAATATTTTAAAAAATAAATAAATAAAAATAAAAACACACACATACTGAAAGTGAAGAGTTGGTAAAAGATATTCCATGCAAATGGAAACCAAAAGCAAGTTGGGGTAGCAATTCTTCTATCAGACAAACTAGACTTTAAAACAAAGCCTGTAACAACAGGATAAAAGGCATTCTACTTCCAGATATTTACCCAAAGAAAACAAAAATACTAATCTGAAAAGATACAGGCACCCTTATGTTCATTGAAGGATTATTTATAACAGCCAAGAAATTAAATCAACCTACGTGTCCATCAATAGATAGATAAAGAAGATTTAGTGTGTGTCTGTATATAGATATATAGATATAGGTATAACGGAATATTATCCATACAAAAAAGCTTGAAATCTTGCCATTTGTAACAAGATGGGTGGACTTAGATGGTATTATACTAAATGAAATAAGTCAGAGAAAGACAAATATTGTGTGATTTCACTTATATGTGGAATCTAAAAAACAAAACAAATGAACAAAACAGAAACAGAGGACATAGACACAGAGAGCTATATGGCAATTGCCAGAGGAAATGAGGAGTGGGTTGGCTGAATGAAATAGGGAAAGAGGATTAAAAGGTACAAACTTCGGTTATAAAATAAGACATGGGAATACAATGCACAATACAAGGAATATAGTTAGAAATAACATGACAAGTTTGTATGGTGACATGGTAGCTAGATTTATTGTGGCGATCACTTCATAACATATGTAAAGGTTGAATCACTATGTTGTACACCTGAAACTAACATAATATCTTATATTAACTTTACTTCAATAAAGACAAAAGTACAGAAAATTGACATATGTCTTAATAGTGTAGCCTGAAACAGATAGAGTTCAATCTGTGGAGTTGACTTTATTCAAGGAGTTAAACTCAGATTCTGAGCAGAGATTTACAAAATAAAGCCAAACCAAATGAAACACAAATGTAAAGACAAACCTGACACTCCCTCAAAGTATATATAATGGTGATGATGATGACGATGACCCTCACAGCTTAAAAACTTTATAAAAATCATAGCTTCTGACTCTTGCAACATTTTGTTAAGAAAGAAAAGTATCTTAATAGCTTGTTTGACAGGTTTGAAGAGATCTGTTTCTCAATTTGGTGAGTTTCACATGCCAGAATCTGCTACCCAAAGGTGACAAAGAAATATGGCTGAACACCATTTACAGCATATGTCAACACACCAGAGCCTTGGAAGGAATAACTCATGTGTAATTGGTTTTGTTTTGCCTTCCATGTCTAAGAAGTAAAGGAGGGGAAGGTACTAGGCCGATTCTATAATTATTTTGATTTTAAAACAATTCAATAATTTAGTGCAAAAAATAAACTCTTCTTTGTAGAATAAATTGTTAAGGCTTTTTATAATTTTTCCAGAATCTCCAAGACACTTATATATTGTATCTTGTTGATTAGACTGCAGGGTGCCTGGCTGGCTCAGTCAGTGGAGCATATGACTCTTGACCTTGGGATTGCGAGTTCAAGCCCCACACTGGGTGTAGAAATTACTTAAAAATAAAATCTTAAAAAAAAAGGATTAGGTCTTTGATCTTTTGGACCTCAATATCCAGTGCCTCCAGATGATTACAGTTTCAGTATAGTCTCTGCCCTGCTGCCAGATTATCTTTCTAAAACCAAACTCTCACATTTTAACATCAAAATATCAGGGGCTTCCCTTTCTGTAAAATGAAATTTAACATTTAAAAAAATTCAACATGCTCCAGTTTCAGGTTATAGCTCCACTTCCTGACACGATAAAGTGTGGACACAATAGGCCAGTACACCCGATAAATTTCTGTCCCTTGGACCTATGTTCTTTGATAGCAATGTTCCTTTGCAAATGATATTTTCTTTGATTGGCATGCTATTAATAATGATAATAATAATAATCATTAACCAAACTAGTACTGGTAATCATTCACATTAAATCTTTTGATTTATTTATTTCCTATAAATATCCTCACTTCACAGATATGAAAACAGAGGCCTATAGAGAAGAGGTTAAATGACTCATTAGAGGGTTCACCCTATGTAAATGAATAAAATACTCTATCATTCTTGAGAATATGCTTAAAATCAGAAGCCGCTGAATTCAGTTTTAATGTATTACTAATGCACGTGTTTTGGTCTTGAGAAAATTACTTGCCTTCTATAGGTCTTGGCCTCTCTCATTTTTCCTAATGTGAAATGAAACAATCCTACTGTGGATCCTTTGAGTCGACCTTCCTGCTGTCCACTTACTAAGCGAAAGGCAGACTAAAGAGGCAATGAGTTTACAGCAGATTTCAAACATCAGGTGTAATGCAAGTAACTTGCAAAATAATGTGTGTGTCTATTTCACTCTACAAATCCAGTGATTTCACGTTTAAGTAAGTGAGGGTAAAGAGAGGTCAGGAATATTAGCAGAGATTCTACCACATGGAAGGAGTGGACAAAACTCTCTCCTACAACTCTCTGCTCCTGACACAGAGAGAGTTTCTCTTCCAACACATGTGAATGCTATTTAGCCATATGTACAGAGGCTGCAGGGAAGAGAAATAAGCTCCTATCAACCCCATGGGACTGGGAAGAATTTTCCCATTACCTCTTGAGAAATTCTATGGTAATCTATTAGAATTTTCTTTTGCTATGGTAGTTTAATGGCAATTTGAAGCCCTCATGTGACCATAGTGAGTGCAAGAAGATACCCTCTGTGAAAGAGAACCTCCTGTTAATTCCTTGAATTACAGAATTATTAAACAATGATGATAACATTATGGCTGAATAGATGAACAGTAGCTAAATTTTACAGAGTGCTTACTTTGTGTCAGTTTCTAGGGTAAGCATTTCGCATGTGTTGACTTATTGAATCGTAGTATTGATCCCATGGGGTAAACACGATCATTAACCTCATTTTAAAGAATTTATTTTTAACTAATCTCTACACCCAATGTGGGGCTCAAATATACAATCCCGAGATCAAGAGTTGTCTGCTTTACTGACTGAATCCCCCCCCCGCCCTCCGACCATTAACCTCATTTTAGTGATAAGAATGTAGGCACAGAGAAATTAGGCAACTCGCTCAAAATCCCCAGCTAGTGAGTAGCAGAGCTGAAATCTTAACTCAGGCAGCTTGACTTCAAGTTTTCCTCCTCAAAATGAAAGAAAACTAAGTGACCTAACTTGGGCAATGTGACCTCTTTCAGACCCTCTGTCTAACCTACATAGAAAAACTATCTGGCAGATTTCTTTTTTCCCTGAAAGACCAGAAATCAAGCACTCATCAGCACAAAACTGTTTTATTGTCTTCCTATTAATCTGTTTAAGCATAAAACACTGGTTGTCTTGTTAAAATGTCCTCTTTACTTATTTCTCAGTGAAAGGGATCCTCTTTGTAGATCCTGGTTCTGCAGGAAATTGTGAGCTGAAATTCCTCAAAAGAGAGAGCAGAAGCATTTCATCGTTATCACACACAGTGACACCATTATGAGTCATTTGAAATAAAACATTAAATTAAATAAGTCTGTTTTATTTTTTTCTCAACAGAAAAATCCCTGTATTCCAAATAGAATTTGACTCATGACAGATTATAGTGGAAAAGAGCGAAGAGCAATTCGAATAATTAAAACACTTAAACCTGCAATAGAAAATTTCCTAATTTCTCTACCTTACCATGATAGAAAACACTGAGGCTTGTATTTATAACTATGTACTTTTCAAGTGTTCACACAACAAAAAAGTATAGCTTTCATGTGGACGATAATTTAACTTGTTTAAATACTGCCTGTATAAATGCTGCATGATACATTTATCTTATCAAGATGATTATGTCACTCAGGACCACCAAATATTAACAAAGAATAAATGAGAAAAACAAGTAAGTTCATCTAGGAGGAGGTATGAAAAAAAAAATGCCATGGAGCCATGGCATAAAAAAGACAGAGTAATATCTCACTGTTCTACCTTTCAAAGCTTTTTCTTTCATGTGACTAAAAATAATAGGCTTGGAATCACACTCTGTCATTTCCATGATATTCTATTAGTTACACAGATCAGTACTTTTTAAAGTAGCAGGGGACTACCCAAGGGAATGAATAGGAGGAGCAAAAAATCCTCAGGGCCATCTTGGAGCATAGCTGTCATGTAGACTTCAGGGTTTCGAGGGTAAATGGCTCAGTATCAGGAGAACAGCATGTACTATTAGATACTATAAACCACACATCATTCTTAGTCTCCCTTTTCCTTGTAAGGAAGGAGAAAGTGGTTAATAGCTAGCCCTTGTTGCCCTTCACATCTGAAATATTATCGAGGGGTCCAGCACTTTAATGGGACATTGACAAAGTGGAGAGTATTTTCAGGAGTAGGAGTCACGATATGAGAGGGGCTGCACATGTCAGTTTTGAGAGCTGAATCAAGAAAGCTGGGACATTGGGCCTGGAGAAAACAACTCAGTGAGAAACCAGCACTCACATGCAAAACGTTTGAATTACTGAAAGAGTAATCATGACAGTGTAAGGAAATGGAAGGAGCATTTGACCTGGAATGAAAGATACAAGGTCTGATCCTGGGTTTTCCATTTATTTGTTGTAGACTTTTGTATAAATCACTTAATCTTAATGAGTCTTGACTTTTCACCAAAAAAAAAAAAAAGGAAAGAAATCAGTATGATAATTCCTGCTGGGTTTTAAAAATTAAATAAGATAATGTACTTAAAAATATTTTATAAACCATAAAGTTTGGTTAACATTTTAAATTTAAAAAATGCTACCAAATTAATTTGGTTATTTTCTAAAGGTCTGATGCTATTAAGACATTCTGTTTAGTTTTCACATGGCAGACATAGACTTCTCTTATGAATCTCTAGAAAACAGAATTAAGACCAATAAGTAGAAATTAGGATAATTATTTTTCACATAAAATCATAAGAGATTTGTGGGAACTCCAGCAGTCTAACAATAGAATAATGAAGGTTCAAGTAGAGAAGGGAGCTCCAAACAGTTTTGAAGAATTACTGTATTTAATGGAGATCCATCTAGGTGTCCACAGGTCCCTTCCGATACTAAAACTCTGATATTATCTCATGGGTACGGGCTGTTGTCAGCTGGACATGAGCTTTGAATTGACTTCCCAGTGGCAGAGAAAGGATTTATACTGTCTTTCTCATAATAGCCCCCTTTTTACGATTGGTCCTTGATAATACGAGTTGGTTGGCATGCAATGGATAACCACGCAGCAGAAAGAAGCTGGCTCACACAGGAATCCAAACCATGTCCCAGCCTACCCCAGCCCTCTACTCTGACTGAAGCCATTTGCCACGTGCTCACATGGCTTGTGGTTGCCTTTGGTGTTTTCACTTTCCAATCCACGATTTGAGCAGTCCCTGAAGATTGAGCCTGATGATTATATCACTTTGACACCCTCTAGATGCTAGTGATATTCTGCTGCAGTGATTCTTAAACTTCTTGCAGATCTTTCTGGCAGACTGATGAAAGCCATGGCCTTCTTCCTAGAAAAATTCATTCTCATACATATACACAAAATTTTCCATGTAATTTCAAAACTCATGTACTGACTTCCTTCTGGGGATTAATGTACCATAGTCCTAGAACCATTTGACTTAGGGCCTTACTTGGAAATCGAGCAGATGACATATCCACCCAATCCTTAGACTAAAAGGAAACCAGGGGCCCATGAAAACACTCAACACTGTCTCCAGTACACACTCAAATTTCCAGGGAAATGGTCAAAGCCAGGTTACAAGTAGGCCACTGTTCATGAAAGAAGAATGACCACTGCGAAATACTAGGGTTCATTCCCACCAGAGTTATCCTCACAGCCTCAGTCTTCTTAAAAACAGGAGCACATAAGTGGAAATAATTACACCCCCATTTTGATTTAGGGCTCCTAGAACTTGTCCTCTACATTTTTCTTTCCAGGTTATTGATAACTAGCTGAGTTCATAGGCAGACCCAATTCCCTTAAATCAGATCGATTTTCATTGCCTTAGTTCAGTTTTCCTTCTCTGCTTTGATGTTCTACTTACTATTGAGCCAGAATGCTAAATTACAGGTATGCATATACACACATGAGGGGCTTACAGACAGGAGGCTTTAATGACCACCGTGTGCCCAGATAATTTGGCCTTAGGATCAAAATCAGACATTTTAAAAGTTATTTCCAACCTGAGGCCATGTGCTTGCTTTCCACCCCTTCTCGTCAGTGCACAGCCACAGTCTGCAAAAGATCCTATTTCTTTGATTTTATTTTGTGGTTTCAAAGGTAGGAAAGAATTCCACCTAGTTTGAAATTACAGCTAACTTCAGGTAAAGAATGTTACTGTGTGTGCGTTGGTCCACTAGAGCCAAGGATAATATAAGGAACCAGCCCAAGACATTAAAATGTCTGTACCAGTTGTGGCGATTGTGTCTGGGTTCAGGTCTCATTAGGGAACAAACCTTGTTGACGGATCTTTGTGTGTGGGCTTTGGGTCCCAAGTGAGGACTATCGAGCTAGTGAATTGGATGGCACTTGCAGAAGGCTTGGGTGCAGGCACTGAATGTGAGATCAGGTTTGAACCTGAATTCTAAACTAAATGGAGCAAAAACCTCCATCTATTCTCAGTTTTTGAAACTCCAGAGAGAATTAAGTCTTGGGTGAGGCAGGTGGGTAGGAAACAGAATCAGACTAAAGCATTCCAGTTATGCCTAGGAATCCATGAATTTCCTGATCTTGGTGCTGAAGTCCAGGTCCTTAGAAGTCAATGGTTTATAAGGAGCAGGTTGTGACCCATTCGCTGATCAAAAAATCAATTTACTGAATCACAATCATCCTCTGTAAAAATACATGTATATATAAAAAACATAAATAGATTAGAAAAAGAATGCATCATAGATAGTATGAGTAGGAATGTTCTATCAAACTTTAACTGCAATGTTTATCGTGTGTGTGTGTGTGTGTGTGTGTGGTGTGTGTGTGTGTGTGTTTGACTGTATTGTAAATTTATTTTTTATTATGGAGTGCTGGTTAAAAAGTTTGAAAGCCATCACTTTAGGTGAACCTGAAACTCAATTAGAAAAGCAAATGCCTCTCTTGCTCCTCATCTCACGGCCCCTTCTGGTACAAATAGGAGAATAAAGTCGCTCAATCTGCAGTCATGTTGGTTCTTCGCGAGGAAGTCATTCTTAGACTGAGGAAGTCCAAATGAACATCCTTACCTTTTCCTCCTTCTTTCCCTGAGATGACATCTGTTGATTAAAATCCAGTCTCCACTCTGATTGACTTATTTCACTCAGCACGATCTCTCTGATATGAGGAACTTGAGGGGCAGGGCGGGGAGTCATGGGGGGTTAGGGAGGGAAAAATAATGAAACAAGATGGGATCAGGAAGGAGACAAACCATAAGAGACTCCTAATCTCACGAAACAAACTGAGGGTTCCTGGGGGTGGGAGGGCAGGGATAGGGTGGCTGGGTGATGGACACTGGGGAGGGTTTGTGCTCTGGTGAGTGCTGTGAAAGGTGTAAGGCTGATGATTCACAGACCTGTACCCCTGGGCAAATAATAATAATAAAAATAAATTTAAATAAATAAATAAGTAAACACAATGAAAAAAAAAATCCAGTGTCCACACTAGATGCTCCAGTCTGACTTCTTTAACAACCCCTTCCTCCCTCTCTCCTTCCTTCCCTTCTTCCCCTCCTTCCTTCCCCTGCTGGAAGACTGGAGTGAATATTTGCAGGTCAGGAAGGTTTAGTAGCCAAGGCAAACTGCGATTGGAAGCAGAAATCGTGGCAAATAAGCAATGAAGATGGATACGTGCCCTGCTGCCCCCCCATGAACAGGCCCTCATCACCTCACACCTTGATTACTGCCATTGTTTGCAGCTCCCTTCCTGACTCCAGTCCCTGCTCACATGGCCCACACATGCCAAATTAATGCTTTGAATATATTGTTCTCATCATGTGATTTTCCTGCTCAAAATGATCTAAAAGCTCCCATCACCTCCAGGTCAATTCTGAACTCCACAGCACGTCATTCTGGATTCTCCACCATCTTCATTCTCTGGACGCTTCTCAGCTGGAAGCCAACACATTCCTCCCTCAACCTCCCAGGAGAGTGGCTAACTTCTGTTCATCTGGTCTTCCTGTTTCAGCTAGCATAGATTGCTCTTCACTGGATTTGACCACATGCAAAATTCTCCGTATCTTTTCTTTGAAATCTTCCCAGGTAATCTCATTGTTACTTGATACAGACTAATGCGTTTGATCCCCTCTAGCTCCTCCAAGGCATGTTAATGAAGGACAATATCTCCTGAATGGCTCTCACACCTATCAAGACACTATATGATATTAAAATATTAAGACAAGAGCTAACACTGATTGAGCATTCCCGAACACTGTGTTAAAATTGCACTATTTAGTTTAAATTTCAAATATACATTATTTTACACCTTCTTCACAGATGATTAAATGGAGGAAAGAAAAAGAAAGAGCCGTGAGAAAAAAAACAAGAGGTGTCTATGTCTTTGGAACGGTAGACTGTAGTTTGTCACCCATTGTCGTATATTCCTAGAGCTTGGTTCTTAAATACTTTTGAGGCTTATAGACTCCTTTGAGAACCAGATAAAAGTGATGAAACTTCTTTCCAGAAAATGCATGCATTGCAGACTAAAGGCTTGCATTCACTTTCTGGGCCACGGACCTCTAAGGCCCATCTTTGAGTGTCCATGGATCCAGGTTGGGAATTCCTGTACCAAACATTACATGATATATGACATATTCAAATAATAGGTTTCTGCAGAGTGCTCCAAAATCAACACCCATTATATAAGCACACTCTTACAAAATTATCCCAGAAATTGGAGACTTATATTACATGAATGGGAGATATGGCTGTGTGTGTGTGTGTGTGTGTGTGTGTGTGTGTGTGCGCGCGCGTGCGCGTACCCACACACCTTTTATATATTATCTATAACACATGCAAGGATGTCTTTAGCTTCAGCCTCATCCCTATTTAAAAAAAATGCCGAGTCTTATGAGAAGGATTAGAGTAATGTAGTATTACTCCAACTTGATCAATGAGCAAGCTAAGCTCAGAAGGGTTTTCTGATGTACCCAAGGTCCCACAACTCAGTTCTCAGCTTCTCCTCTGGACTTTGGTGAAAAATTGGTGTGCCGCATAGATGAATCAGAACGACTAAAGGTAGGTTATTGAACCAAGGCAAAGCTGAAAGCAAGGAAATTGGAATTTGATGTTAAAAACTATTAACGATAAGTAGTAACATTGTTGCCTTAACAACGATTCCAGATGCCTGGACCTCATACCTTCACCTGCAGGTGAGGCTGTCAATATGGGCAACCCATACAGGATAGCAAAAGTGCTTTTTGAGAATGTGTAATGGCCGTTATGATACCTGTATGTGGTAAGTAAGTCCATAAATGTCAACGCGCCCCTCAATGTAAACTGAGTTTTCAGGTCAAAAATCACCTGGTTTACTCCACGTGAGCATTCCAGTGTAATAAGTGTATTTAACCACCAGAAAAAAATGAATATCAGCAGCAGTTTATTTATAGCTCACTTCTGGCCTTTCAAAGTCCCTATTTCCAGAGCCCCTTACATTTTCTGCCCCATGAATTCTTAATGAGTTCCAGTTGAAAGTGCTACAGTTCCACATTCGGGCTATTAAAAAAGGAAAAAAGAGGGGAAAAAAAGAGACCTGAAAACGATGTTTCCCCCAACTACCAGGACTTAAAGCCGATGTAGCCTACCCTGTTTTCCTCCCTCTTGGCAAATGTTGGCAAATGTGCTGGCAGTTGGACAGGCCTGCTATGTTTTTAAATCCTTTTAATCCTCTTTATAGTAACAGAAACATTGGAGGCTGATCTTTGAAGACTCTGTAGAGTGCAGAACACCTGCAGTTCAGTGCTTTGTGCTAACAAACACCCAGTGTGAGCCTAACAGGGTCCGGCAGGCTCAGAGCTGGCCCCCGGAACCCTCCCAGAGTAATGAGGGTCTCTCTTCCCCTCTGACCTCGCCTTCCCCAGCTTAAACCTGCTCTGGTAAATGGCACCCTTGCCCTCTGACCCTCCCCAAATGGCTCAATGAATCACATAAGGGCTCATAAAAATGATTTGCCAATATGTCAGGAAGCAGAAAAAACTAAGTTGATTCTAGTTTGGAAACTGTTCAAATCACCAACAAACCATCCTTCCTTGTATTCAGTTGCTAGAAAAGTTGAATATCCAGGATTAAAGCCAATGTTGATGACAGTCTCGCAACCAAGTAGGACAAAAAAGGGTATTATTCTCTCTCCTCTTATTCTTTCCCTCGAAGGATGAAACAAAACTAATGTTGTTCACAACCATTCTAATACCAGTTGAAATCTGTTCACACAGTATTAGATGCTCATCTCCCTGAGGGCAGGGGTCATACTTGTTCTCCACCATCTACTTATATCTATGCTCCCATTTTTACTTACTCTCTTAGCGATATCTGAATGGGGAAAAAATCCTTTTCTACTTCAAACCAACTGTACACTGAAAAGTTCATGTTTATCTAAAGTATACCCGCATGCATTAATATTGATTAGCAAAGGAGTCACTATGTTTTTTAGATGGAAAAATACTCGGGTGCCTGGGTGGCTCAGTGGGTTAATGCCTTTGCTTTCGGCTCAGGTCATGATCTCAGCGTCCTGGGATCGAGGCCCGCATCGGGCTCTCTGCTCAGCAGGGAGCCTGCTTCCTCCTCTCCCTGTCTCTCTGCCTGCCTCTCTGCCTACTTGTAATCTCTCTCTCTGTGTCAAATAAATAAATAAAATTTAAAAAAAAAAATACTCTATTACGTGTGGTAAATGCATTCAATGANCCTACTTGTAATCTCTCTCTCTGTGTCAAATAAATAAATAAAATTTAAAAAAAAAAATACTCTATTACGTGTGGTAAATGCATTCAATGAAAAGAAATAGGTGTAGAGTTTTTAGAAAAACATCCAGTGGATACGTGAGAAAATTCTTAACTTTAGTGTTGTCAGGTTATTCCACTCAACAGTTGTAAACAAAAGACACACCTACTGAGATCAATAGGGAATCTCAAGCATACACAGTGCCTCAGGGCACCTGGAACTGGGGGGGAGGTGAGAATATTCCTCTTGGATTTTTCTCAGCCTGATTGTGGTGTTTGAATTCAGTGAACTTCCTTTGGTCCACTCAGGTCTCTGGAGCCCAATTCAAACCTGGGCATGAACACTAAATGTCCATCCCCTCCATAGTTCAAACTCAACACCAATGTTGCCTCTGCCTGAAATGGATCCATTATCCCCCCTTCCAACTAAAAAAAAAAAAAAAAAGTTCCTCTTCTGTTTGAATTACTTCCATGTCTCCCACGGACATTTTTAAACTACCATCCGGAACACCTGCTGCAACTCACTGACACTGGGTTTAGGTTATAGAGTATTTTTCAAAGCCAGTTGATGAAAATTTTTCAGTATGCATTTTGACAAGCTTGAACAACTGGGTTTCCCCATGCATTCAGATCTGTTGCTTCTCTGCTAGTTGGTTAATTTAAAGAGGAAACACCGGATACAACAAATACATACATGCTCTCACCCAGGGTTTCTGCAACCATAATGTTGCTACTTTACTGTGCTGCTCACATGTATGAAATGCAAGTGTTTTGTTTTTAAGATATATGGCCCTTTTGCAATTTATCGTTTTACCTAATGAAGGACAAGGGTTGCATTATTCCTGAAAATCCCCAAAAGGCAAGTCCTAAATTTTGTTAAAATGTTTCTTTTCAGATAGTGGCACATCCTACTGTTTTTATTCTACTTAGCCAGAAAGATAAAATCACCAATTTTATTTTCCTTTATTTTCCCTTCTCATGGTCACCTACTTCCTGAGGTGATGGGTGGGATGAGCAATATGGTAAGTTAAGAAGAATATCTTTTTAACAGAAAACTAGAATTCTAAGTTTAGACCATTCAATATAATGGTTAATTTGAATAAGCTACATAAATTATTATTCTCTATTTCTGTATCAACAAAAGTATTATGGGGTTGGGTTAGATCTTATCAGAAGGATTTCAATGCTTAAAATTATCCTATAAAAATAAAATTTGATTAAGAAAGATGAAAATAATGAATCTGGATACAATAGAGATCACAGGTATATGACTTATCTATCCAGGTATGTGTATATTTATTTATGTATATATTTATACCTTCCCATTGTAAAAAAAATGAAGTAGTTCACTTTGAACCAAGAAGACAAAAATAAAATTTAAAAAAAATTGAAGTGATGTGACCTAGAAATAAGAATAGCAAGGGAGGACATACTCAGGTTCACTGAATAAAATAACAGAAAACAACGTCTGGGGACCAAATGCAAGACTTCAGATTTAATCTATTAGTGTCAAGGATAATAATAGAAGTAATTGGCCCAGAGCTACCATATGACAATGGAACAGTCTACCTAGGTCAGTCCAGAAAGATCTCTTAGAAGGATGAAGGACTAGCACTATCTTTTACTGCTTGGAAACCCTTAAGCTTGAGGATATAAGCACTGTGGAAAAATAAAACACACATGATATGATGACACAAAGCATTTACTATAGTAATACAGAAGTTATTTCCATCAAAGTAGTCTATAAGCTGGTCAATCAGAAGGAAGATATAGGACATGCTTTCTTCATATAAAGCACGTGCAAAATAGAAATAGAGAATTACAAATAGCTATATATATTTCTGACACTTCATCTTGATAAACTCCTAAAATTTCTTTGATTTTTGTCTTGATGGACTTTTTGCTTATCCCACAGTAAAAGCAACAACAACAAAAAACCAGAACTGATATATTCCAGAATGACTTCAGTTTATAACAAATGTATGGTACCAATAGTGAAAGCACCTTTAAAATTACATTGAGAATAAAAAAATAATTAATGAGCCCTAATACTAGGGACATATACATATAACATTAAGAGACAATAACAAGGTAGCATTTCTTAATTCTCTTTGCTCTATATTCTCTATTCAGGAGAATAGTCTTCAAATTAAAAAGGCATTCATATCATTATGGTTAAAAGAAAGAACTTTCTCTTCCACATATTCTTCTGTCAGTTAATACTGACTTATTTCTAAAAGACAAAGTCTAAAAGACTTAATTCTAAAAGACAAAAATACATGTGATAAAAGAGCCATTACACACAAATGGTGAAAGAATAGATTATTAAATTAGGGATGTTGATTTTATATACAATTTACACACACATCCATGCATGCACACACACACACACACACACACACACACACACACACACACACACACACACACTGGGAAGCCAACAAGAGCATGATATCTGACAAAGCCCCATGGAGGCTGCTTTGACTTAGTCCTATAGAAATGCTCTGATAATAAAAGAAGTCACACCTCAGAGGTGGTTGCATTAGATATAAGAGACCTGGGGTATTTATTCTCCAGTGTATCCAACGGTTCGTTGTTGGTTGAGGGCTGCCTCTAGGAAAACTATTGCTTCCCGGAAAGGCTCTCTCTCCATGAGCATAGGCAACATGGGCTCCAGAAGTATGAGGTAGCCCACTATCCAAAAGACAGTTTCTGGTTGAGAAGTGGAAAGAACACCTGAGGCAAGCGTTCAGGAATTTGGGGGATGTGGGCTGAGTCCTGCCAGAAGCTGCTCCAGTTCCTCAAACAGATTTTCCCTCCCAAAGCCTGGGCCCTCTTTGTTTTAGCACCCTTGCCAGCCATTTGAAGACTATAAAGAAAGCAGACATTAAATCTGTGGATGACTCAAAAAGGTAGGAGGAATAGCAAATAACTTAGATCAAGACTAGAGAAAAGCTTAGATGGTAGGTTCAGACTAACAGAATGAAATTTGAAGGAGATAAATACAAAGGCCTCCCACTTAGCCTCAAAAAAAAAAAATCACCTGGATAAAGTGTACCATGAGGGAGGGAGGGATTACAGTAATGTAGATGGAAAAGATGACAGTCTTATATGGGACCACAAGTTCAGTATGTAGTCATGTGGACAACACATTCACACAGAGGACACTGGAATAACTGAGGCTGCTTAACCAGATGCAGGATGAATTAGGAGGAATTGAGTTGAAAGGGGAATTATATTGATTCTGTGGTGCTCTAGAGGAAAAACTAAGAATGAAGGATGGAAGTCAGAAGTCAGATTCTGACTCAAGATGAAGAACTTTTCAATCTCTAGAGCCAGACAAACATGTCTTCTGAGGGTGTGAGTACCCCAGGCTTGGAGTTGTCTGAGCTGAGGCTGATTGAAATTCTGCAGAGATATCAGGGTGGGAATTTTTATATGGGGTGAAAGAAAGATGAAGTTTGGACAGAGAAATTCCCATCCTCTTCCAACTCAATTATTCTATGATTCCGTGAATTTAGTTGCTGATTTTCAATGAAATCGCTGACAGACAAAGGGCACCTGGAGGCAGAATGAGAAAGGTCACGGGGCCCGAAGAACCTCTTAATGGACATATAAGTCCTTGAATTATGGAAATTGGTGATATTTATTAAGCACCATTCAAAATTCCTGCTCACTTGTGACTGTTTGGAAGGTAATGGGAAAGATTTGCTACTCTGGACACACCCATCCTTATGACCAAGCAAAGAAAGCCAAGGAGAGGAAAAGACTTGGAAAACCTCCTTACTGAGAAAAAGGAGAGTAAAAGGAAAGAAAACACAATGACAAGAAAGGACAGGGATTGTGCATCTTCTCACCTTTGTTCACCCCTGTTTCCTACTCACTGTTGTTTTGGATGCTTTTAATTTCTACTCTTCTGGGTCCGATCAACGGCTGACCACATCTGTTCAATTGGAAGTATACGTCATCTTGGTTTTGGAATATAGGCAAGTATGCACTTAGTTTTTCTACAAGCCAAAAGGTTGCTCAATGTTTAAGGCTTCTGCCGGTGGAGAGCCAGGAAACATGGGACAATGGTATCAGGACAGGGAGCCCTGCAATAGGGAAGATTAGATTGTTGTCATCCACATGCCTTTGGGCCATTTCTGCAACCTTTTCAAGAGGGGGTCATCCCACCCATAAAGCAGAACCTCACACAAATTATAATGATATCTTTATACTTCACTATGGAACTTCTTTCCTCTAAGATCTTGAAGTGTTTCATCTAATTACAAAATTAATCTTTACAAATTCCCAGGAAGACGACAACAACTATCAGTGTGTTCACTTTACATATGACGAAATCTGGAAGCTGATACATAAAGCATACACGGAAGAATCTAGAGAGGAGAATGGGAGTCTCTGAACCCATTTCAAAAGCCATGTAATAGACTCCTGAACAGAGCTGAGTTTCCTGAACTAAACAGAGTTTAGTTTGGGTTCTTGATGAACCCGAAACAAACATGTTACAGGCCTTGGGTAAAGATTTAAAGTCAACTGGAGAAATTTTGGAATTACAGTAGAATTACCTAATGCCCATTCCATTTGGCAGAGGAAACTTTAAAACTTACTACAATAGAAGCCTCCAATGCTCTGGTCTCTTAGATAAAGGACATTTAAAACTGGACTGATTTTTACCTTCTCTGGGTATAAACTTCCCACCCTAGCAAGTATTTAGGTCCATAGCATTTACAAATATCCTTGTTTGAGTCACTGTGGCTGTTTCTATGTTTAAACACATACATACACACAGAGGAATTAGCTGTTGGAAGTAAAAAGTCAATTACTATACTGGATGGCCTGTACATTAAATCTCTTCTCAATTCACTCGAGATTCGGTGGCAAAACACAGAAGCAAATGATGTACATGGAATACATTTAAAACTTTCTTGCAACAGAAGACAGGACATGTGCGGTGAGAATGAGATCAAAAGTGGGGAGAAATACATATGTTCAAGAATGTTTGCCACTTAGCTCTGTGGTTCTTGGTGGATATGGTGCTTTGGAACAGAGGAGACAGAATGATAGACCAAATAACTTTTCAAGTTGGATGAGCATGATAAAAAGGTACCGGGACCGTGAATTTACTCTCTGCAAGGCTAAGAAAAATAAGATCAGATTATGTTTAAGAAACATAAAAACTTTTGTTAGGTAAGGTTGGGCAAAAATGCTTGGAATTCAATGTTCACTTGCTCTTCTGCTCTCTTTTATGTGGAAACAGACTGAGGAAATCCTAGATGAAAAAATACAAACCCAGAAATGACCTTTCTGGTTATGAACTGGGACAAAATCTAGAATCAAACTATGAAAATAAAACAAAATTTACAAAAATAAAAGCCAGTGAACAATAGAAACTCCTGAGACTGTATGATCTGTCTCTTTAGAAGATTAGATTGTGGAGGTCATTGGCAGGTAATGTGCAGGGAGCCTGTTTCATGACCATCAAAAATCTTGGCTATTGAATTGTTGCAAATAAAGAATACAAACAAAAGCAAAGAACTTCTGAGTCCACTGAGAAGTCCTAGATACATAATGTTGGACTGTAAGAGGAGTAATTACTTCCCACGCAAAGTTCAGATGAAAAACATGTAAACATGTGCATTCAGTCACTAAGTACTGGGCATTTGTTGAGTGTTGACTGTGCCTTGGATATTGTGTGCAACTATGGTTCTTAAACATTGGCGCTAACTAGAAATTACCTGGAGAATTTACCAAAACTTCTGATCCCTATCCTTAGAAATTCTTTTGGTAGGTCTGATGTAAGGCCAATATATATACATGTTAATCAATACCCTAGACTATTCTGATGCAGACATTCTTTTGACCAAATTCTAAGACTCACTGGGTCGATCAAGAGCGCTGAGTCATGATATAGGTCTGCTTCTTACAATTCATATTGGACTCACGCTTGGTTTCCTCATCTTTGAAATGGATGACATAATGACCCTGACTTTCTAGAATTTTTGAGGTCATATAAGTAAGGACCAGACACATGCTTGGTGCTTAGTAAGTGCTTATTCTTGTTCTCTCTTAATAGCTCTTTTGCTCTATGGCAAACTAAATGAGGCTGCATGTTCATTTCCTGTCCTTAAGATACTCCTGATATAGTCAGTGGAACAAAAGCTCCCAAAATATGAGATTACAATAATCTCATAAAAAGACAATGCATTTATATTCAGAATGAAATATCTTTAAGACATGCCAATAAACTGAATCTCCAAAACCTCCAGATACTAATTTGTATTTGTCAAAGAAGACATGCTTTCTGGTTTTTTTTGGTAAAATGAAGTAGACAGAGAACAGCAAAGAGTTGCTCCTACATGTATATTTTTCCCCAGAAAAGTATGGAAATTAACGCAGGCTACACTGGTAAGAAAGTGGTCTGATTTTTTTTCAAATCAACTTTATTGAAGTGTAATTTTCCTAGGATAAAACAGACCATTTTAAGTATACAGTTCCATGAATTTTGACAAATGCCTATAAATAATCAGCAAGCTAGCTATGATATAGAACATTCCCAACATTCTGTAAATTTCCCCTGTGCCCCTCACAATTAATCCACACGTCAGAAGGATGTGCTAATCTGATCTATAGCACCATATATTAATGTTTTCTGGCTTAGATTTGGTTTCTTTTGCTCAACATAATATTGATGAAATTAATCATTGTTGCAGTTATCCACAGCTGATGCATTTTTATTGCTGGACAGTATTCTATTGTAGAACTATACCACGATTTGTTTATTCATTAACCTGTTGATGGGCATTTGGATTACTTTTAACTTAAAACTTTTATGAATAACACTGCCAGGAACATTCATGAACATTTTGTGTATGTATGTATGCATTCATCTTTCAGAATGAATTACTAGGTTGTATGGGTATATGTGCACTCATTTCCCCTTGGAAATGAAATTACTAGCCATATGATACTTACAGTTTTAACATTATAAGAAATTTTTTCCCAAAGGCTTTACTATGAGAGTTCCAGTTGCTCCACAGCATCTCCACTTACCAGTCTTTTTAAAAGACATTCCAATAAATGTGAAATAGTATCTCAGTGTTTTGTTTTATTTTGTTTTAAGGGAGAGAGGTTGGGGAGGGGCAGAGAATGAGGGAGTGGGAGAGATTTTGACCCTCTCTCTGCGGCCCAGTACAAAGCCCCATAAGGGGCTCAATCTCACAGTCCTGACAGTATGACCTGAGCTGAAATCAAGAGTATGTTGCTTAAGCGACTGAGCCACCCAGGTGCCCTCATTATGTTTTTAATTTGTTTCCCTAATGACTATGGACTCAACAATGCTGAGTCATGGTTGAACGTTTAACATATTTTCATACACTTATTGGCTGCTCCCATAACTTTGTGAAGTGTCAGTTCAAATATTTTGCCCATATTTTAACTGGAGACGGCTGTATTCTTATGGCTGAGATTTTGTTATATCCTGAGTAGAGGTGTTTTGTCAGATATATTGCAAATTTTTTTCATAGTCTGTGGTTTGCTTCTCATTTTCCTAACAGTGTCTTTTGAAGAGTAAAAGTTTATCATGACTAGGTACTGGATTTTTTCAGATCATTTGCATACTTATTGAGATAATTACATGGCATTTCTCCACAATTCCTTGTGATATATTACACTCTAATGTTGGAACAACCTTGGATTCCTGGAATAAGTCACATTTAGTCATGATACAATAGGGATTTGATTTGTTACTATTTTGCTAATTATTTTGTATCTATGTTCATAGGGGACATTATTCTACAGTATTCTTTTCTTAAACTTCTTTGTCACATTTTGCAACCAGAGTTGTGCTGGTCTTAAAAATTCATTAGAAAATAATACCTCCTCACCCTCTATATTTTTAAAGAGTTTGGGTAAGGTGCTGTTATTTTCTCTTCAAATTTTTCAAGAAAGAAAGTCACCAGTGAAAGAGTTGAGGCTATTCAGATTTTTTATAGCATCTCAACCAGGTTTGGCATGGGCTGCTTTTCAAAGAATTCATCTACTTTATTAAAGTTGATTAATTTAGTGCCAAAAGTTTATAATACTCCCTTATTTTATTTTTAGTATCTGTTGGATCTGTAATAATATTGCCTTTTTCATTTTTTTATAGTGATAATCTGTGTCTTTTTTTTTTTTTTTTAGAGAGACAGAGAGTATGCACGTGCGTGTGTTCAAGTGGCGGGGGGGGGGGGCAGGGGGGGGGAGAGAGAGAGAGAATCATAAGCAGGCTTTACACTCAGCACGGAGCCAGATGTGGGGCTCGATCTCATGACCCTGAGATCATGACCTGGGCTGAAATCAAGAGTCAGACGCCCAACTGACTGAGCCACTCAAGCACCCCATGTGTCTTCTCTTTTTCTTGATCAGTCTCCATAGGGATTTATTAATTTCATTCATCTTCAAAAGAGTAATGTTTCCATCCTTGACTTTCTCTATTGCCTATCGTTTTCCATTTCATTGATATTTTAATTTTTTTATTATTTCCATCCTGCCACTTAGTTTGGGCATGATTCATACATAATTATTCAAATATATAATTATAAAGTTATAGAAATCATAATAATGTTTTTCTAGATTTTTCTAATTTCTAATTTCTTAAAATTAGGTGATTCTTATTAATTCATTCTTCTCTCTTTTCTTTCCTTTTCAATAAAGGTATTTTTTCCTATAAATTTCTTTCTAAAGTACTTCCTTGAGCTCACACCACAAAGTTGTATATGTTGCACTTGCATTATCAATTGGTTTGATTTTTTTTTCTGATTCCCGTTTTGAGTTCTCCTTTAACTTGATATTTAGAAATGTGTTTTTGAATTTACAAATATCTGGGAAATGTCTAAATAGCTCATTAGTATTGATTCATAACTTAATTCCATCATGATCAGAAAATACTGTCAATAAGATTTTAATGGAATTTCAATGCTACATCTTGGTGAATGTACCATGTGCACTTACAAAGAATGTGTATTTGTTATTGTTGAGTGTAATATTCTATAAATGTTTATTAGGTCAAGTTGATTGAGAATGTGCAGGTGTCTGTGTGTGTGTGTGTGCGTGCGCGCGTGTGTGTGTGTGTGTGTGTGTTTAAGTATTTGAGTAAGATGGCATTATTTCCTACCTAATTTAATATAGTTCACAGGTGAACATACATGTACCTGGAATTTGCCTGGTGAAAACTCTTTTTTTCCTTATTACAAAGACAATTTATTTGATAGAATTGAGGCTATTTAAATTTTTTGTTTAGTTTTGCTATCAATTGCTTGAGAGAAGTGTTAAAATCTCTGACTGAGATTACGAATTCATCTATTTCTCTCTTTTATTCTGTCAGTTTTGCTCCATGTATTTCTGTATGTCTATTATTAAGTACAGACATATTTAGGGTTGTTACAATATTCATTGTGATTGACTGACACTTTTATCATTCTGAAATGTTCCTCTTCATTTCTGCTTATATTTGTTTTGAAATCCAGTGTTCCTGTTATAAATATACCATATTCCAGCTTTCTTGTGCTTACTGTTGTCATGCCTTTTCCATCCTTTTTCTTTCAAATTATCTATGTCTATACTTAAATTTTGGGTTAATTGAATATTTTTAATATTTACTTTTACTCCTTCTACTGACATATTTCTAGATTTAGCTCTTTTATTCATTTTTCAGTGGTTTCTCTAGAGAGTAAAATATGTATTCTTAAATAATCGCAGTCTACTTAAATATTGCTCTATTTCATGCTTCACGCTTTAAAATTTCAAAAATACCAAAAGGTTACTATAGTAAAATTCCATATCCCTCCTGTCACTTTTTGCTAATATCGTCATATAGTTTAGACTCTCACACATTAAAAAGCCACATTATTATCATCATCACCAAACAGCAGATTGTCTTTAAAAGAAACTAAGAAGGGCGCCTGGGTGGCTCAGTGGGTTAAAGCCTCTGCTTTCGGCCCAGGTCATGATCTCAGGGTCCTGGGATCGAGGCCCGCATCGGGCTCTCTGCTTGGCAGGGAGCCTGCTTCCCCCTCTCTCTCTGCCTGCCTCTCTGCCTCCTTGTGATCTCTCTCCCGCTGTGAAATAAATAAATAAAATCTTTAAAAAAAAAAAAAAAAAAGAAACTAAGAAAATAAATAAAAATCAAAAACGAAACACATGTCCTGTCCTCTTCCATTTCTTCTGTACTTCCCTGATTATTTCTTCTAGTTCGGTTCTCATGGCAATGAATTATCTCCACTTTTATTCTTATTTTGAAGATTATTCTCACTAGCCATAGAATTCTTGGCTGCTTTTTTTATTCTTTCATCACTTTAAAGATATTGTTCCATTATAGTCTGTGATGCATTGCTTCTGATGATAGGTTACCTATCATTTCTATAGTTTTTCCCACAGGAAAAGGTGTCTTTTTCTGAGGTTTCTTTTAGAGTGTCTTTGATTTTCAGCACCTTGCTGTAATGTATGCAGTGTAGGCCTTGGCCAAGGATCTGAGGTGAGTTGATGTTTAAGCTTCTTTGCTCCCCTCTCTCCACTCACCTTTTGTGCACCTCGCCTCCATGCTCATCGGCCCTGGGAAAGTCAGCCCTTAAGTCATCAGGAATTTTTATCTCTGCTTCCTCCACTCAGCATGACTGCAAATCTTTGGGCTTCCTTCATTGTGTGCTCTTAGGCAGTTAGCAGGAGTAATGGTGGGGCTTGCCATATCTGTTTTCTTTCTCCAAGAAGGCTGCCTGCTGTTCAGTGCCTAAAAATAGTTTCCTCGATACTCTGACCAATTTTATAGTTGTTTACGATGTAAAAGGCATGTAGGGTTTCTGTTAACTACCATGGTCAGAAATGGAAGTCCACTGCCAAAGACTGATTCAATTTCTTCTATCACATCAGATATTAGGGAAATACATAGAGGGATATATATGTATCTGCACAATTACATAATTTTACTACTTCTATGCTGTTAGCGCTGATGAGCAACGACATACCATTAGCAACAAGCATCCGATGCCCAAATTTTGGCTTTAAATACCAAATGGCAAAACTTCTAAAAATAATAAGAAAAGTAGGATAGAAATGTGCCTACTATATAAAAACAATAGTCAAATACAAAGTATAATTGAGTAGAACTTCCCATTTGTAATAGTAACAAAAAAATACCTAGCAATATAACAAGGAATGTTAAAAACTATATAATAAAAACTTTAAAACTGTACAGAAAGACACAAAAATCAACTTGAATTAATGAAAACTCATACCAGGGTCTTGCTTCAGAAAATTTAACATCAAAAAGATGCAATTCGGGACACCTGGGTGGCTCAGTTGCTTAAGCGACTGTCTTGGGCTCAGGTCATGATCCAGGGTCCTGGAATTGAGTCCCGCACTGAGCTCCCTGCTCAGCAGGAAGCCTGCTTTTCCCTCTGCCTCTGCCTGCCACTTCCCTGCTTGTGCTCTCTCTCTGACAAATAAATAAATAAAAATTAAAAAAAAAAAAAGATGCAATTCTCCTGGAGTTAATTTTCAAGTATTCTAAGACCACAGTTAAAATACTAAGCTTTATTTTTTTTTGTAGTTAGTCAAAACTTTCTAAATCAATAAGGAGGAAATAATCAAAGAATAGTCACAGAATGGCATTCTAGTGAATTTTCCCCAAGAATTGCATGAATCGTTGTCCTCGCAAATACCATATTCAATAACATTCCTCACCTTACCTTAAAGTCTTTACTATTTAAAGCTGATGGAAATATGCTAAGAAAAAAAATTAATTTAAAAGTGGTTGAGAAAAAGAAGGGAAAACAATATGTGTTATTTTAATGATTTGATATGTGTCCATGAACCACCCCGCTGGTATGCTTTGAAGTGGAGGTAGAAATTAATCTAATCAAATTAATGTAGCTGTATAAGAGAGCCAAAAATTAAAGGGAAAGGGAGGGGAGAACCATTCATTTCATCTGATCAACTATGAGTTGCCTACAGAGGTACCTGAAGGATTGGATATCCATATGTGGAACTTTGAACCACCAAAGGGAACACAGTGGTGGTCCTAGGACAATGTCGGAAGTGGAAGTTTCCAAATGGGTCCAAAAAAAGGAAATGGGAAAGTATCAAGTTACATGTATTCTGAAGTCAGCCATGTTCCTTCCACGTTTCACGACTCTCCTCCACCAGCATCGTCTCATTTTATTATTTTTCAAGCTTCTTTTGGCATGGATGGGGTGTGGGGTGATGAAAAAAAACAGAATCTTTCAGTGAGAGAATTATCAAGTAATATCATTAACAATTCAATTCATTTTAACAGGGAAGAATGTACTAACTTATGTAAGCCCAAAACAGCTAAAAGTTGTGTTGGAAGTTATTTATGATTTGGCAAACATTTTTTTTTTCTAAATCAAAAATATGACTTTCCTTTATTCATATATTTTTTTATCTAGACACATAGAAATCTTCATCAAAAAGCAGAAACTCTGAAGATTTATTTAAGCAGAAAACTCTGGAGAGTTTCAGTACATCAGTACTGATTTTAAGCAAATGATTCCATTTATATTCAATGCTGGCTTTATTTATAAGAGATGAACCACGGATACCAAAGAGCAGTCTGTTTTGTCCCCTCCACATTCTGTTCACCTCTCTGGTGAAAGGATTCTGAACTACTAATTCAGCACTGCGCAGAATGCCAGAGTTCAGGGGTTGGCCAGGAAGGATGGGAACCCTCCTTAGATCAGGGGCTCCCAGTAACGAGCAAATGAAAACAAAGGAAAATGAGAAAAGGGTGGAGGTTGGCTGTGAGTTGCTGACTTTCTGAGTTTCTATTTTAGATCATTTGAATGGAATCATTAGGGCGGATGCCATTTCTACACTATTATGAAGGTCACCAGAAATGGGATTTGGCATCTTGCTTCTCTTTCCACCTCAGCAAGTCCTACACTAAAGCTTAACCAGAAAAAGTGCTTTAGACCCTATTGTGAAAACATTATCTAAAGGTGTAGCCTTACACTGCACTCTGCCAGCAAACACAGAAAAATGAGCATAATAAAACCTTAGATGGTTCAAGATCATTCAGGGCTCCACTGCAGAAAATATTTACCATATTAAAGCTGTTGTTGTAGAATGTTAAATCTCTTCTCCCTTGCCTTTACTGAAACTACATTCTTCATTCTTACTGTTTATCTTTGATGTTTTCTCAATGTTCTTGCTATCTCCAGACCCTCGTCACATGAATCCCTGAAAGGACATTTTTTTCTTTCTTTATTTGCCCTTGTCTCGATATCTCCCTGAATCTCAGCTTTCACTTCTACATATATAGTTTCCAAATTCACATTCTGACCCTGACTCCTCTTCTGTGATTCAGACTCATATTTCCAATTAGCTGATATTTTAATCTATGTGCCCTTGCCTTCCTAGATGAACCTTGTCCAAAACACCTTAGGTGAAACATTCAGGCAATATTCCTTTTATAAAAAGTGTAAGTATGTGGCTACAGATGCTTTAAAGTGGTTTTTATAATCATAATCCAAGTGTCTGCAACCTGAATGCCCTCAAACCTCCAGACATCTGAAATTCTTTGATAGTCAAAGGCGGGAAAAGGCTGAAAGTCTCATGCCATATAATGTCCCTCCTGATATCTCCAAGGATTCTTGAAGAAAGGGAACAGGTGGGATGGAATGGGAGGTTATATTTCCACTAGCCACCTCTCCTAGTCATCTGAGGTCCAATTTCCTGCTTTGGTTAAATTCTGAGTCTTAAGGGCTGCTTTCTTCTTTATGTCGCACATATGCCAATGACTCCCAGATTTGATCTCTCCCTTGAGCTCTGGAATAAATTTCCTAAATGCCTTTTCAACACTCAACGTGGATATCTGATAAGCATCTCACACTTAAAGTACACAAAACTGGACTTTCCCCCACCCCACACCTGTTTCTGTAATTTTCCTCATCTTGGAAAATGGCACTACCATTCGTCTAATGCCTTGAGCTCAAAATCCAGGAGTCATCTTTGATTTTTTTCTCTCTCCCACACACCCAGCAATCTATCCACTCTATTTTCAAAATACATATTGAATCCAACAATTTCTCACCCCCTCTGACACTGTCATCATCTCTCATCTGGACAAGAGAATAGCCTCTTAGTGTCTATTGTTTTACTCTTCCCATGCTGGCCAACGCACGTTCTAATCCTTCATGAAATCACCATGATCATCCAAAACATAAGGCAAATTATGTCAGTTCCAAATTTTATCCCGTCTATTGGTACCTCCTTCAAACGGTTTAGCATAGTTGACAAGTCCTCTGTGGTCTTTCTGACACCTACTTCTCTGTCTTCCTCTCCTATCATGCTCTCCGTTGTTTCTTTCTTTCTTTTTTTTTAATGTTGTTATAAATTATAATAATTATTTTAATCATTCCCCAAAAAGAGTAATTTATATTTTAAAATTAATAAATACAGAGGCTAATAAACTTTCACAAAACTAAGAGCAAACAAATTGTTTGGTTTCTCAATATATTGTTTTTTATTACTATGTTCAATTTGCCAGTGTATAGTACATCATTAGTTTTTGGTGTAGTATTCAATGATTCATTAGTTGCATATAACACCCTGGGCTCATCACTACACATGCCCTCCTTAATACTCATCACGTGCTTACCCCACCTCCCTCCCTTCTGTAGCCCTTAGTTTGGTTCCTGGAGTCCAGAGTGTCTCATGGTTTGTCTCCCTCTCTAATTTCTTCCCATTCAGTGTTCCCTCCCTTCCCTGTGGGCCTCCATGCTATTCCTTATGTTCCACAAAAGCCATCTATGAAAAGCCACAGAGTATACCATTCTCGATGGGGAAAAACTGAGAGCTTTTCCCTTAAGGTCAGAAACATGACAGGGATGCCCACTCTCACCACTTTAGTTCAACATAGTATCAGAAGTCCCACCTCAGCAATCAGAAAACAGAAGGAAATAAAAGGCATTCAAATTGGCAAAGAAGTAGTCAAACTCTCTTCGTAGATGACATGATACTTTATGTGGAAACCCCAAAAGACTCCATCCCCAAATTACTAGAACTCATACAGAAATTCAGCAACGTGGCAGGATACACAATCAATGCACAGAAATCAGTTGGATTTCTATACACTGACAATGAGACAGAAGAAAGAGAAATTAAGGACTCTATTTCATTTACAATAGCAGCAAAAACCATAGGATGCCTAGTAATAAACCTAATCAAAGAAGTAAAGGATCTATACTCTAGAAACTACAGAACACTTATGAAAGAAATTGAGGAAGACACAAAGAGATGGAAAAACATTCCCTTGTTTCTTAAAGCTCCAGCCATCATGGCTTTTTTATTCTTCCCTTAACAATAATCTCTTTTCATTTCAGGGCATTTGTACTTGATGATTGTTTCTGTATGGTATGCTGTTTTACCAGTTTTTTATTGTCTATAATTTAATTTAGAATTCTCCCACATAACATGATTTGGGGCTTAATTTTAATCTCTATTATGAATGTCATTAGCAGTTGAATTGCCCTAAATTAGAATGGACACTCCTCACTCATGTCCCATTTCCTTAGCCCCTAACTTCTTTCTTTTTAGCATTTATGCTAACTTTAGATTATAGTACATACTTGTTTACTTTTTCATTGTCTCCCCCTGCTCCTCCATAAAATATGAGGGTGGAATCCCTAGCACCTGGCACACAGCAGGCATTTGAAATATGTTTGTAGGTTAAATAAACATGGGGCATTTGTCAATCAACTTCGCATTTGTAAAACACAAAGAATAACAAGATTAAGGTAAATATATTCCTGAACACTTAAATGTTCTCTCTCTCTCTCTCTCTTTTTTTTTTATCCTTAGAATAATTCAGCTTTCTTTTCAGGACCAAACAACGACAAGGATCCCAAAGCACCATACACATGACAGAAGGCATGAAGGCTGGTTACCATCCACCTACTCCCTCCACACAAACACAAAGTTCTGCTAATTGTCTCTGTTTAAAAAAAAATTTTTTTTGAAAGTGATTTAAAAAAAAACCCCACTATTTTTTGCATGTTTATCAACTATGTAATATTTGTACTTTTTAATCTTACTTCTCCAATTATTTTACTTTTTTTCCCCCCAGCCTGGACCAGCTAACTGCCCATGGAAATCCCCTGATAATTAATTTTGTTTGCACAAAAATGGAGGTCTCTGCCTTGAAGGTATCCATGGAATGCTTTCCTTTACCTCCTAGAGACAGGCACCATACTTCCTGAAAGTCCAGGTTAATTATTTCATCTGTTAGGTCAGGAACACTCCTCTTCTTGAGTAGACCACTTCCTTTCACTGGGCACTTTCTTCTTTGCAATTCATGGTCCAGGAAATCATTCTTCACGGCTATGGTTATTTATTTTTTTCTACGAGCAAGTGGCATATCCCAAGGTAACTTACACAATCAGGAATTAGAAAGTAGTCCTCATCAAAACAAAGGTCATGACTTTCAGCATCAGACAGAGCTATTGGTCACAAAGCTAGTCTGATAAATGGTGGGGATCAGGGTGGGCTCTACCCTCGCTCTCCACTGGTAGGCTGTTACCAACTAACTGGGCCTCTGCGTACAATAACAACACTCAAAAACACAACAACAGTGGTGCAATACCCACATAGAGATGCCTATACTTACATCTTTTATTTCAAGTCAAACTGGATGCTAAAGCAGGCAAGAGATAATATGTGGAACATATAAAACCTGTAAGAACATATAAAAGCAAATATCTACTAGGTAGCAGATGCCATACAAGGAGGAACATAGGGCTTCTTGTCCCAGAATATCTCACCTGGTTGTGAGATCATTTCATTACTTTGGATAGTCTCAGTTCCCCTGAAGTTTTTGTGTTATTTTTTTAATTATGAATACCATCTTCTTACCCTCAAGTCAGGGCCTTTGTGGATATTAGTCCATTAATCATCACAAGCATCCTGGGGTATTTAGGAGAAACTTCATTTTGCAGCTGAGAAAACAGAGGCTGAAATCGATTAAAGAACATGCTCCAAGTTACCTAGGTAGTTAAAAGACAGGTATTTTGCAAACCCACGTCCAGTGCATTGGATTCTGAAGTCTAAGCTCTTTAAAGTTAGCATACAGAGCTCACTGCCCACTCACACTGCAGTGGCTGAAAGGAATTACTGGTGATCAGTGGTAAGAACCCTGGACCCAGAGTCACCAGACCTACTCCCAAGCCTCTGGCCTCTGTGACCTGCGGGCAACCTTCATGTCATCTACCTTTCCTCACATATAAAATGGATTTTAATGATATTAGCTTTACCTTCCTTATCAGCATCAAATTCAATAACACATGGAAAATGCTGGCACAATTGCAAAGTACTATTTAAATGCATGGCATTATGTTATTTTGTAAGCATTCTGAAGTCACCTTTTAGTACAGATATTTTTTGGCTGAAAATGGATGGCAAGCTCCTCACGGTGGAAATTAGGCCTATTATTTATTGGGACTACTTGCTCCCAGAATTCATCTTCTGTTTGATGGAAAAACAAACACTCTGTTTTCTTCTCACTCTGTTTACATTCCCATATTTATTTTATCTGATTAGTACATCTTCTGTCCCTTGGAGAGAGAAGGCAGAGCAGAACTGCACAAAGCCCCTGATTTCTGGGTGCTGCTGAGGAGTTTCGGGCTGTGAGGTGAGGCGCCTCTGGGTTAGGGGAGGCATAGACTGAAGAAGGGGGAACTCTAGCAGACCTAACTTCTGTCGTTTTGGCTTAAGTCTCTTCAAATAAAATTATTACCGGGCTTCCTTTCTATACCAAATTCTATCCTTCTCTTTCTGTTAATCAATTTACTTGGCCAACTTTTCTGAGCTATATAATCATAACCATGGGAAAGCTGATATTTTCCCCTCTGATTTATTTATCTAGTCCCCCTGTTACACATTCTGCATTGGTTACCGTCTGTCTCTATGTCTTGCCCATAGTGATCAGTTCAGCAAGTATCTGTGAAATCAATTTATTTCTTGGGGCACCTGAATGTTTTTCTGGTCTTCTTCCTTGTTGCACTCCAATTGGAAGCTAAAAGAAACACTGCCTTTTTTTTTTTTAATTCCTGAGAGTCAAAATATCACCACTATCTCATTCTCTATCTCTCATTTTATGAATTAAGCATACTTCTACATCTATATATATAAGCAGACAATATTGGTTGTGTAAGGATCAGTGAGGCCACTCTCGTTGTGCAATTAATCAAACAACTCATCAAGGAATGATAGTGAAGAAGAAACTTACCCAGCACAACACAGGACACAGTTTCTGTTTCTCATGAGTGCTAACCTTACAGTTCTATTTTGTTTCCTAGGACAACTATTACCAAGTTCCCCAAATTGTACAACTTACAACAACAGAATTTTATCCCCTTCCACTTCTGGAGACCAGAAGTCCAAAATCACAGGGTTGGCTGGCTCTCTCGAGGGTCTACAGGAGGATCTGTTCCCTGCCCTTCTCTTAGCTTCTGGTATTGCCAGGAACTCTTGGCCTTCCTTGGCCTGTAGCTGAATAACTCCAATCTCTGCCTCTGTGGTCACATGACCTTCTCCTTGTCTCTTCACAGTATCTGCGACAGTGTGTCTTCCCCTCCTCCTAGAAGGACACCAATCATACTGGATGAAGGGCCCAATATCCTCTACTATGACCTCATTTTACCTAACACATTACATCTGCAATTACTTTATTTTCAAAAAAGGGCACATTCTGAAGTTCTGGGAAGGACATGAATTTGGGGGGCCCACTATTCAACCCTGTACAGATTCCCTATGAGGCAGCTGCCAGAAATCAACACCTGCCATTCCTCTGTTGCTCTAAGGGCAAGTGTGTGAAAAAGTAAGTTAACTCTGTAGAGGCTTTGGTATTAGGTTCTGGTGGAAAGAACTGGATGATTAGAGTTGCTTTTTCTGACTATACATCAGAACTCTCTCCTTGCATATTATACTTTTATCTAAGACCTCGTCGGTCAGGTATACATGTCGATATATAATTCTTGGGCTCTATAACACAGAGTTTTATAATTACATTCACAATCCCTCACCCCCTACAGATTATTCTAGCATCTATAAAAAAGTGAAAACTAGGGGCGCCTGGGTGGCTTAGCTGGTTAAGCAACTGCCTTTGGCTCAGGTTATGATCCTGGAGTCCCGGGATTGAGTCCCATGTTGGGCTCCCTGCTCAGCAGGGAGTCTGTTTCTCCCTCTGACCTATCCCCTCTCATGCTCTCTCTCTCTCTCAAATAAATAAATAAAGTCTTAAAAAAAAAGAAGTGAAAACCAAAATTTTTATTCTAAGTTTGATACTAGTTCTCTTCTGGTAGCAAAACCTGACCTGAACAGACCTGACCTGGTAGCAAACAGAACCTGACCTCTTTATAATGTGAATATTTATATGCTTCCCTGTTAGGGGTGCTGTCCAGACACTCCTTAACACTGGAAGTTTTACATTATACACTGTTTATGCACCCTATTACATTTTTAAATTCTGAAAAAAAAAAATCCTAAATACGAATTCCCAAATACATCTGGCTCCAAGGATTTTGGAAAAAAAAAAATAAAGGCCTATTCTTTCAATTAGGGTTAATCCGATCAAGAAGAAAAGCTGCCACCATCAGCTTTGAGTTCTTCTAGTTCAGTGGTTCTTAGACCTGCTTGCACATTACAATCACCTGGGGAGCTTTTAAAAATCCTAATGCCTGGGCTATACCCTAGGCCAATTTAATCAGAATCACTGGGGGAAGGACCTAGGCATCCTCATTTCTGAAACTTCCAAGCCAATTCCAATGTCTACCCAAGTCTAAGAACTACTGTCTGGTCCTCACTGGGGGTCATTCATAGTCCTTTCTGGGTAAACCAGTCAAAAGTCCTCTCCATCTGCCTACTATGACCAGATCCTGACAGCACTTACCTACCATGAGGCATAGTTACAGCCAACAACCAGAACTGGTAAAAACCAAAGGAGTCCACATTTTGTGGGTTGAACTTTCCCCTGCCTGAAGATATGTCCTAACCCTGAGAACCTCAGAATGTGAATTTATTTGGCAACAGGATCATTGCATACGTTGTTAGTAAAGATAAGGTCACACTGGAGTATGTGTATGTATGTGTGTGGCGGAGTCTTTAATCCAATATGACTAGTGTCCTTATAAGGAGGGGAGAGGGAGACACACAGAGAGGAGTGTCATATGCAGACACAGACACACACAGGACGTCTCCCTGTGTGAGAAGACAGCCATGTGACAATGGACACAGATACAGGAGTGATGGATTTATAAACCAAAGAACACTAAGGATTTCCGGTTAATACCGGAAGTTAGGAAGAGGCAAGGAAGGATTCTACAGGTTTCAGCAGAAGCTTGACAACACCTGGAATTTCTAGATTCCAGAACTACGAGAATAAATTTCTGTTGTTTCAAACCACCCAGTCTGTGGTACTTTGCTACACAAACTCATACACTATGTGTGTGGGACTGAAGCACCACACCATGTGTAGAATGTCCCCAGGTTTCTCTAGATCCACCATGAACAGGGACGCCAAAGCGCTACAACTAGAGGTGAACTGAAGGGGCCAACTGGTTCACCATGAGAAACAGAAATAGTAATAACCAACGTGCATGGAGGGCACACATTACCTACACTAGGTCATTTAATCCTAAACAACCCTTTGAGGAAAAAACCCTATTTTTATCCTTATTTTAGAAAAGAGAAAGCTGAGCTTCCCATAGATCAAGTGACTTGTCCGCTATTGCTCTAATTATGAGAAGAAGAGCCAGGTTTTGAATCTAGTTGTATGTAACCCCAAAGCCCCTGCTGTTACTGTCAGTTGGGGAGGAAACTCTCAGTGAGCCCAGAAACGGCACGCCGGGGCAATTGTCTTTAAAAGTCAGAGGGCCTACTTCCGCCCGCCGAGCTGCAAGAATGAAGACTCATGATGTGACAAACACAGGAGTTTGGCATCCAGCTCTTGCAGCTGCCAGAAGGAATTAAACAAAGTGAATGAAAGCAAAGGAAAAGCAATAACAAAAACACAAGCAGCAGCAGCAGCAGGAGGGAGGGCCCAATTACTACTGGTGGAAGTGTGAGGAAAATTAAAGTTGGTGATGGTTCAAGGTTATGTTGAAATTCCAAAGCAGTGGGCTTGCATAACCATGAAACATGGAAATTAAAGTATTACTGATGTTCACGCTGTTTATTTCAGGACTTCACTTTCCGCCTCACTTGTCTCAACGAGTCTCGGTTCAGTCATGCACTAACCACCACAGAGAAGGGAAAAAATATGAAGATGTGTGTGGTTGTGTGTGTGTGTACGTGCTTGTGTGTGTGTGTGTGTACCTTAAAATAGTGAATGGATCAGGACTATGAAAAGCTACAAAAAGTATAATATAATCTACTTTGTTTGCTTCTGGCTCTGGGCATTCATGTTCTGTGAAATAAAACAAATCGCGGCCATTATTAGGTCCCTGCAACTTCAAAACATTTTTTAGGCAAAAGCTTTCTGAATTCACCTACAAAAACACTGATTATTCCTGAGTGTTCCCCAATAACCATCACTAGGTTTATTTACCGTTTCCTATGTCCCAGACACAGGCATGTTTAATCTCCAAAATAGCCTTCCCAAGAAAGCATGGTTATCACCATTTTGAAGGAAACTGAGCTAATAAGTGGAATAAATGGCCCCAGGTAACAAAGGTACCAAGAGGAAGAAGCAAGATTCGAACTCAGGGCTGACTGTCTGACATACTATTTTTCTCCCTCTGTATGTCCACTCTCTGGCTTATACTGTCCATCCTGCACTGTCAATGACTCCCCTCCCCTTAGTCCTTAACTACATTTCTCTTTATGCTATATATGCATTGATATATTTTTCTCAGAGTAAAGATTTTAAGCGATGGAATCAGAAAGGCAACCCAGGCTTATGTTCCCACACATTTCATTACAACACTTTCTTCAGTGTGTTTGTATTTAAGGGAGACAATGGTTTCCCCATAGCCTTTTCAGAGCCGAGTGCCGCACAAGTTCCCAACTAAGGCTCCTCTTTGATTTTCTTAACACAGTACTCACCTGTCACCTATAGTTTGAAAATTAACCATAAATATACATACATGTCAAAATTTGATTTCATTTCATCCTCTTAAACAAAAGGACCCTTCCCTTCTCCATCACAGAGCACATGAGTAGATCCCTGGGAATACGATAGAGTCAATGTTTTTCATGCCTTTATGTCTTTTAGGATACGGATAAAAGATGAGAAGTCCAAACCCAGGAAAAACTGCCCTTAAGTAATATGATCATTAGAAAAAAAATCAGGAATTTCGTAAAGATTCATAAAAATGAAAAAAGTAAGAAAGCTAATTGGAAAATTTAATATATAAATTTCCCAATTCAGTCTAAATAACCAATATTTGTGGGAAAATTTGCTTAACTTCTTTTTTTTTAAGATTTATTTATTTATTTGACAGACAGAGAGATCACAAGTAGGCAGAGAGAGGAGGAAGCAGGCTCCCCACCGAGCAGGGAGCCCAATGTGGGCCTTGATCCCAGGACCCCGAGATCATGACCTGAGCCAAAGGCAGAGGCTTTAACCCACTGAGCCACCCAGGCGCCTGAAATTTTGCTTAACTTCTTATGATACTTTCTAATCAATTGTCAAAGATGATTATTGGAAAGAGTTCTGGGTCAGAGAGAAGTTAAATATTCAGAACATCCTGTTTCATATTCCTCGTTCCTGGAAATATAAAAACTCTATTTTCCAACTGCTTAAAGATAGGTGATGATGTATGATGAGTGCTGGCCAATAAATTGTGACTAGTGTGGTGGGAGTCACTTTCAGGATGAGGCTGTGCAGAGGAAATTCAATTCTCTACTTCCCTACCTCCATGATCCAGGAAGCCTTACCCTGAGATGGTAGAGACATAAAATAGCTTTCTAAGTAGAAAAGTTCTTAAGGATTTCTTGCTCATTGATATTTGACCTTTCTTTTTTAAATATAAGCATTTAATGTTCCATGTACACTTGGAAAAAGTGCATTTTCCAGGGGTTAGCTGTAGTGTTTTATGAATACTAATTAAGTCATATTGGTTGGATGGCATTGTTCATTGAAATCTTCTAAATCTTTAATATTTTTTTCTCAAGTTGTTCTATGCATTGCTTAGAGAAGAGTGCGAAAAGCTGCAACTATAGCTGTGGATTTTTTTATTTCTCCCTTCAATTCTGTCAATTTTCATTTCATGTATTTTAAAGTTCTCTACTAGGTACACGTATATGCCTTCCTGATGCCTTGACCCTTTACCATTACAAAACACACCTTCTATATCCCAAAATGTATCTGGGAATCCCTTGTCTTGACATAGTCTTTGTCCAATATTAATACAGACACTCTAGCCTTCTTATTTGCTTTCAACTTACTTGTGTCTTTATATGTACTTATATAAACATATAAGTACATATCTTACAGATAAAATGTAGTTGGATCTTACACTCTACAAATCCAATCTGGCAATGCCTTTTATTGGAGTGCTTAGAGCATCTACACTTAATATCAGTTTTGAGACAGCTGGATTTAGGTCTATCATTTTACTATTGTTTTCTGGTTGTCCCTTCAATTTTTGTTCCTCAGTTCCTTCTTCCCTGTCTTCTTTTAGATTAACTGAGTATTTTTAGAATTCAGTTTTATCTATGGGAATTTTAGTAATACCTGTTTATATTAATTTTTACAAGTTAAGAAATTACAACATAGATCGTTGACATTTTAGAGTCTATTTAGTGTTAATATTGCATTACTTCCCATAAAAGATAAGAAGCTTGCAACTAGGGGCGCCAGCTGGCTAAGTTGGTTAAGCGACTGCCTTTGGCTCAGGTCATGATCCTGGGGTCCTGGGATCCAGCCCTGCATTGGGCTCCCTGCTCGGTGCGGAGCCTGCTTCTCCCTCTGTCTGCCTCTCCCCCTGTTTGTGCGCTCTCTCTCTCGCTCTCTCTCGCTCTCTCTCTCTGTCAAATAAGTAAATAAAATCTTTTTTTTAAAAAAAGCTTGCAACTATAAATGGCCATTTACCCTTTTCTTTGTCTTTTATGCTGAATTTGACACATGTATCACATCTATATTTATTACAAAACTCCATAATAAATTATTATAATTTTCACTTAAAAATTATGTGTAATTTTTTAATTAAGAGGAAAATATCTTTTAAATTTGTCCTTATATTTATGATTCCAGCCAGGGCTCTTAAATCCTTCCTGAAGATGTGAGTTTCCACCTGACATTATTTTTCTGCAGCCTAAAGACCTTCCTGTAGCACTTTTATTAGTGGAGGTTTGCTGGTGACACATTCTCCAACTTGCTTCTTAACTGAAAATGCTCTTGTTTTGATTTTATTCTTTTTTCCCTGCTTTACTGAAGTATAATTCATTTTTGAAGAATGTTTTTACTCAATATAAAATTCTACTTTAAGAGTTTTTTCTATTTAGACCTTAAAAATACTGTTCCACTATTTTTCTGGCCTCCATTGTGACTAATGAAAAGTCACACATAGTTTTAATCCAATCATTGTTCTCCTGTACATAATGTCTTTTTCCTCTGCTCTGCTTTCAAGATTTTCTCTTTTATCTTCTTTTGAGAAATTTGCTATGATGTGCAGAATTGATTGTCTTTATATTTATATCTTTCTCATTCATAAAACTTTTTGAATCTAAAACTATTTTTTCAATTTTTATTAATTAAAGTAATTTCAGCAATTGTTTCCTCAATTTAAAAAAAATCTATTTCTTTTTATGGGACTACCAATACGTATATATTAGATTTTATGACATTGTCCAACCCATCCCTAAGACTTGGTTCATTCTTCTACAAAGTTTTTTCCTCCGCTTTTTTTTTTTAATCTTTTTTTAAAATATTTTATTTATTTATTTGACACAGAGAGAGATCAGATCACATCCTCTGCTTTTTAGAGTGGATAATTTTAATTAATCTATCTTCATGTTTATTGTCTTTTTTGTTCTATCATTTCTAATTACTAGGCTCATCTAGTACTTTTTCCTTTCCAAATATTTTATTCTTCAATTCTAGAATTTATATTGTTCTTTAAAATAGTTTATATTTCTCTGTTAGGATTTCGCATCTTTTCACTGATTATGAACATAATTTTCTTTAATTTTTTTGATCACAGTTGTAACAGCTGCTTAAAAATTCTTGCCTGCTAACTTCAATTTTTTTTTTTTCTTCCAGGATTTTGTGAATACTCTTTTGTGGAGACTCTGGATTTGGTTATTTCTTTCATGGCATTCTATGGCAGATAATTGAACTGGCTAGAATGCAAACTACAAATTCTCCCCTGCACTTAACAACAGTACAGTCTCAATTCCATTCTCTTAGCCTTCGCTATGCCGCATGGAAATCACCAAGTCTGATGACCTTCTATGTGGGGTTTAGCCCTGTAGAGCTTAGACTGGGGCTTGCCATCAGGCTGAGTCCTTAAACATTTGGAAACCACCCCATGTTGTGCCTTCTTCTAAGAGCTGAATTCTCTCCAGCATTTCCCTGGTTTGCTCAAGTTCAAGGGCCTTCAGGTATTTGCTATTTATATTTTGTCTGGTGTTTACAAGACAATAGGAGCTACTTGGGTATTATGAGAAGTAAAGACTTACCATCAGTGAGGGATGAGCTTTGTGTGATTCCCCACTGGTATTAGGAAGTGATTTGTAACACAGCACGATTTAGGCTATCTTGATTAATACAAGGTACCAACTGTAGTATTTTTGTTTTGCTTTTAAAATACTCGAGTTTAGTTTATTTTGGAAGCAGAGCTTCTTGAGCTTTTATATTTAAGGTGCTTAAAAATGTAATGTCATTTTTATTGGCTTCCATAAATTTTCTGTGGGGCATTGATCTTGGAAAATATAATGTCAGTTGGAGTAATTTTCAGAAAAATAACCCTTGCAAAGTGTGAAAGATTATTTTATTCAGAATTGATTTTCCTAATATTAGTATCATACCTTCCTGCACATTAAGGTCCCCTTGAGTCAACCTAAATTTTTCTCACAATTTAAATTTTTCTAGACATTTTATATTTCCTATTTTACACGATACTTAAAACTTTTGACCAAATCAGTTCATTCTTTGTCTAAGTATTTTGTTTCATTTTAGAATGGTGCCTGGCTGCTTTTACCTTTCTATAATCTATGTAAATCCCTTCTAATTGGAGGAGCCTAGATCGGTAAACCTGATTTTATTTCAAAAAGTCCAGTAGAATTAGAATAGAAATGAAATAGCACTGCTTTGAACTTCTAATTATTTAACATTCAGTGATAAATTACTGAGCCCCTACTGTTTACAAATCCATGATTTTACTCCTATCTTTGATAGGCAAGGGTAAGGGCTACCCGTGGTTCACATATTCCAAGTGTTAGTAAATAACACACACAGTGTCTAGAAAATTATATAACATTATCCAACTTTATACATTGGGATCATTTATTTTAACTTATTTAAAAAATGCTCTAGACAAATGGGGATTGCCCAGATTGTTATAGATTCTGAACCTCAAATCTCCATTCTTAGGTATCTTCCCGGCATTTGAGATAAACAGAGATTTGCTTCCACTGAATCTCTTACCTCTTCCATTCTTTCATTTACTCTGTATCCTTTGGCTTTCTCAGCCCTGTGGTCCCACCTACCCTCGGGCTACTTCTACTCCCCAGGGCTCCCTATTACAACGGCACAGGTCACTCATTACAGGTTTCTCTGGCTGTTGTTGTTTTGTTTTGTTTTGTTTTTTAGAAGAAGAGCAGGAAAGAAATCTATTCTGCCTTCAGGGTGTGGGATCAGTGAGAAAAGTTTTTCACACCACCTAGATTAATTATTCCGCTGGCATTATACAAGGAAGTCTGCACCCTTCTCATATTCTCACCTAGTACATGTTCAAACCTGATAGAAGAAAGGAGAAGGAGGAAAGAAAGACAAAAACACTGTGACACATACACTAGGTATTGCAGTAGAGACAGCAGATCAACCCGGGTGAAAACAGCTTAGTGGGAAGTCAGGCATATACACAAGTAATTTTAACATAATGTGGAACAGATCAGAGCAGCCTGATTTACGACATAATCAAGTATCCGAAAAGGAGCACTAACTCTGCTGCTTTGCCTGGAGGGTTTCAGGAAAGTTCTGAATACAAGGATGTGCCTTCCGAACTGAGTCACACCTCTCTCCCTTGGGATTAGACTATTCTGATGACTATTCTTGTGTTAGTAGTTAGTCTAAGGGTTACCCAGTCGCAGGAATCTTCGGTATGGCCACGTGAAGATTAACTCTACCATTCTCTGTCACAGATCCCCCTTCATTTTCTTCCTAGAGTTAATCATCTTCTTTATTAACGTATGCACTTTGTCATTTTTTTGTACGCCTTCATTTATTGCCTGTTTCCCCAATTTGAATGTGAGCTCCATGAAGGCTGAGGCTTATTCTGAGGCTTACTCACTTTTAAACTGCTGGTGCCTAGCTACATGTCTAGGACACAGTAGGTGCTGAATAAATATTTATGGGCTACATGAATTATAATACAGTTTCTTGTTTGTATGTCTGTCATCTCCATTAGATTCCAGACCTCTAAGGAAAATCGCCTTGAGCTCATTTTGCACTTGCTTTTTTTTCTTTTTTAAGACAATTACTCTTGTCTCTCAAACATAGTAGGTGCCCAATACCTTTGTTTGCATAAATATTTATTAAACACACAAATCGTTAGTCATTCTTCGTTTATCTACCATTTTCATTGGAAGGAAGGTAAAGACGTTCCAGGCTGAAAACAATTTTTTTTAAACTATCAAAAAGTTTAGGGAAAAAGTAAGTTGTACTGCTCCAACTTGCATAAAAATAGTCCGGCCACCTCCTTCTCGCAGGAAGAAAAACAAAGAAAACTTTTGAGGCCACTTTCTACATTTGACTGGGGATAAAATAGTGGCAAGATGAAATATTCAAGAATGTGACTCCTAAATAGAACCCTGTTGAAAAATGTTTTGATTTTTATCCTTGGACATATCTTGGGAGGTTAGCAGATTACAAGGGGACCAGAGATGGCATTTCCTCCCGGCCAATGTTTGGTACATTCCCTTCGCCTCAAGTGTGGCAAACATCTCACATTTATTCCTTGATGTCCCAATTTTAAGATAACTTTACAACGCCCTTCAAGCGGCATGTCTGCTCAGCATGAAGACAAATCAGAGCCAGTGCAAGTATACATTTCAAAGATTAAGCACTTTCTTTTCTTTAGAAAAGATTAAGCACTTCTCTTTTAAAAAGAAAAAAAATCCTCTACTTGGTCGCAATAAAACTTTTTTTTTCTAATGCTTTAATAGAACTTTTTAAAGTCTAGTACCCATTTTCTGTCACAATAATCTTGGAGTCCATCACCAGGGTTAAGAAACTACTATAAAGATCAATTGAATGATCATTAAACATTTGGCTATAACGTGTGCTGGAAGTCAATGTTCAAAATGAACAAATATTGCATACCTACTATGTGCACTGCCTGACTCAAATATTTCATAACACTAGCTCCCTCATTTTGTGCAGTCCAACAGGAGAAGCTGAGATGAAAATAGGTGATTGCAATTTTGTGTGAGGAGCACCAGAACAGGACCCACTTGAGGTGTGTGACAGAAGGGACACCTAACCCACTTGTGATCAGAATGAGCCTTCCATGCTGCAGATCACACAGTGCAAAAGATATCCCGATCCTGGTGGAAAGACACTTTTGAGTTTTCAATCTTGCATGAGCAGAAGAATAAGGAGTGGTTCAGACTCCAACCAAGAAACACAGTTTACTTATTTAGGATGGAATTTTATTTACACATCAAGATCTATCCAGCCTGGATCAGGGCCACGTGAGAAAGGGAAAAAAAAAAAACCAAGTCCCAACCACCACAACACTGGCAAAAAAATGCATTTTCACAGGTTGGAATAAAGCAAAACATTTTTCATTCTTGCCTCCAATGTCTGGCACCGCCAGGGGACAATTTTTCTCAAGGAAGAGGGAAGAGCGAAGAGAAGGACAATGTGGACATGGAGTGATCCTAACATCAGAAAGGGATGTGTGGGGCACCTGGGTGGCTCAGTGGGTTAAAGCCTCTGCCTTCGGCTCAGGTCATGATCTCAGCATCCTGGGATCGAGGCCCGCATCGGGCTCTCTGCTCAGCAGGGAGCCTGCTTCCCCCTCTCCCTGTCTCTCTGCCTGCCTCTCTGCCTACTTGTAATCTCTCTCTGTGTGTCAAATAAATAAATAAAATCTTTAAAAAAAAAAAAAAAAAGAAAGGGATGTGTGCTGCTCCTTGCTGCTCCGAGGCCTTTTTTTTTTTTTTTTTTTTTTGAGGAGTCCGTAAGCAGGGTTTCTTGCTTGCTTGCTCTGTGTGTCTGTTTCTTTCCTTCCTTTTTATGGAAAGGCATATTTTCCTATCCATTAAGATTTATAGTTTTCTGCCAACTACTTCACTGGAACAAGTTTTCCCTTTAATTTAACAATGCACATATTAGGCTGTAATGTGCCCATAAAAACTTCTTCTCAGATAGTGCTTACAAAATGCATTTCTTTAGGACTCAAGATGAATAGAAATACAATATATGCAATTTGGAACCAAGTAGCTGCCACTTCTTTCTTAGGCGAGTATGTTGGTGCCACCATCGTCTCAACCAGAAGGTCAAGCTCAATGAATTAAACATCTCCAGGTTTTGACAACCACATAATTGGAGGGTTTTTGAGAAAAAATAGGACTGTCACTGATTTTTCTGGCTCATTTGATCTTCTGTATGGCTTACCCGTTAGCAGGGCTCCAAGAAGTATTCATCTTCATTTCCTCATTATTGCCAGACCCATGGATTTTGTGGCATTTGCCATAGCACATTAAAAAGTGAAGACTTAAAAAGGGATTTAAAAAAAGAGAAAATTTCTTAATCATGCTTTCATAACTTTTGGTGAACAGTTGGTTTAAATTTCCAAATAACTCTTTTCAAAAGGATAGTATCAAAACACATGCAAAAAATAAAAGTCTAAATAAAGCACAATAAATTATTTCACTGCTAAGGTATTAGATTTCAAAGAGAGAAGAGAGTACACATAAGGATATTAGAGTGGACTATATTGGATCTTTGGGAATTGCTGTCAGATATTGATGAAAACAGAGAGACTGTAGGAGATCAGATAAAAGAGAGAAATGATTACATTTGGAAGAACAATGCGAAATACGTGGCCAACAGAGATTTCAAATGTAAGCTAATAGCAATCCACGAAAGAACAAAGTTGGAGCGCGTCCCACATCTTTAACCACATTTACAATCATTCAGCATCTGTAAAAATTTCTACATAGCATTTTTCCTCATTTCAAAATTTGCAAAATACATATTTAATAGGTTTAGCATGTCAGCCAGTAATTTCGTCCACAGGCAGTGAAAAGGACTTGTGTTTTAAAAAAAAAAAAAATGAGTTGGGTTTTGGTGCTGCTGCCCTTGGGGCTCTCCGCAGCCAGCTGCAATCACGGCTGAGGTCCAGCCCAGAGACGCTGTAAACAACGTGTTCTGTACATTTCAGCATCCACGCTGGCGAGCAAACCCATCGTTTTAACCTTTAATCTTCCTTCTCCCAAGCTGCACACTCCCTCCACCCGGAACACAGTGAGTCCATGTTCACGTTGCTCACTGTCCTCCTCACCTTAACCAAAAATCACCAGCGAGAAAGAGAGGTGGGGAAGATTTGGCCAAAATGTGTTTTCCTATCTGATCATATGAACCATTACATTCAAAATGATCAAGGATTACTCAAACAGAAACATAATTTGAGAGACAAATCATTGAAAAGCCAGCTGAAATAGTAACTGGGAAGCTGGGCTGGGTCAGCCAGCACCCCCCAGGCAGGGCGGTTGAGTACACCTGGTACTCGTCGGGGAGGGGGGGGCCTTTGCCGTGATCTCAGCACAAGGAGCTGTCTGGCTCATTTCAATTGCATAGATATTATTTTGTTATATAATGCAAGCTTTTCAAATTGCCCCACTTGCACTCTGTCCTTTTATCCTGTCCAGAATTTGTCTATATTTTCACTAACTGGACAATTAAAAGAAAAACAAAGATGGTAGATGTCCAAAGCATGCCAGAAGGGCATCCTGAACTGATTAATTAATAGCATAGATACTACCGGTCATACATCTTAGGGTCTATTATAGCAGAGATTTGCTTTGGGATAGAGCATGAGCACCTCAATCAGTAGCCCTTTGTTTGGGGATTAGGAACCTTTTCTATCTTTGTGGGCAATAAAAAAGAACTACAAAAAGAAATTTGTAAGTGAAAACCTCCCAGAGCTACCTACATTTTACTCTCATTTATAAGCCCTTAAACTGATCTGATCTTGTTTGGTGTTGTATAAACACAAGTTCAGAAAGCTTTTCCACTCAGCTGATTTCATCTGCCATCTGTAATAACGCCCCATTTACTCCATATTTATGTGACTCTACATTCCAGAGTATCCTACTAGAATACGGGCCTCGCAGTTGAATTACAAAAAGAATCATACATGTATGGTATAACAAGGAGCGTTTTCTTAGTGGAGAGGGTTTAGTTAAGGGATTTATTTTCTTAATTTGCTTTCTCAGATATAAAGTCCTCTTAATCTCGCTGGAAATAGAAAACATAGCTAACAGTAGTACTGCATTATTAGAGAATTTACAACAGTACTTTCTAACAATATCCCTGGGACAGATTTTTGAATTTGTTTCAATCTTGATTACAGTCTACACAATGAACAAAACATATTTCTACACAATGGCAAATCCTAATTGAAAATAATATTGGTTTAGTTTGAAAAAAAGATTTTTCAAGTAAACCCTTCCACTTGGTATTTTGAAGCAAAAAAAAAAAAAAGATACTAGAGAGAATTACTCTCTTCCTTAAAACAAGTTACATTTTCATCTGAGATGAGTTAGATGCCATGATGGCAAAGATAACCTTTTAGTGGTCAAAGTAACCTTTTAGATGGTCAAAGTAACCTTTTAGTTAAAATGGCTTGCAATTCCATAATGGAATTAATGGATTGATGTCACAGCTTTTTGGGTGGTTTCCTTCCTTGGGTGGCTCATCACATTCCAGTTTCTAGGACTATAACACTGGCATTGTGGGTAAATAAAGGTGCCCTGGGCAGGACAGCATGGACGGGCATCCTCCATCAATCCATCACCAACTGTGACATTTGCAAATTTCTCAATCTGAACTGAGCCTCAGTCCCCTTATCTATAAAATAGTGGCAATATTTCTCCCATCATAAAATTGTTGGGAAATTGAGACAATGTGTATAAAGTGTTTTGCTCACTGCCAAGGATATGGTAATTGCACTGTATTTCATATTAAATTGGCAAAGTTTTTATAATAAGAGAGTGATTTTCTGCTGCTTTTAGCAACCTGGCTAAGAAAAACTATAAGACTTGTAAAATGTGGAAACCCCGTTGTCCTTCCCCCAGGACAAGACCCTCAGCCTTTTAGTACATGGTTACTGCTCATGACCTCTTCCTAGACCCAGTCTATATGTTATTACTATTCTTTAAGTAAGTTCAACCTTCCTTCCTCTTATACCCATATACCCCTGTGGTGGGAGTGCTCCATACCTTTGCAGGCAGTACTTGGTCCCAATGTTTTTTTCATTTGCACTCTACCCTAATGACCATTCCTCAAATCCAAGCGAATGTCCCATGGAACTATTTTTGTTGTAAATCAAATTCCAAAGAAAAACAAGATCAGTAGATTTCTTTTCACTTAATATATTATTGAACCATATAAAACATAAGTTTAACCAAATACGTGACCTCAATCTGTAAAGAAGTGCCTGTAGACTGACCTGCAAATTTGGTCTCACATCGCTGACTCCTCTAAGAAACAAAATAAGCACAGAATGTCCCTACTGATTACCTTTGAAGAACCTCCCTCATGTGATGGTGATATGTTCCCTTGTAAAAGGTTTATCAAATGGATGTTTTTAGTTGCCTTCTGATTGACTTCTTATTGAGTTGTCTGGTTTTATTCAGTTTGAAAGTGTGCTAGACAGCAATATCCACAATAGTCAAACTATGGAACTATGGAAAGAACCTAGATGCCCATCAACAGATGAATGGATAAATATATGGATACACACACACACACACACACACACACACACACACACACACACACACACACACACACACACACATATATATATAATGGAATACTGTGCAGTCATCAAAAAACCCGAAATCTTGCCATTTGCAATGACATGGATGGAACTAGAGGGTATTATGCTAAGTGAAATAGGTCAATCAGAGAAATAAGTCAATCAGATCTCTCTGATCTGAGGAATTTGAGGGGCAGAGTGGGGGGTCATGGGGGAGTAGGGAGGGAAAAAATGAAACAAGATGGGATGGGGAAGGACACAAACCATAAGAGACTCTTAATCTCATGAAACAAACTGAGGGTTACTGGGGTGTGGGAGGGTAGGGATAGGATGGATGGGTTATGGTCATTGGGGAGGGTTTGTGCTTTGGTGAGTGCTTTGAATTGTGTAAGCCTGTACCCCTGGGGCAAATAATACATTATATGTGATAAAAATTTTTAAAAATTAAAAAATAAAAATAAAAGTGTGCTAGATGAAAATATTCAGCTTTCCAAAGGCCACAGATATCAGTTATCTGTTGCTGTATAAATAGTACCCCCAAACTTAGTGACTTTAAGGAGTGGCCATTTTATACTCTCATTATTCTATGGGTCAGCCATTTGGGCTGGGCTCAGCTGGGAAACTCTTCTGCTTATGTTAGCTGCAGTCATCCAGTGGCTAAGTGGGGGCTTCATGGGCTAAATCAGCCTCATTGCCTTCTCAGGAGGTTGGTGGTCGCTCCCGACTGGGCCACATGTCTCAGCTGGTTAGTGTGAGCTGCTGGCTAGCTTCCAAGATGACAAGACCTCTCGAGATAAGTTCACATGCCATCACTTCTGCTTCATTCTGTCAGTCAAGGAAAGTCACGTGGCCAAGACCAGAGGCACACTTACACAGAGAGGAATTACAGCAGCCATGTTGCAACTAATCTACCATGCTACATAAACCTTTTTAAGAACAAATTGAGCTATGTTTGATTTCTGGTCATTGTCCTTATTTGTTTAGCTGACTTTTTTTTTTTAAACTATTTACTGTATGCCAGGTACTAGTGATACAAAAGGCTGCATATATATATATATATATATATATATATATATA
>LNAC01000128.1:2401071-2674567 GCA_002007465.1 Ailurus styani | reverse complement strand
AAGTCTGTATATATATATATATATATATATATATATATATATATATATATATATATATAAAATCTTGCTCTAAGGGATTTCATTTCTGCCCATGAAGAAAGAAAGTCAGTGGACTCCTGAGATGGTGAGTGGCTTGGTGAGCATGTGATGTGGTTAGCTATATTCAGCTGAACTGTTGAACTTGGCCAGGCGTCCAGAGATGTGTGCCATTCAGCACAAAATGGACTGAGCAAGAAAGTGTACATGTGTTGTTTATAAACCCAACCTCATTACAACAAAATAATGGAATCAAGCAAGTCATGAAATATTTTTTTGCTGAGACTGAGTCAATTACATTGTCATCATACTTGAATGACTGTACAGGTTTTTGATCCCCATTTGAGGCGGATTAGGGAATTGGTTAAGAACTTAGCTATGCAAAAATAATAATACCAACAATAATAATAAAATATACTCTCTTCCCTATAAAATAGAGGCTACACTGTAATCTATATCACACAATTAATTAAATTATAGAATAGATAAAATAAGACACAAAGTATAAAAACCTGTATCTTCATATATAACAGTATTATTTTATAATTAATAAAGGAAAAGGACCTTCCTTCAGAAACAGTTGAGTAAAGACTCTATAAGTGTCCACAGTTTCTCCCCTTTACCCTCTGCTGATTGTGGATCCTAGAAAACCAAATAGAAATTAATAGAAGGTTGTAGATGTAGCATACGGGTTTGAATTAGGAATCAACTTTCTTTACTAAAAAATAAGACCGTGTGTGTGTGTGTGTGTGTGTGTGTGTGTGTGTGTGTGTGTGTGCTTAATACTGATGGTAGCAGGGCGCCTGGGTGGCTCAGTGGGTTAAAGCCTCTGCCTTCGGCTCAGGTCATGATCTCAGGGTCCTGGGATCGAGGCCCATATCGGGCTCTCTGCTCGGCGGAGAGCCTGCTTCCTCCTCTCTCTCTGCCTACTTGTGATCTCTCTCTCTCTGTCAAATAGATAAATAAAAAATCTTTAAAAAAAAATACTGATGGTAGCAAATGACTCCTGATATTCTTTCTTTTTGTTAGAAACTCTGCGACCTTGTGATGGATTTTTTTTGTTTGTTTGTTTTTAATCCCTAACTTCCCAAGAAGTATCGAGCATTTGGGGTTAAAGGAAAAGAGAATATCTGCTTGAAGCACCCCAAATTCACTCCAGGGTAAAATCCTGCCAATCCAGAGGAAGGCATCAAAACTGATGATATAAGGAGGAAGATCATAGTTTGTTTTCAGTAAAGATCCGACAGAAGCCTTGTAGTTAGGGCCACGTTTCCAATGTAAGAAATGGGCTTTCATCTATTCAAAAGTTGTGATGCAGGGCCAATTAAACAGAAGAACATCTCTCTTCACCTAAGGACCCTACCAACCAACGCCAGAAGAGTCTTGCAGCTAACAATGCTTGACTCTAGGTTGTGATCGCTAGGTTTGGGTTAGTTATGTCATCACTTGAGCATGATTTAAACATGTTTCTCCTTTTAATTCAATTTCCTGTTTTGTTTTCTCAAAACCATAAATTGTCTCTTAAGAAATTTTACAAAATGCATATTGTTCTCCCGTGAGACCTGCGCTGTTCCTCAACTGGGCATTGCCTGCCAAATGACTTTTTTTTTGAAAAGTTTTCCCTTTATTGGTTTTGCATAATGATTGCAACAACTCTCGTGTAATGAAAAAAGAATGAAGAATGCGTGTCCTATTCCAGCACATAGCCACAATGTTAATGTTAAAACAAAGCAAAGCAAAACAAAACAAAACAAAAACCCACCCTAAAAGTGGTCCTGGACACCCAGTTGTCCTCTTCTCAGCTCCCATTTTTGGATTCAAGATGTTTTCTATCTTTTTTCCTCTCATTCAAAAGAAACTATTTATGCTCAAGAAACTCTGTCATGTAGGTCATCTGTGGTAATGTTCTTGCGGTCTGGGTTGGACCCTAGCTCCAGTACCAACCCATGTAGATTTCACAGGAGACAGGACTGAACTTCTCTGAGTCTACAGCGTCTTGTTGGTAAAGTGGGAATAATGGCACTTACTTCACTGGACTGCTCTGAAGATGGAAGACAAGGCATGTGAGAATGCCTTACACAGTATAAGCTGCAGCTAAATATAAATCTGTTATCTGGGATACAGATTACAGGGATGAAACCACCATTTTCTGCACTCAAAGGACAGAAGGTGAATGTAGTATGGAACACGGGCACTGGAGACGGGCAGTGATGAATTGCCAGCATGCTGCAGAGACACGCTGTCATAAAGACGAACCCATCCCACCCTGCCGGATGCCAGAAAAAGGTAATACATATGCACAGAACTGGGTCTTAATTTATTTTTATATCTACTGCAACACATGATAGCCACTACTTATTGTCTGATGAATTTTCTATAGTTCACACATGTATTACTGTGCAGAGTCATTTATAACAGGAGTCAGTAAACTATGGCTTGTGGGCCAAATCCGGCCCTCTGTCTATTTCTGTAAATAAAGTTTTATTGGGACAGAGCCATGCCCCTTTGTTTAAGCATTGTTTATGCTGCTTTTGTGCTACAGTGGAGAGGTAAGCATTTGCTGCAGAGACCCATTGTGGTCTGTAAAGCCAAAAACAGTTACAGTCTTGCCCTGGTTATGCTGCTTTTGTGCTACAGTGGAGAGGTAAGCATTTGCTGCAGAGACCCATTGTGGTCTGTAAAGCCAAAAACAGTTACAGTCTTGCCCTGGTCCTGTACAGAGATTTTACCAAACTTTGGCCTATGGAATTGAGTTACCTATTTACTCCTGGCTGAATAGAAGGTCTCCCGATAGACTCCCTGATTCAGGTGTCGTGTACTTTTTTGAAGATTATGTTTTAATGTAATTGTTTCATTTTTTCATGGACATTATTGGCTTACTGCTTTTTAAAAGGAGAACCTGATTTTAGAAAAAAGGGGGGAAAAAAGAGTGCTTAGAATGTGCAGAGACACTTTACGAGGAACAGCAGACCCCTTGAAAGATGGACGGACAGAAGCAAAAGGCAGCGGATGGACCAGGATCCCTGGTGTCGGCCTCTCCATGCTCTCAGTGTCATGACAGCACTAGGACCACCACAAGATAATACGTAAATATCACTGACTTCGTTTTCATTCCAAGTCCTTCCCTGGGTCAGTGAGTCTACACTGTAGTGTCACCACAAAAATATACTGGACAACACTGTGACAAAAGAGATAGGTTCATGGAAAGCTGGCTTGTACATGAGAGCCCCGGTTCCACCATTCTATGCTAGGGCTGACACCCCTGCTCTGACGGAATATTGGGTACCATGCCTCTAATTTTCCATGGTCACATTCTGGGTGCTGGAACACGTGCAACTGTGGTTGGCTGACCCCCAGGAGGAGCTAAAGCAATCAATAATTGACTTGGGGTCCTCTCTTCTCTGTCTGGCGGCTACCTTATACTGTACATACTGTACAAAAGAAGCCAAGTTGGCCTGGCTTTTTTACTATCTCTGCAAAATCCATTTGGATCCATTTCTTTTACTACATCAACCTGGGGAGGCAAAGGAAAAAGTCAGGTCTAGGAGTGTGAAAACCACTGTACTTAAAACTATATCCTTTGCTTATTTATTTCAAGTAGAAGGCCACACAGACACAGAAAAACAGCAGGCTCATGAAAGGAGATTTAAGGTCCGTTTTGGTTACAGGGTCCTCCCTGATGTTCAATCCTAGAGGCGGTACTCCTCAATCCTGAAGATTTTCCAAACCTTCCATGCCCAGGAGAGTTTCTCATGTTGAAAGACTGCAGGATGGGACCTCATAATAATCCCCAGAAAGTTCAGGCTGAAATTACATTCAGGCCAAGTCTGTATGGTGCACCCCTCTGTAATTGTTGGGTCTCTTCCAGAAGGCTCTCAACACATGGGACTCCGATGAAGTTCAGCATGTGGAAAGGGCTGAAGCCTGAAGCCTGTGTGTTTGTAATGGAAACACAGCGGTGACCCCGTGATCCATGTCTGTATCTGTGCCGCCATAAAATGTGTTTCTCTAAACAGAGCTGCAGAAGTGCCCGTGACTGTGGGGGAGGGGAGGTTCTGCTAAAGCTTCCCTCAGGTAGGGAGGTAGGAGCGCCTCTTAATAAGAAAACCACACATTTAAGGAAGGCTTTATTGTTTGCAAATATACTTTCACGTTTAAGATTCTCAGGACAAGCCTCTGAAGTAGGTAAGGCAAGCATTCTTTTCCTCCTTACATATACGGAGCAACTGAAACAGAGAAGTTGAAAGTCTTCCTCAAGATTCATCAGAGACTCAGCCAGAATCAGAGTTAATGCCTTTGATACCTAGTCCAATATTCCTTCTAATAAATTATTCTCTGATATTTGTTTCTGTGTGACTATTTAAACTAGCATAGATATTCAAACACAATCCCAGTCCTTAAATGAAACTGATCCAAACTCTCTCAAAGTGTTGACCAACCTGAGAATAAGAGTGGGAAAAATACAGAAAATGATTGATAATCTCAATGACTATATTAATAAATGCCTTGAGAACACACAGTTTCTTTTATGGACTATTTCCTGGTATAACTGAAACTTTGAAATGGTCCTTTTGACCTCGAATGGGGATGAGTTCATCTTTACTGATGAATAAACAGAGCTAATCAAGCACTACTAACCAGTAGTTCTGTCATAACCACCAGCCAGTGTTCCAAGAACTGAGTTGCCTAAAAGGACCCACAGACAGCCATGAAGACATCAGTGAGCAGAATAAGGTGAAGACCAAAAGTGAGGCCCACAGGAAAGGCTATCTGGAAAGAGGCACGGAAATGTCTCTCATCATGTCACACGCACATCCACTGAGTCCTACTATATTCAAGTAAGTAAGAAAGACCTTTAGCTTGCTCCTCATCACTGAGCTCATGAAACATGCAGTGCATTCCACTGTCATCTCCTCCCCACTGCCCTGGTGGCCCATGCCCCACACTTCTCCTTTGTGTCTGATCCCCCCAGACTCCATGTTCACTCTACCCCACAACATGCCCAGAGATATGGAAGAGGAAATTGGAGGGATGTAGACTCTCTTGGTTCCATGAGGACTTAGCAACTGTTTTGAACTATATGTTCCTGAAAAACAAAATCTATCCAAATCACAAGTAAAACAGATAAGATAGGAGTCCAGAGTCAAGGAAATTCATTCTGAATTAAGGGAACTCAATAGCCAGACCCTAGGTTCAGGTTAGCTAGGTATCGTCTCCCAGTCTCAGAAGCATCCCCTCCACTGACACTTGTGTGATCACACTGTTCCACGCATCTCCCTTACAGAACAAGAATATGAACATTTTTAATGAGTTTCTTCTTGCATTTCTTAATATGAATAGAGCTCCAATTCATATAACAGTAATTAAAAACTTTTCAGTCTCCCAATATAAAGTCATATCAAAAATTGTTTTGACGTAGGCATGCTGAAACAAAAGTTATACTATACTAATCAGAAACTTCTGGTTTTGTTTTTGTTTTTGTTTTTGTTTTTATTAGGTATTTGGAGAAAAAGGAGGCCCTAATGGCATAGCTTGTTTTTTAATGGTGATTTCGTTCATTCAAAGTATCAGCCTTCCATTTAAGAACACCCAAAATTGTTCATCGGAGCCATGGTTCATCCAGCTCAATAAACTGACACAGAGGTTTCCTGGATGAAGGTGATGGCTGCCCTCCACATTGCCACTCTTCAATGTCATGTTCTACATACAAGTAGAAGGCATCAAGATCCCTGCCACTCTGTATCATTGTGTAAGTTTGGGCCTGCATAAAAGGACCTGGACTAGAGGCTGAAATCTGGCCAGCACTCAAGGACTTCACCTTGCATCCACCTGGAAGAAGGGCACATATTTTGAATTTGATCAAAGGTGCTAGGTGAGCCAGCTGGGGGCTTGGCCATCAGCAAATTTACCTTTGAATACAAAAAAATCAGGCTGAGAAATGTATTGCCAAAATCTTCCTTTAGGAAAAGGGCAATAAGGGGCATTATAAGAGAATCAGAGTTAAAGAGACTTTACCTAATTATTCAGTAGGCAGAGTTTATGAGCATTACCATTTTTCACCATAGGTGGCATTAAATTACATTACTTGCTGTGTAAGAACAGTAGCTTTTACTTTGTGATAGCACTGAGAATTATTACTGAGTCAGTATCTTCGGATTTGCTCCTTTTCCACTTCCTCCCTTCACTTACATCTCTCTGCTTACATTGCCCATCTGTTCTTGCTTGCTGTCTACCTTGTCCAGTAGAGTCCCTAGCATATTGATCATAGTTTGTTTTAAATACCCCATCTGATAATTCCAACATTCCTGCCATACCTGCTTCCGGTGCTTGCTCTCCCTCTTCAAATGATGCTTTTGCCTTTTGGTATGCCTTGTAATTTTTTCTTGATAGCAAGACATCATGTACTGGGCAGAGATAGGCATTAGTAACTTTGTGTGGAGGTGGGAGGGAAGGTGCTCCTGTCCTATGATAGGTCTCAGTCTTCTCGTGTGCCCCTGCCTTTGGGGTCACAGTCCTTTGCAAGTGTTTCTCGATTTTTTTTCTCACCCCTTTGGTGGCATATGATGGCTAGAGTTAGGCATCTCTCTTCCCTGGGTCAGTTAGGCTCTGATAGTACCCCAGCAGGTTAGGCTCTGGTTAACTAGTTTCCCTTGAGGGCAGGTCTTCTTAAAAAGAAGAGTGTTAGGGTATATTTCAAAATGGTTCTTTTCCCCTCCACAGGCTGGATGTACTAGAAGATTTTTCTGTTGTATTTATTTTGGGAATCTGTGGAGTTCCTGGAGGTAAACCTTACAGTATTGTGGGGGCCCCCATGACTGGATGCCCCTACACTTTTTAACTCTCAAAGTTGTCCACACCAAGCCTCCAGCAACTGGTCAACACCCATTCAGGGTTTTGGTTCCCAAAGTGGTTTCTGCTTGTGAGTTTCAGCTCTGAGAAGCCAAGACTCCCAGTATTTGCCCATCGGTCTCTCCAACCTTGGGCACAGTGCTTGGCCTTGTGTTCCCCCTCTCTTATAAATCCAAGAAGAGTTGTCAACTTTCAGTCTGTTCAGCTTTTTACTTACTAATAGGATGGAGTGGTGACTTCCAAGCTTCTTCTATGCAGAACCAGAAACTGGAATTCTGCATCCACTTTCTAAAAGGGAAGGATTCTGGATAACTATGTCATCTTTTCTACTATTTTGTCACATACAGTCTGGATGACAGTTCGATTCTCCAGATAGTCAATAGGAAGCAGAATGGAAATTTTATTTTCTGGCACCTAGATGCAGAGGAGCAGGGATAGGACAAATATGAAATAGTAAGTGGAGGGGACTATTTGAATATAAATAGCTGTGGTAGATATTTTTAGCTGCTACTATAAGTATGAAATTATAGGAAAGGCACAAATAGCCAGAGACTATTTCTAGGAAGTTTCTGTCATGCTGTTCAGAGTAAACTCCTGCCTTATACCCTTTAAGAAAAACTGAAGGACAAATCAGCATTATTTTTCAAGGCTTCTTTGAAGTGACTCCTTGCGTGGAGGAAGTCATGTGGGGACTCAGAGATATTTGTTAGAGTTATTTCTTTAGCATTGAGGGCTAAGAAAAAGACATCACATGGACTGCTTGTCATCATGACATTGGAAGGGTAGCAAGCTTGAAAATATAAAAATTCAACTACACAAATGCAATTATTTGAAGGCAGAAAATTAAAGTTCTTAAAACAACATTTTGTTGAATGTAGCGAGTGGGATTCATTTTAAAAAATTAAGCCATGAGAGCAGAAAAGAAAAGAACTCACATGAAGTAGAGAAGTGCTTCCTAAGCATAAAGCAAAAACCATAAAGGAAAACAATATATATTTTTTAAAAAGTTACAACTCTCTCTATACCTAAAACACTCTAAATAATATACTGAGGATGCCATCTTTGCAAAATATATGGTAGACAAAGGATTACTATCCTTAATTCATTTAAAGAAAAGTTCTTTTACATCAACAGGAAAAAGAGGAGAGCTTAATTGAAAAAATAGGCAAAGGACACAAAGAGGCAAATCACAAAAGAAAAATAAACATATGAGTTTATGTTCAACTTTACCAGCATCACACAATGCATTCCATTTTTGGCTATCAAACTGGCAAAGGTTAAAAACCAAAATGAATTTGCTGTGATGGTAAGATTATGGGAAACAGGCGCTCTTATACACTTCCAGTTCAACAGCATTTCTATGCAGCAGATACAAGAGTGACCAAGACAGGCCCAGACGCCATGGACTCCAGGTCTGTGGGGAGCATATTACACACAGGGATGGGCATCGAACAATCCAAGCACCTGAAGGCTTTACAGAGAGTTGCAGAGTAAGGTACACATACATTCCCACTCCCCACCAAACCCTGAGGCAGAGACAGGGACTAGCAAGGCTGAAATCCAATCTTTTTTGGGCGGACGTGACAGAGAAGGCATAGTTCCGTGTGAACATGTAGTATTTACACAGTAGAACCTCCCCCCACCCCGAGGTGGGGACAGGACCAGGGTCAGGGAATCAAGCACTTTTACTCTTACTCCACATTAAAAATAAAGAAACAAACAAGTCTAAAACTATTTTTGCTTCTGAAAAGGAAGTTATAAATTCATATAATTTAATACAAAGGCGGACCTGATATGGTGAATGTTTTACTTGCAGCATCCCAAGGCACGTCTTATCTTTAAAAATGGTCTCCCTCCCCTCCTCTGGTACTGGCAATTCCCTCGTCTTGTGCATCAGGGAATTTTCCTCCCTGTGAGGGTCTCCAAGCACATCCAGAAATGCTTGAATAGCAATTAAATGGTTTCCAGGCCTCGGGGTCTTTATTTCTAACTTAGTTCAAGAGCATATCCTGAGATGGTTATTGTACGCCGGAAAATGACTCTGTCAAATGCAAAGGGATTGGAGGTCCCTGCCCCGCGTTCCATTTGCTTCAGAAATTGTATCATGAAGGAGTTGTCAGCTCTGGTAACTGTCAAACTTGATTTCTGCCATCTGGAAAACTGAGATGGGAAGACTTTTCCTTCGTAGTATTTCAATCATTCTTTCTGAGCAGGGATGAAACTCTGTAAGAACTTAAAATTATTATAGTTCTTCTATTTCCTCTCCAGGTCTGAATATGAAGCCTAGAGGTACTTAGAGATTAAAGCACAATCTCCGGGGTTTTTTCCTTCAACGTACTTAGCGTGGGCAGGGAAAATTGTGATGTATTCAATAAGGATGGGTGTATTAGCAGATATAGTCTTCCATGAGGAAAACGAAAGTGGTTAATATGTGGAAATACCTTTAAGCTGTCTACATATTGACGCTATAACTCTAATTCTGGAATTTATGTTAAAAATGTTAATTAATGAGCTGTTCAAAGTTTCATGTACAGACACAACCAGTATTGTTTGTGATAGTAAAATTTTAAACTAAAATACCATACAATAGCCTGAAAATTATTTAATAAAAGATTACTAGGAAATAAGATTTTTGTTTTCTCAAGAGTTTGCTGATACAGAAGAATGCTCTGGGCATCTTTTAAATGAAATATTAGTTTCATTTAAAGCAGCATGTTTCTTAGATCCAAATATTTTTAAAATCTATGTAAGGATGGAAATGAGCAACAGCATATATATTAAAATATCAATAGTAATTTTCCTGGGTGGTAAAAAAATATAAATGTTTTGGCTTATATTTTGAAATTTTCTATACTTCTTAAAGTTTGTACAGGGATAATTAGGGAAAGTAGATTGTCATTTTAAGTGTAACTTGGATTTGTACATGCCATTTTATTTCTCAAAATGATGCAAAAAGTAAATGATTAGGATTTTTTTTATAACCACAGGTTATCAGGAAATAATTGTTAAAATTTCCCTCTTCCAAAAAAAAAAATGTCTTTAGCTTCTTGGTAGAAAATTGCAACCTGACTCTACTAGTTCCTGTTATTTTCATTTAGGGAAGATAAAAGAGTAGAATTATATCCCAGAACTGTAAGAAATGATTCACATTTTAAAGTGTTTAAGTAAGTTATTCCCAGGTGTGGTTCTGTGATGCCCCATCCTGTCATTTCCAATGAATAGTTCTGGTATTATTTCATACTTCTCCAAGAATTATCAAAATCTGTGAACCATCTTTTGCCTCACCCAGTCTTTAATGTTTCATATGTCATCCAATGAAATTTCTCTTGGGTGCCTCTTTCCAAAATGAGACAGTTACTTTGAATAATTTTTTAGAACATTAAAAATACATGTTTAAATTCAAATTATTTTTAATTGCAAAAGCAGTTCCCGTTCAGTATGGGAAAATTAGAAAATACAGGTAACTCAGAAGAGAAAAAGATTGAATTTCATAAACCTGTAGCCCAGAGAGGATCACAAATCCCACGAGATATGGTTTTTTTTTTTAGGTCTTTTCACATGCACAGATTTTCATAGATGCATCACACACACGAACACATATTTTTACAAAACAGGACGAAATTTTATATACATTTTTGTTATTTGGTCTTTTTACTTAAGGTATGGTGAGCCTTTCTCCAAGCCAACAAAAATGTATCTACAACATCATTTCAAAGTGCAAAACACATAGTGCTTGTCATCCATTTACTTAGTTCTGTAATGATACAAGTTTAAATTGTTTCTAATAGTTACCATCGTAAAGAGCCCTGCAATGGACAGCTTTGTAGTCCAATAAGAAGAAGTCATCTTGATTAAGCTACACTAACTGTATAAATGGTGGTGGTATAGTCCTAATTTTAACAAAGCTACCAAAGAAAATTAGTATTTCTCTCCTCCCTATGTGATGGACATTTTAAATCAATGTGTCTTAAATTTGAGAAATGTGTGAATCTCTTTCAGAGGAAAACATTTCTGCAGAGCACAATGTGGATTTAAATTATTTTTATAAAATGCTTCCTTAATACATAGAAACATAATGCAGATATAAATTACCAGTGCTACAGTACTACACAGCTATAAAATCAGAACAAACTGATATCAGTAAAATTCAGGACCTGACCAATTCAAATGAATAGTTTATTTAACCTGCCAAATAGTGTTGCTTTGCTCAAATTAAATTCTATGGTACAGGTGACCTTCTAGTAACCATAACTGGAAAGCTATGAGTATCCTGGGATGGCTCTGTCATCTCCCCATCCAACTCTTGCAGCTTGAAGTACTAAAAATGTCCCTTCCTACAGGTTACAGTAATACTACTCAGCCTTCATTTGCTAGTAACCTTCACTTGAGTGCTGATTGCCTTCATTCCCCCACCTCTGTTAGCTCAACAATAAAGCAGCCCAGCCTGGCTTGAGTGTCTTAATAATCCTAAACATAAATGCCAAGGTAGGCACTGAATTTACAAGGAGATCAGACAATCTGGGATATGGAGAAAAAAAATAGCACTCAAACAAAAATGTAAAACTTACAAGTTTTTATAGAGAACTCCCCAAATCCCAAGAATACTCTCAGTGATAAAAGCAAAGAAATTGGGTATCAATGATTCACAACAGATTTCCTCCATGTTGTGTGTGGAGGAGGAACTTCTGATTTTCTTCGGGGAGGAGGGAATGCTCTAGAATATCAGGGACTGTTGAAGGAAGACAGAAGTGGTTGCAATGTTGAATGCATTACACATACAGTTAGGCACAGTAAAGGGCTTGACAAAATTCTGGAAACAGAGTTTCCCCAGTGGTTCCCTGAACGACACGATTTGGAGGCAACCAGATTGCAGATCTAATGTGGATTCTGACTCTTATATTTTGTACTTCAGGGTATGTTCCTTAAATGCTCCCAGCCTATTTCTCCCCATTTGAAACTAGAAATACACTAACACCTTTCAGGTTTGTTGTGACAATGAAATGAAGCTCTATGTGTAAAGAAACCGTCATGTAGTATGAAGTCCAAACTCATTGCTGAGGCCCATGAGTCACTGGCTCTCTGATAACCATCTCCTCCCATTGTTTTTATAATTGATGCTGGAACTCATTCAACTCTTTGAACATTCCAAGCTCCTTTCTGCCTCAAGAACTTTACATGGCTGCTCCCTTTCCCCCAGGCCGTTCTTCCACCAGAATTTACAGGACAGACTCCTTTATATTCCTCCAGTCTCTGCTCAGACAACTTTTGCCTATGACAATCCCCTTCCCTCATGAAATGAGTCCTTCTTAACCTGCTTTATTTTTTCCCACATAAGTTATTACTCCCTGAGGATATGATATGTGTGTACATGTTTTCTCCTTGTCTGTCTCCCTGTTGGCTGTACACAACCATCCTGACAGAATAAACTTTCTTTTGTTTCCTAACATACCTCTAACCATGACTGTGTTTTCCCACAGAAAGCACTCAACATTTGGTGTTACGTGTGTGAAGTAAGGCTTGGTCTCTTTTGGAAGACTGGGATCTACTGTTTCAAGACCTAGCTCCAGAAAAATATAAATCTTCCATATGGACAACTGTAAGTTATACGAATGTCAATGACTAAACTCTCACAGGCTGAGTTCTATGATAAGAGCCCTGGAGAATGGAGACTAACCACGTCAAGGAGCTCAAGTGTGGAACATTTAAAATACTATAAGGCCAATCTTACTTATTATCATATGGAGGACCCAAGTTTTTTTCACTTAAATTATACTAGTAAGAGGAATATAAATAACACGTGGAAAGACAAAAATTGCGAACAAAGAAACACAACCATAAAACCACAAAAACTTACTCTCGTTTGTTTTGCAGGTATTGGCTTAACTCAATAATGGTTTGATGAGAGACTATCGCATACAGTCATTCATGGACAGTTTCCTTACATCTTGGTAGTCTGTCCTCTTCTATACTTCTGGATTTCTCCTCACTCAGCCAGTGAGTGAGCAAAGAAAGCCAAGAGTGCATGTTTTATATGGACCAGACTTGGAACTGTTATAAATCACCTCTTCTCTTATTCAGCTGCTGAAACCCAGTCACGTGGCCGTACCTAATGCCAGGGAATCTGGAAACCATAGTCTGGCTGTGTGACTAAAAAGACAATAATGTAGATTTGGGGAGCAAAACGGGCTCTGTCACAGAATTCAAAAATAATGTAGTATTATTTAATAGGACTATAAATCCAAAGATAAATTCTGTCTGAGAGAGGTTCCTGTCACACCGGTGTTAAACACATCAAATCACCAGTTCATTTCCATAACAAGAAAAAGAACATGCAACAAAATTGCTTTAGTTTAATCTTTGTTCATGTACAATAGTAAAAGACATTAGCATGCTATAGAGTCTCTTTTGGGTCAGTTCAGTCATTTGTGAAGTTAACGTACAAACTAGCATGACAGCTCCCGAGATGACAGTATATTATGGCTGGTGATAGTCTCCTAGGCTGATCCGTCAGACCTCTTATATGACCCCCCCCATCCGGTTTTGAGCACTCATTTTCCATTACAGCCGAGTTAAGACACATCTTAAGGAAAATTCTGAAAATGTTCATGAGCAATTTATTTTCAAACCCTTGTATATCTGACAATATGTTTCTATTGCTTTCACATATGAAACATCCCCTGGCTGTGAATGAAAGGTTTATATCACAAATTTTCCCCTTTGAAAATTGTAAACATGGCAAAGAAGTTAAAAACCAGACTGATTTTTCTGTTTCTTCATGTCATCTTACATTTTTATCCAAATAACATGCAAATTCTTTTTTAAAATTAATTTGCCAAGAATGTGTTGGGGTATTTTGAATTTCATAAGCAAACATGCTTTAGCTCCACAAAATTTTCTTTAATTATGCCATTTCTTTTGTTCCAATTATTTTGATTTCTTGTCGTGGGATACCCATAATCCTTATATTGGATGCCTGCTCTCTGTTCTTCATTTCTTTCATACACTTTCATCACTTTACCTGTTTTTCTTTTTCCTTTCTATTTTTGGAAAGCTTCTTACATTAATTTGATCCCTGTTTTCATGAAACTATGGAAAATAAAGACTCAACAGGAACACAGAAAATACAATGCAATGTGAACTGGGATGGAACTCTGTCTCATTCTGAGCAGAACCAGAACTGTTGGGAGTCTTTAATTCCTCCTAAAGTGCAAGTCTGGGAAGACTTCAGAAAGAAGGCACAAATGGCTGAGATCAGAAGGAAGAGTAAGTTAAGCAAAGGAGCAAAGGTTAGTTTAGGCAGAAGAACGAACCTACTTATGGGTATCATTGCATAAATGTGATGTTTTCGGGGGCCAGAGGGTGGTCCAGTGGGCCTGAAGTATAAACTCTGTGGAGAGGCCATGGGGAAGGAGCTGTTATGTGGCATGCGGTCAGACTGCAATCTGGATGGTGATATGCGGGGGTGGTGGGGTTGAAGCAAGGCAGTGGGTGAAAGCCACTGGAGAGAGAAAGAAGACTCCAGCACTCTAGATTAGAAGCTTGGTTGGATGTTTTCTACATTAGTGAGGAGAAATAAAGATAGAGGTGCATATTTGCTGGAAGATAACTGTTCTAGTCTTAAAGGCTTAAGTTTGAATGTCTGAGGGCATTTGGGTCACAGTGTCAGAATGCATCTAGAACTGTGAGCATTGAACCGAGAAGAGCCATGAGGGCTGGATGCAGATTTGTGAGCATATATGGTAGTTACATCTCAGTGCTTGAGATGACCCAGAGTCAGCCTTTAGAGTGGGAAAGAACCAGTGTGGGACCACTCAAGAATACTTCTATTAAGGAAGGTGAAAAAGAGGAGTTCATGAAGGAGAAATTGATCAATGGTGCTCATGCCCCACAGTGATCAAGTAAGAGACAGATGAAAGCTGTCATTTCCCCAACTTGACAAATGGATGTGGCGGCATCAACAGCTCCTGATGTTTGCAGAAGCCCAAGTGCACTGGGCAGTGCTGGGAAGGGGAGGCAAGGAAGGGAAGACAGTGAACCTCTTCCATCTGACTCCAAACACAGTATTTTCACGTCCAGCAAAGTGTTTGCATAAGGACATACCACGGTGCTGCCCACAAGGGAATGAAACTGCCCATTTCCCCAGATCCACCCATGCATACAAAATCCTGCCTGGATATCATGTTAAACCACAGCTACAATTAGAGCAGAGAAACTCAACGGTGTGTTTCAAATGCAATACCTAAAGTTTTAGAAAAACACCAATAGAGGCTATTTTGCTAACCACTTTATATAAAAATGGACTAATAGTATATCAGGTCCCCTAGAGTCATGGCCTCCAAAGGGCATTCTCTTGCTCTCATTCTACTTCCCTATTTCCACTTTTCAGTCCCACCTCTCTGCCAGGTTTTCTGACTCTACTGTGTTTGTTCCAGCAATCAGCACAGGACTCAAAGTTCCTAAGGAGCTGTTGATCCACCAGAGACGCAGAGGTACCAATCCAAATCAAGCTATACAACTTTTTCCCCAATCTCTTCTGCCCATTACCTCTCCATCCTCCAATATAGCCCCTAGAGATTTCTCACAACTTCTTGTTTTCCAGAACTCTCCCTATTAATTTTAGGTGCCAAGATATAAGAGTCTCAAGTATAAAAATCTCCTCCTTCCCCCATGCACCCCCTCCACACCATGAATTACAATTCACAGCTCAGGTAAATTGCTCTGTAGGAAATATACTTGTCTCCATTTATTTTGTCTTTTTATTTATTTTATATATTTTAAGTCTTACTATGATGTAATATCGCTCACTGAGAACATTGGAAAGTATAACTAGGAAAAAATTCTACAAAGCAGAAAATTACGAATTAATATTTTTAAAATTTTGGTGTGGGTCTTTCAAATTTGGCTTTGAACCTGAAAATATTATACATAGAGAAAAATGCACATATACTTTTAGCTTTTTAAAACTGAAAGGAATATGCCCAGATCAACAATACAAAAAGTTATATACTGAAGGTTAACCTTTTCTCCTGTCCCACATCCTCATTCCTGTTTCCCAGACGCATACAGAACCATGCAAATTATACAAATATAGTCACTTCTAAATAAGCTTAGTATCATACAGTCCTACCTAGCCTTTAAAATTTCTCTTAAATATTTTCAGAGAAAATAACTGTAATTAATTGCATATTATTTATTCATTCATCCAAAAAATATTTACTGAGAATCTATTAAGTAACAGGCATTGTTCCTTGCACTTGCAATATTACAGTGAGCAAGACAGAAACAATTCCTACCTCCGTAGCAGGAATCTCTTATTGTACATTTTAGGTTGTTTCCAACTTTCCGCATTGCAACTATAAATCTTTGTGTGTTTATAATCTTTACTTAGGATCTATCTCTAGAAATGCCCTCATTGCATAAACAATGTGAACATGTTTAAGGTTTTGTTTTTTGACAAAAATACCAAATTACCTTCCAAAAGGCCCACAGAATTTATATCACACACTACAAATAAACAAGCATGACCCATTTTGACACTCCCTGACAAACAGTACCGTCCTTTCATCGATTAAGATGAAATTCACCTTTGACCAGGTTAGCAGAATAAAAGTACAGAGGTTATTCCAGATGTGTAACCAAAAAAACCAATCAACCAGCCAAATGAAAACGTCTTAGTTTCCAGCCTCAGTGCGTTTCTATTCAGTGTGAGAAATTTAAACCTCCTCTTAATCATCATTTCTAAAGAGCATCCCTAAAAACTTCAGATACTCCATGTACACAAAGACTATTAAAAAATAATACAAATAAAGGAAGAAGAAGGAAACAAAATATCTTGGCCAAAATTAAGTCATTCTCATATTTTGGGAAAAATAGAAACCTGGCTGCCTCCTACAAGCACTGATTCATTAATACTAATTGGTGCTTTTTTTCCACGCAAGGGAGAAAACGGTTTCAGATCCTAATCAGTCCTCATTACAGTAACAGCAGGCTGCATTTAATCTGCTACTCAACTTTTCAGTTACAGAATCAGTTGACCTATAATTAAAAGACATTTAGGTCTTAGGGGGAAAGAAAAACAATTCGTAATGACAAACAGATAGCAGTGATTTAAAACCCTGCCTGCTTCGCCCCCGTCTGCCCACCTTCTGCAATCGTGCAGGGACATGGCAAAACTGTTTCTTCCCCACTCTGAAAGCAAAGTAGAAGAAGGAGGATGTGTTGTTCAGAATTCTACACATATCCAACCATGTTATACTGGAATTACACTTTTATCTTCATATTTAATATTATAAGTAGTACATATTTATATTAGAATTTCTGAAAAATATAAAAGATATAAAAGGATGCTAAAAATCTTGCCACAGGAGATAACCACTGTTAAAAGTCCTGTGTTTCCTTTCACTCTCCTCTCTATATTTACATTTATTTTTAGCAAACATACACATGTAGTTTTGTTGGTGGCTAGAAAATTGACCAGAGACGGGGCTGAGGGTTGACATAAGCGTGCAGGCTCTCCCACAGGCAGGCTGCTTGAGACAGAATCCTGCCTGTGCCTCTTTCTCTATGTGTGCCTTGGGGCAAGATACTCATCCTCTGTGAGCCTCAGTTTCCCTAGCTGCACAGCAGTGCTAACAAGAGCACATACTTCTTGAGATAATTTTGGAGATTAAATGAGATAAGTAAGAATATGGCATGTAATAAGTATTCAATAAATGTCAGTTAGCCAGTCTTTTTAAACGATTTTTTCCCATTTAAACATTATCAGTGTCTCTGTAACTAAAGTATAGAAAACCTCACTTTACATCGCTCTATGATCTTCTATCACATGGGTATACTATGTATACCCATGGGTATACTATGTTGCAGAATTCCCTTATTATTGGGCATGGAGAGAGCTTCCAATATTTCACCATCATGAATAGTACTGTTGTGAACTCCATTTGTTATTATCTCTCATTATTTCTAAGGAGACTTGTTTAGATTTTTAAAGACTGAGTCAAAAGGACTGAACTTTTAAAGCTCCTTGGCACAGAGTCTCCCAACTGACTCTCAGAAGTTTGCAAGGCTCCCCTCCCTCCCTCCCTCCAAGCAGGGCGTGGCTGTCTCTTGTTAATGGCACAATTACCAACACTGGTTACTATCAAATTTTCAAAATTGTTATTGACTGAATATGTGAGAAAACAGATCTCACTGTTCATTCAATTGAAAGATATTTTATTAAAAAAGCTGAACATTTCACATGACTTTGAAGTCCATTTCTATCAATTATTTTGTGAGTTGTTCGTTCATGTTTTTGGCCCTTGGGGGGCGCATTATGTTTTATCTTATTGATTGGTAAGATCTATTTTAAAAGAATATCTCTATTTTTTTGAATTAAATATTATAAATATTTCTTTCTGTACTTGTCTTTAAACTTTGATTTTCGTCTTTTTTTTGAGTTACTGAGTTTTAAATTTTCACGCAGTTAAAATCTTCCATTTTTTCCTTCCTGGTTTCTTGTTATTTTTCATGTTTAATGTTCAGGTGGTATTTTTCATTAAACTTTTTTAGCCACTTGTCAAAAACAATCACCACAATAAGTCAGTGCCATGTTGATCTGTATCTCATGTAGCAACTACAACAATGAAGAACTTTCTCATTTTAATATAAACAAGAATGTATACATTTTTGTTAGCAAATGGATAGTTGCCAAGACTGATCCAGAATTTCTCTGATCACGTATCTTCATGCTATAGACGCATCACGGCTGCCAATTTGAGTAAATTATGCCAACTGCCAGAGATGAATTTCTTTGCAGAATTTCTCTTTTGAGAATTTTTATAATACAAAGAGCTCCTAATATAAATTTATTGTTCTGATAATCCTGGACATGAAGTTGATAAATATGTGACTTAGATTTTGAGTCGAAGAATAGCCGAGGTTAAAAACAAAAGTCCCAAAACACCAAACCAAAACAAAAGAAAAAGCAAAGTCTACTTGTGAGCACCCGTAGATTTGCAGTAGCTTCATGGCATGAGGTGCTTAGCGTTAAGTTCTTAGAGGCTTTAGCAAGACCTCCATGGGAAAAAGGGCTGTGACAGACTGATTTGTAAAGCCTGTCTGGGTGTGTGAATAAAGGAGGAATATGCCTGCAGAATGGATGCTCTGGTATTGGTTCCCCTGAGGGTCTGTTCTATTTCTATGACTTTATAAAGAAAGTTGTTTTGTTTTATTTTTAATGAACTCATGCTTTTAAAAATCCTAGCCAAAGCCAACCGAAGAAACAAATACAAATTTCTCAGGGAGCTAGAATCATTTCCTACCAGCACTGCAATAGTCAAAATGTCTTTTAGAGAGGAACACACTTCACTAAGCCTTCTTATGAATTCTTTTCAGGTTTTATTAAAATAGGAACTCCTTTACTTGGAGTGTTCACCTGTCTTCAAGAGCCAACTGCAGTTTCTCAATTGACTTTAGCAACTGTATAAGAGGTAGTGAGATTATAGATAGATCATATTGTCAAAATGATGCTATGTGGGTCTAGGACACATCAACTTAAAAAACAGTTATGGACACATCCTTGGATTTAAAAAAAAAAAAAAAAAGACTGATGCTGAAAGGAGACTTGAAATCACCAAGCCCAGCTAACCCAGGTGATGCTGAGGCCATTTTTACAATACTTCCACCAGGTAGTGGTCTCACTGAGGCTTGAATACCACCATTCGTGGGAGCTCTCATGCTGTCAGAGAACTTACATTTGCTGAGCACCTGCCAATTTTCAGGTATTAGGCTAGACCCCTTACACAGCAACCCCGCAAAGGTGATTTTCCCCCCTATTTACCGTTGGGAAAATCAGAGAAAGTGGTTAAACAAATGAGCCAACTAAAGGGTAAACCAAGAGTATTTCATAAAAAGTATCATTTTCCCCCCTGAAACCTCAGGGTGTGTCTCTATTTTACTCCCCAATATACTCATTTGATCTATTAACATTGTAGCCAAACTGAGGTCTTAATTTGCTTACTTTAATGACTAGACTAGATTAATCTGAGTTGCTATTATGATTGCCTACATAAAAGCTGCTGAAAGATTTTAAGAGAATTTTGAACTTTTAAATAAACGAAACATCTCTAAAACTCACCTCAACCCTATTCTTTTAATTAATTAATGTGGAAAACTCTTTAAGGACACAGAATAAATCAGTTTCTTCATGTTTCTTTGCAAAGCAAAAATTAAATCTTCTCCATCCCAGTTAGCTGATAAATGCATTTCTATAACAGGCCCGCACGGTTTGTCCCTCTCTTTCACTTTTTCTGAAACCTTATAGTTAGGTCCACAGCTAGATATGAGCAGAAGGAAATGGGGAGTAAGGCTTGTAATTACCAGTTCTAAAATGTAACTGCTTATCTGTAGTTAACAAATGAAGATTTCCTACAAGTGATTTAGGGCAAGATTTGCCAAGGTTAGAACCACTCAAATTTTGTTGGTTTCAAGTTCTAAACTAAACTTTAGTCATTGGGCTTATATGGTTTTTTCTCTCCTACTATTGGCAAAATCGGACTTTCTGTTTCTAAGAAAATCAGTAATAAAAATCTTCTTGGACATTTAAATTGCTTTACAAAACATTTTGATGAGTTAAGTATAAATGAAAAAAGAAACATAAGGCTTACATTTCCCTTAAACACACAAGGGATTGTAAATAAAGGGGAAATGTTCATGGAAACATGTTTGGAAATATGCTCAAACTTTGAAAAATAGTTGGGGACATCTGATGAGCCCAAGTGCAGCTGGGTCTTGCTCATCCATGACTCTTTTTTAAAGGTAATGAATTATAAATAAAAACATATATTAATAATTCACATAAGGATGATAGCAATGGAAGAGAACCATCCCTCTGCATTAGTCATCCAGCTGGAAAAATTCTAAGACAGGCTTGAAAAAATAAAACATGAGAAAACTACAAAGTTTCATCTCTCACATAACACAGATGCTTGTCTTGCAAAACACAACAGAAGTACAAAATCCAGATGATTAAAATGTTGAGGATTAACTGAGTATCAGGTATGATTGTCAAATTGAATTGGCTCCTATTCTCAAATGTCCCAATCTGTACACTAGCACTTTCCCATTGAACTATATGAGAGTACACACACACACACACACACACACACACACACACACACACACAGGCACATTTGTATCTAGACTTGAAAATCTTTAGGGAAAATACAATTAAAAATTCTCAAAATGTACCTGTCTCATTAAAAAGGCAATAAAGAAAATGATTGGATCTTATCCCAGATGTTTTCTCACTTGAGTCAATGCAGGATTCATGCTTTCATGCAGTTGTAGGCTTGATAAGTTATAAAGAAAGCTGTGATCAAAAGATCACATTGGTGATTCTTAAATCAGGATTTCAGGTCCATAGGCTGCAGGGCTTTGGAGTGACCTGCGCTTTTGGGAGGTCCATAAGGGAATTCAGTGAATTAGCATTATCATGTACAAAGGATACTTCAAGTTCCTTCCTGCAATAAAACACAGCCTTACTAATTGGCACTTGTATAGCTCATTCACTCCTGTATTCATTACTTTAATATATAATTATTGTACACTTACTACGGGTGCTAACTGCAATACTAGCTAGGCACTAAAGAAATACAGAGTATGTTCCTTGTGGTATAATAAAAAATGCATTTGGTGGCCAACAGACACATGAGAAAGTGCTCAACATCACTCGGCATCAGAGAAATACAAATCAAAACCACAGCGAGATACCACCTTACAACAGTCAGAATGGCTAAAATCAACAAGTCAGGAAACGACAGATGTTGGCGAGGTTGCGGAGAAAGGGGAACCCTCCTACACTGTTGGTGGGAATGCAAGCTGGTGCAGCCGCTCTGGAAAACAGTATGGAGATTCCTCAAAAAGTTGAAAATGGAGCTACCCTACGACCCAGCAATCGCACTACTGGGTATTTATCCTAAAGACACAAAGGTAGTGTTCCTCAGGGGCACGTGCACCCGAATGTTTATAGCAGCAATGTCCACAATAGCCAAACTATGGAAAGAACCTAGATGTCCATCAACAGATGAATGGATAAAGAAGATGTGGTATATATATACAATGGAATATTATGCAGCTATCAAAAGAAACGAAATCTTGCCATTCGCAACGACATGGATGGAACTGGAGGGTATTATGCTGAGCGAAATAAGTCAATCAGAGAAAGACAATTATCATATGATCTCTCTGATATGAGGAACTTGAGGGGCAGGGTGGGGGGTTGTGGGGGGTAGGGAGGGAAAAATAATGAAACAAGATGGGATGGGGAAGGACACAAACCATAAGAGACTCCTAATCTCACAAAACAAACTGAGGGTTACTGGGGGGTGGGAGGGTAGGGATAGGGTGGATGGGTTATGGACATTGGGGAGGGTTTGTGCTTTGGTGAATGCTGTGAAAGATGTAAGCCTGATGGTTCACAGACCTGTACCCCTTGGGCAAAGAATAAAAATAAAATTTAAAAAAATGCATTTGGTCACTGTCCCCAGTTCTTGGCATAGAGCTCCTAAAACCCTTGGAATTCCCTGAGAGATAGGAGTATCTTTTGTTATACATAATGAACTCCTTTTTCATCATACCTGAGTTTATGCTGAAGGTGATTCATGGTGTGCTTTTAAATAGTTTCCAGGGGTGGCTGACCACCCTAAAAATATTGCCAAGGACCTGATTAGAGGTTGGATAAAAACTGAAATAAAGAGGGTGCAGGAGCCTCTGTGATAGGGGTCCCGTGAGTGTCCCGGAAGGACAGCACACCTGGAGGAGGCAAAGAAGCTCTCTACCCAGCTCCATCTTCCACTTGGCTGTATCTTTTATAATAAAGCTGTAATCATAAGCACAGAACATTTGGTAAGTTCTGTGAAAGATTCTAGAGAATTATCACACCAGAAGAGGGGTCCTAGGTTCCTCTGAATTTGTAGTCAAGACAATTGGTCAGAATTACAAGCAGTCTGAACACCCAGAATTTGTAGCTGGCACCTCAAATGGGGACAGTCTTATAGGACTGAGCGCCTTAACCTGTGGGGTCTGTGCTAGCTCCAGGGAGCTGTTTACAATACCATATTATTTTTAGAATTGAACTGATATGGTTAGATACCAAATCAGTATCAAAAAATTGCCTTTGGAGAGTCTCTAGCTTAATGGAAAAGACTGTTAGATGAAATGAATTTTTTGTTTTAAAAATTGTAGCTTGCTCAAATAGTCTGCAGTTGAAACAGGAAGTTTAATAATATTAAACAATCATGAGAAATGAATAAGAAGGAATAAAGAAGAACAGGCCCAGAAGGAATCACAGGGAAATTCAATCTAACTTTTAAAGAACAGAAAATTTCAATTCTACTTAAACTATTCCAAAGGGCAGAAAGAGAGGAAGAACTTCTAAGTTAATTTAATAAAATGAAAAGGAACATTGATTTCAAATATATGACAAAGACTGCATTAAAAAAGAAAATGAAAAGCCAATATCATATGTGAGTATCAATGCAAAAACCTAACAAAAATATCAGCAGCAAGTAGTACATCAGAAATAACACATCATATTCTAGGAGGGTTCACTCCAGGAAAGCAAGGATGATTTGAAATAAGGAGATCCATTAATGTAATCTGTTATACCAGTAGAGATAGAGATCACATCCTTCAGTGGAGAAAAGGCATTTCACAAAAATTTGGTACTCATTCATGTTAAAAATATTCACCTATTTCTCTATATATCAATCCAAGATACATAAGACTTTATCATGAACATTCACTCATGTTAAAAAAACCATTCAGTTATATACATAAATGCAATATATAGAATATATACATGTAAATGGAAGATAAATGAATTTAACATGAATGAGTTCATTTGTGTGGGTATGTGTGGATATGTATGTATTTTAGTCCAAAGAGCAGCATCTTATTTATCCAGAAACACTAGAGCCTTTGCTAAGAAAGTGAGGAAAACATAAGAATGTCTATTATATTGATTTCTATTTAATATTGTGTAGATGTAATGGGCAGTGCAAATAGCCAAAAGAAAGCAGTTCAGAGCATAAGGACTGGAAGAGGTATTTCTGCTTCTAGGTGACATGACTACACATGTGGAAAACCTGAATTGTTTGAAAACTAATGCAAACAAAATAATACAGTAAATCAGAGAGTTATAAAGTTAGAAAAATCAATAGCCTTCACAGATTAAAACATCACCATGAAAGAAGATACAAAGGAAGAGAAGCCCCATTTTCAATAGTAAAAATTAAAAAAATAAGATACTTAGGCATAAATGTAGTAAGAAACATTCAAATTTTATATAGTTAATATACTATAAAATACTATGAAGAACATAAACTAGCTTTGAAGAAATGGAAGAATTAAACATAGTCTTGAATCATAATACCCAATTCATAAAGATAAAAATTCTTCCTAAATTTATAAATTTAACACAATTTTAATAAACACTGTCAAGTTTTTTTTTCCCTCCTTGGGGCTAGAAAAACAAAATAGAAATCTTATTAGAAAGAATAAAAAAGCAAGAAGCTCGGAGATCCCTGAAAAAAACAAAGCAAGAAATGAAGACTAGCTCGATCAAATACAAAAGTATACTATAAAACCTCTATAGTGAAAACAGTATGGTACTGGTACCTGAATACAAAGACCATGGAACAGAAAGAACAATACATTGGTCCAACTGTACACACCAGATTATTATATGGTAACGTTAGCATTGCAAATCACTGACGGTAAGATATATTATTTTATGTAAACTGTGTTGGGATAATTAGATAGTCACATGGGAAAGATAAAATTAGATTCATTTTATTTTTAAAGAAAGAAAAACATTTTATTTATAGAGCATTCTAATTCGGTTAAGTGATATTCCTGTCGACCTTAGAAGATATAAAGGCTTAGAAGATATAAAGATATAAAGATGCACAATAGATCCTCTAAGATGATTTTGTCCAGTATGTGGCGTAAAGAAAGGATAAAAGAAAACAAAAAGGAGAGTACTACATTAATCCAACTGAAAGCAGTGCAGGATAAAGACTATCAGAAGTGGACCCACTGCCATTACATCTTGAAGTTAGAGCCAAAAGGATTTGACTTGGGTTTCTTCAGAATGATAGCATTTATATTGCAGGACTTTTTGATATTTAAGAAAGCTAATGCTTGCAAAATTCTAGCATTATGATCCATAAATGGCAGTGTTGCTGTTGGATTCCAGTTCCTCTGAAATACCCGAATGATCTGTGTCTCTGACTCCTGATGGATTAGCGCAATATAAATGTGTTTTTCTTTATTTTCTGAAAAATCAGTTTACTTAGATCCCCCTCACGAATTTTTAGTTTGATTTTCAAATGAACATTTTTAAATTTTATTACAGATTTAGATTTACAGAAGAATTCCAAAAAAAATACACAACCTGTTTTGCTTACTATTAACATTTTATGCTGTGCATTTGTTATAATTACTGAACCAATATTAACACATTATTATTAACTGGAGTGTATACTTCATTCATCTTTGTTTTGTGTAATGTTGCTCTTTTCTATTCCAGGATCCTAGGCTACTACATTACATTGAGTTGTCATATCTCTTTAGGTTTTTGGAGTTTCTGAGACTTTCCCTGGTTTTTATGACCTTGACAGTTTTGAGATGTACTGGTCAGGTATTTGGAGAATGTCTCTCAATCAGGATTTGTCTGATGGTTTTCTCATGCTTAGACTGAGGCTATGTGGTGTGGGGAGGAAGACCATGGAAGTGAAGTGTCATTTTCATTACAGCATATCAAGGATACATACTATTCATATAACTTGTCACTGCTGATGTTAACTTTGACCACCAAGATGAGGTAAAGTGGGTTAGGTTTCTTCACTCTAGTTAGTCTTTCTCCCTCGTTTTCCTTCTCTCCTTTTGGGAAAAAGTCACTAGATGTGACCACACTTAAGGACTGAGGAATTAAATTCCACCTCCTCGAGGTCAAAGTACCTATATAAATCATTCAGAATTACTGTATATGGGAAATTAGTCTCTCCAATTTGGTATTTCTTCAATCATTTATCTATATCATTACAGGTATTTGGTTTATACTTTGGATTATAATTCAATACTACCTTATTTATTATGTTGCTTAAATGGTTCCAGCTTTGGCCATTGGGAGCTCCATCAACTGTAGTCCTTTGACACACCCTTGTGACAGTGGGATTTTTTTTTAAGACTTCCTTATTTTTTAGCCCTATACGATGCTCCAGGCTTATCTTGTATATTTCCTGGCCCAGTCCTAGAATCTGTCATTTCACCCTGAAACTTTAATCCATTGCCACATGGATGATTCTAACCTCATTCCTTTGTTCATTTTTACGGTCATATACCAATAGTGAGAATCTGGCTCCTATCATCTGTCATCCAGTTAGTAAACTATTCAGTTCCAAGCATACCTGTATAACAGTAATAGGACTGTTTTTACCTCCATGGAATACAACTTTATTAGCTAGAGTAGAGTGCTTTATATAGAGTTTCTTTCATCCTATTCCTACAGACTCTACTCATTTCCAAAGTTACTTAGGTCCGTACCTTTCCCCCCACCCCCTTCCGTGAGTTAGCTTTATACATCGACAATACAGTTAGATTGTGCTGTCCCATTCTTCATTCCATTGTCAGATTCCTCCAACCTATCAAATGATTCTTGGAAAATCTGCATCCACTGTCTTAGAAGAGTCTCTACATTTCACCCAGGTTTTATGCCTGTCCCTACTTTTGAAAAGTTTTCAGTCATTATCATGTCAAATACTTGTTTTTCTGTTCCTTCTTTCTTCTTTTGGTATTTCATTTACACAGGCTTTGCCTTTTGAAATTGTCCTACAGTTCTTGGATGTTCTAGCTTTCCTTCTTTTCCCTTTTTTTCTTCCTTGACTTTTTAATTTGGAAATTATCTATAGGCCTATTTTCAGGTCACTGATTATCTGATTGTGTGCAGTCTATTTATGAGCTCATTCAAGGCAGTCTTCATTTCTGTTAAAATGTTTTGATTTCTTACATTTCTTTTTGATTTTTTTTCCTTCCTGCTTCCACCTTTCTGCTTAATTGCTTATCTGTTCTTGCATATTATCAACTTTTTCCATTAGATCCTTTAACATAGTGATTGTAATATTTTATTACATTCTTGAAAATGCAACATCTGTTTCATATCTAAGTATGGTTATGATGCTTGCTTTCTCTTCAGATTGATTTTTTCCCCTTTTGGTATGATTATATATATTTTTTGAGAGCTGGAAGTATTGTATCAAATAATAGGGACTGTGGCTAATAGGCCCTTCGTGTGAGGATTTATGTTAAATTGTGTAGGACTTGGGCTATGTTTAGTATTTGCTGAAGCTTCCAGAGGCTTTGTATTTTTCTAACATCCTTGTTGTAGTCTTCTATCTTGATTTTGGGTTCCCTAAATACTCCTCTTCAGAGAGAGTCTGTATCTTGCAGCTATCTTGCTATCATTGACTGTGTTTTATCGCAGTTCTGTTGGGCTAGTGGTAAGATGTCGGGTAGGGAAAGCATTACACAGTTTCATGATCAGGTCTCAGTCTATTGGTAGATTTATATCTGCAGACTGTGATAACAGTCTACACAAATGTTACTCTAATGATATAGTTTTATATAGTTTTTTTTTTCTTTTCCCATTTAGGTAAGAGACAGATCACCTGAAGTCTGAATGGGAGGGATGCCCTTCAACAAAGTGGGATAAGATTCTTCAGAAGTCTTCTGAACACTTAGCCCTTTCTCATGGAGAACTCTTTGGGCACATTTGACAATAATTACTCTTTCCCTTGCTCTGCCAGGGCCATGAAAGGATCTTTCTCAAATCTTCAACATGAGGATGTCCCATGGGCTCCTGGAGGTATAAGCTACAACAATGAGGAATTTAACAATTCATCAATATTATTATTTAATAAGTGTTCCTATTAGTTTATGGCTCTAGTGGCTCTTCTCCAAATAAGCAGAATTCAGATGTGAGTCTCTGGAATCCCCTGTCTTTCTAAATGTCCAGTGGCAGTTTATTCTGCAACTTCAGTTCTCTGATGGGTCCCAAAAAGTCATTGATTTTCAGTGTGTGTAGCTTTTTTTGTTATTAGGATGGAAGTGATGACTTCCAAGTTCTTCATATGTTAGAGCTAAAACCAAAAGTCATATTCATTTTTTATGCTATGTACAAGAATAATTCAAAATGAAACAGATTTTTATGTAAAAAGTAAAACCATTATTTTAAAATCAATAACTGGTGAATTTTTCTATAATTTTGGACTAGGAATAATATTGACTAGGGGTCAAAATCTGTAAGCAATAAGGGTAAAGTATGTAAAATATTTAAATTTGGTTACTGTTTTATATATAAAATGTCTTGCCATAATCAAAGTAGAAATAACATAATAAAATGAGAAAAAATATTTATAAATTATATCAAGGAGTTTATAATCTTAATATATAAAAAACTTTTGAAAATAGAAAAGAAAAAATTCTCACTGCCCTATAGAATAAATTAGCTAGCAAGGCAGAGAGTTCACAGGAGAAAAAAAAAAGATATGTAAATGGCTCTTGATAATAGGAAAAGGTGACCAATCTCGTTCAAAATAAGAGAAACGTAAATTAAAACTATCCTGTGTTACCATTTCTCACTTAATTGGAAAAAAATCTAAAACTATGACAAAATACGTTGTGAGGCTGTATACTGGTATAAATGTTAAATGATACATCTTCCGAAATGAGGGAGATTTGGCATATTTAGCAAATTACACATGTGTTTATCTGTTAATCTGGAAATCCATGTTTTATAATCTTCCTCATACTTAGTGGCAAAACTATGAACATATAGAGGAACAATCCTTGTTGCTACTTGAATTTATGCTTTCTTCCAAAATATTTTACTTATGAAATGTTATCCCTGTCCCCAACATGTCCCTCAGAATATGATTGCTCAAGTCAGTGTCTTCCCAATTGTTCTCTGACAGGTGAGTCAGAGAGGCAGAGAGAAGGTACTCTGGTTGACTGAAAAACTAGTGCCTCAAAAGAGGAACTGTGCCCACTTTTCTGTTTGGTACAGACCTAAGATCCTTTGTGGAGAAACCACGCAAAAAGAATATTATATCAGGGCGCCTGGGTGGCTCAGTGGGTTAAAGCCTCTGCCTTCGGCTCAGGTCATGATCTCAGCGTCCTGGGATCGAGGCCCGCATCGGGCTCTCTGCTCAGCAGGGAGCCTGCTTCCTCCTCTCTCTCTGCCTGACTCTCTGCCTGCTTGTGATCTCTCTCTCTGTCAAATAAATAAATAAAATCTTTAAAAAAAAAAGAATATTATATCAGAACCTCATAGAAAGAATATATATAAACATAATTTTTTAGAAAAAAGAAGAAACTTAATTTAAATGATAGCATTCACCCCATCCATAGGATTAAAGAAGACATGATATCCTCAAAGACAAAAAAATTCCATCAAGAGAAAATAAGATGGCAGCTGGTGTGTATTTGGAGGGAAAAAATTATCCCTTCTGGAGAACCTTTCATGAATGGTAATTAAAATTGTTCCTAGCAAAAGAATGTGAAAGTGGTCTTCTGGCAAGTGGGGTTTTCTCTCAGATCTTAGAAATAAATTGATGCCCACTTCAAGTGTTAAGGAATTTTCTTATTTTTTACTGTTTTTGTAAGTATTTTAGTGGAAATTTGGGGGAGGCTGAACTGGGGACTGCCAGTTGACTATGTATCCCATAAATTTTCTTTTTTTCACACTGAACAGTATCTGCAGGTAAAAGTAAATAGCTTGGTCCAGGGGGAACATGGATAGGAATCGGTGTCAGTGGTATTTGCCGTCTGACTTACTTCCTCTTTGACATCTTTATTGTGTACTGAGGTTGGATCCAGACCATGACTCTGCATTTTCTAGTAACTTGGATACATGAGAATGTGTATCTATTTTTCTCTTTGGGTTAGTAGGAAAAGCCCTGAGGATGAGGAACTTTCGGCTAGCTTGTGTGTTGATTATTGCATCTATGAAATTAAAATAGTACAACCTTTGTCATACCTATTGTTAAAGATGTTGTGAGCACAAACTAAGATACTAATTATTTTGGGGGGAAAAGTGAGACATGAAATATCTTTTTCTGGAACCTAGAATTTGGTATTAAAGTCATTTCTAGGAAGATGCTTAGCTTGTGAACACAGAGTCCTAGATTAAGCAGTTTAGAAAAAAAAATCACACATCAAAGAAAAATAAAGAGGGGGGAACGTCAGGATACATTTTTCTTCTCATAAATCTAAGTAACTCAATATTAAAATTCTGATCACTGGATGAGAAAAACACATGCTGAATCCACTGTTTACTCTCATCAATGAGAAAAAAATTAAACTCAAATTTTCTGTACTTTTGACTATTTTCCTATTGCCTAAATAATAGGTGTTCATTTCTAGGCTCTGGCTTTGTTTTGAGAATTTAATTATTTAGGACACACTGTAAAAAGGGGAGTAAGCACACAGATTGTCAAACCAAAGCACGCAGCATGAAAACCCACCTATTTATAATTATCTTGAACGGAGAACAGCTGCGAATATCAGTAAAAATATCTGAAGTTTCTGAATAAGATTTATTATTCTCACATCTGTGATTTCATAACTTACTTGGTCTAATTGGATAAAACTGGTTATTTTGATTTCTTTTCATTTTTAATTTCTTATAATTATTTACATTCTCAGCCTCTAAAAAAATATTTTTAAGGTATGAGTAAACTGAACTAATCTTGCTGCCCTCAAAGAAATTAAAGTACTCATAATTTACCTACATTCTTCAAAAAGCATAATTTATTAATTTTTCTGACTTTTTCAGAAAACATAATTAGTTATAAGGAGTATTACCTATTATCAAAATGGGAACCTCAGTTTCAAGCATTTATGTTATTTCCAGGATCACTTATTTATCAATATTTATTCAATAATCAAGTTAATGCTCAGGCAAGAAGATAACAAATACTTCCAATTTAAGATCTTAAGGCTAGGAGATTTTTTCATAATATGATAATTTACAAAAAAAATATGGCTGTTTTTTAATGTGACTCTTTCTTTATCCCTTATCCATCTGCAACCACCATATCTAAACTTAAGACAAGCTCAATATCCAACCATATAACTATCTTCCCCATCTTCTTTTTTCCTCCTGATTTTCTCCTTGAGAATCCAGTTATAACACATAGACTATATCTTCTAGTTTTCTCTTGAATGACATTCTTCAGTCTTTCCATTCTCCTGGTTTGGTTTTTAAAGTGAAACTTAAAATTTTTCATGTATCAAATTATGTTTAGTTCTTGCTTGGTTTTTCCTATATGCTAGGATTTTCTTTCATAATCTACTTTTAAGTTTTTTATTTTGTTTTTATTGTTTTGGTTTTGTTTTGTTTCTGCTTGTGTGTGTATGTGTTTCCTTTTAACCCTAGGAGAGGGGGAAAAATAAAAAGAGGGATGAAATTAAAGTGCATGGGTGTAAAGTCTCAGTTTATAGAGATGTAGAGAGATGGAGATTATTAATCAAGAGGGATGATACTTTGTAAGGACTGTAGACTCCCATATTTTTAAAACTAATGCATAAATCTAATCTTAACTAGATAGGAAGTGGTGGGGATAGAATTAAAATCTCAGTTGTCAGAACAGTCCAGAACTGGGCTCTCAACTACACTGCTGTGCTATCTTCCAGTTTGGGGAAGCAAGGTTGAATGAATACTGCTAATTTTTTTTAATAAAAAGAGCCCATTAGTGAGTTTGCCTCTATCTCTGGGCCCAGATATGATATGTTTTCAGGGTGTAAGCCGATTTCCTTCTTGGTTATGAAGCAAATATTTTCTTGACTCCCTCCCAGCCCTTCTCAATGGAAACAAACATGCCTAGACATGAAGTGAGTTGTGAAGATAAAAGCAATAGGGATAATAGGGTAACAAAATCACAGTCCCAAAGTTCAGAACATCAGAAGCCTGTACAGGGACAAAAATCATCTACCATCAATTATGCTATTTAGAATCTAACTTTTTGGGGGTTTTTTTTTGCCTAGATCTGTAAAATTATCACAATGATGTCTATCTCAACGAAAAGGAAAATAAAATATTAAGCACTGAGTGGAAAAGCTGAAGAAATAAAATAAGCAGGTCTTTGGATCTGGTTTCTTTATATTGTATGGAGACCCCAAGGGAAATGATGACTGTGGCTCTAACAGAACTCAAAAGCTTGAGAGCAGAGGGTGCGTTAAGAGTGACAATGAATATTGTTTGCAAGACTGGTCTACGACAGTTTGAGGAGAAAATATAAGCAATGTTTTGAAAAATTTGAGGAAACAATGTGGACATAGAAAGAATCCAGTGATCCTCTTACATTTTTAGATATTTTTAAAAGTATTTATTCATGATTCATTTGGCAACAACACTAGATGCTTTACTAAGAGAGCTGAATGAAGGTTCTACTCTGTGCCTGAAACAGCAGTGGCACAGATAAACCATGAGAGGGCACGAAGACATACAATTATCTCAGAAAAATATACACAAAAGAAGGTTGAATATTAAAAGTCCCAGTTCTTCTGTTGCAACATCTCCTGGTGCGGAATCTGTCCGTTGGCTCCTCTTCGTTGTAGAAAGGAGTTGAAACCTCCCGGTCTTCGAAAGATCCCCTCTCTTGGTTTGCAACTATACCATTTTCCAATCCACAAAGAGTTCTTTAACTGTTTTTGTCCAAATTAGAATGGCCCTTATTAATTTTCTGGGATGTTACCATCCTAAAGGATATGCAACATACACTTTCAGTGAAAAGATACTATACCTAAATAAAGCCAGAATTCATTAACAGCCCAGCAATTTAATTTCATTTCCTTCCCCTATACCAAAAGTTATAGTTATAAAAATTTAAAGTTCTCTTACTGAATAAGTTTCCTTCCTAGTCACTGTTTACTTTGCACATAACCCGGAAAAGATTGTTGGCTGCAATTCTTGCGGTGTTACTAAAATATTTCTTTAACGTCCCAAGCTAATATAGTGTATATGAATAGATGACTAAGACAGAAGCTGAATTTTCATATTGTGCTTTAGCCCATGGTATACAGGGATTAAAAATTTGGCAGGTTTTTGTAAACACTGCACACATTACAAGAGTGTAAGAGTTTTGTTCCCTTTACCTCCTCATATAAAATTTCCCCACTGCTCCATATTTAATTAAATTTCCTAATTCCAATTCATGTTTGTTCCAAACCATAGAATTCCTGTTGTAATTCACTTATTTTGGTAAGAAAATAGAACACATGATCTACAAGCATATTTTCCATCAATTGCATTTGTCAACAGAAAGAGATGCAATTGAATAATACTTAAGTATTTACTTATCTGAATCTGAAAACCTAACTCATTCTACTGAAGCTCTTAGAAACTGAAGTTCTAAGTAATTACTCATTTTCTTTGGTCCCAGTCTACACCTTTAAGAGGTTCCAAAATATTTCTGAAATGAAAGAATGACTTAGAAAATTCATGTGGGAATTAGTCACTGGAGGCTTTTAATCATGTCAAGGTGTTATGCTTCAGTGAATAAGATAAGTCTTGAACAAGTATCTAAAATTTTGCTTCTGAGCTCAAGTAAATCTTACAATAATTTTCCATCACCAGCTCTCAAATTTTACAGTCTTTGAATTGAGAAAATAGAAGCATTTTTATAAACCTAAACCAAACACAGAGAACTACAGCATAAATAACTCAAAGGATTATCTTTGGATGCAAAGACTTGTTTCTTAAGATAATTCTAAATAATTTTCCAATCACTGGTCCTGATTTGTAACCTAAAAATGTCAATCTCTTTACCACATCCTATCTATATACTTTACTGATTTAGAGTTTAGTCCACCCATTACATTTATGAGGAAAAAAAAGATGATGTCTTAACAATCTAGGCTCTTACAAATTTTGTGCATGGAAAGCTGATTCCTCTTTAGCAATGATATACATCTTTCATAAAGGAAGATAAATTTTGTACATTTATTCAACAAATGTTCACCAATGGTTGAACTACATAACTTTCATAGAAATTTCCTGTATAGAACTTTCCTTCTGATAGGGGTTGAAGGTCATACAACCAGGCAATAAGCCGATAAATCATTAATTATTCATTTTAAGGAATGCTGTAAGGGAACCTAACAGGATCCTGAGGCCAGGGGGAATCATGGGAAAGAGGAGGAGGACCTACTTATGTTGACTAAACAGGAATTTCCTCTCATGAGGTGACCAAAGCTATAACCTGGAAGATGAACATTAGTCATGTGAAGCGCTTGAATGAGATTGTCTTAGTAGAAGAAACTGTTTATTCAGATTTTAAGGTAGGAAAGAGCTTTATATGTTCAAGGCATTAAGAAACATTAAAAACATGTGGAAAAGCATGATGATCCAGGAGTTAAGTATTAAAAGAATCTATTAAATGGTTAGTCAAAGGATGTCTTGTAAAGATGGTGTACCGAATTCATGTTTTGACTCACTTCCTTCACCTCAAATACAAAGCGACAGTTAATAAATCAGGAAGAAAAATAGGAGGAAAAAAAACATAGAGTGGCTCAAAGGGAAGATAAACATCTTCATGGATAGAAATGTTGGTGAGTTTGGGTAAAGCTGCATGAATTATGGACCCTAGGTCTGTAATGACTGAGAATTTAGCTTTGTGAAGTAAAGAAGATTCAAAAGTCTATGTGCAGCGCACAATTGCCATTTGTTCATTGTTGATATATAGGAAAATGACTAACTTTTATATTTGAAACTCGTATTCTACAACTTGGTTTTAACTGCTTATAGTTCCAAGAATAGTCCAAGAATATTTTGTTGTTGTTGTTGTTGTTGTGCCTTTTAGATTTTGTATATAGAAAATCATGTCATCTGCAAAAAAAAAAAAGGTTTCATATCTTCATTCTCAACCTACACACCTTTTATTTCCATTTCTTGTCTCACTGCATTAATTAGAACTTGCAGTGCATTGTTGAAAAGGAGTGGTGAGATGGAACATTCTTGTCTTGCTCATAATCTTAATGGAAAAATTTCAAGTTTCTCACCATTGAGAATGATATTAGTCACAGGGGTTTTTTTGTAGGTATTCTTTATCAAGTTCCGCTCTATTCCTAGTTTGCTGAGAGTTTTTATCATGAATGGGAGCTAAATTTTGTCAAATTTTTCTGCATTTATTGATAGCATTTTGTATATTGCAATATTGATATTATATTATTTTTTCTTCAGAGGATTATATTCATTAATTTTGGAATGTTGAACCAGTCTAGTATATCTACAATAAATCTGACTTGCTTTGTAATAAATTTCTTTCATTCTAGGTATTGTTTAACCCAATTTGCTAATATTTTATTGAAAATTTTTGTGTCATATTCGTGAGATTCAAAGTTCTGTGGTTTTATTTTTTTGTTTTTGTTTTTTTTTCTTGTAATGTCTTTATCTGATCTTGTATTTAGGTGATGCTGGTCTCATAAATTAGTTAGGAAATACCCTTTTTGCTTTTGCCTCCTGGAAGCTATTGTAGAGAACTGGTATAATGTCTTAAAATGTTTCTCAGAACCCTCCAGTGAACCCATCTGGGCCTGGTGCTTTCTACTTTGGAAGGTTACTAATTTTTTATTCAACTTCTGTAATAGCTATAGGTCTATTCAGATAATCTATTCCTTCTTGTATGAGTTTTGTCAGATTGTGTCTTTCAAGGAATTGGTCCATTTGATCTAGATTATCAATTTGATGGACCTAGAATTATTCATATACTTCCATTATTATCCTTTTAATGTTCATGAGATCTATAATGACATTCCTTTTATTTCTGATATTAGTAATTTGTGTCTTCTCTTTTTTTCTTAATTATCTTGACTAGAGGCTTATAGCTTTTATTAACCTTTTCAAAAAACCAGCCTTTTGTTTTGTTGACTTTCTCTATTGATTTCCTCTTTTCGAGTTTATTGATTTCAACTGCAATTTTTATTATTCTTTTCTTGTTCGTGCTTTAGATTTAATGTGCCCTTCTTTTTCTAGTTTACTAAGATAGAAGCTTAAATTATTGGTGCTCAGTAGTTCTTCTTTTGCAATATATGCTTTCAATACTATAATTTTCCCTTTAAGCACTGCTTTCACTGCATCCCACAAATGTTAAATTGTATTTTTACTTTCAGTTAGTTAAAAAAAATTAATTTGCTCTGTAATTTCTTCTATGAACCATGTATTGTTTAGAAGTATGTTGGTTACTCTCTAAGTTGTTTTTTTCCAGTGTGGTCTGTGAATGTACTTGGTATGATTTCTCCTCTTTTGAATTTGTTAAGGTGTATTTTATGGTCCAGAATGTGGTCTAACTTGGAGAATGTTCCATATGAGCTTGAAAGCATGTGTAATTCTGCTGTTGAAGGAAGTAGTCTATAGATGTCCATTAGAGCCAATCAACTGAAATTTGAGAGTTCTTTGTTATGCAGCATTATTATAGCAAACCTGTAGCAAAACCATAACTAAAAGATGAAGTAAGAGATCTGAGAATTTTTCAGGTTAAATATTCTCATAAACATTATGTCACCCAAATCCACCCTCTTGATTTTTAATTTTTTACAACATGGGATCACTGTAGATAATGATTAAATAACTTAAAATCAAGAATATATATATATAACACACAGAACTGCATGACAAAAAGATTATCTAAAAGATGTGAAAGAGATAAATGGGGCATGGAGGGTGAATTTGGATGACTGCTCTTTTTCTTTTACTTTTTTTTAAAACAATCCTGGCATAAATATTTGATCTTTTATACTATGTGAATGTATACCTGATAATTTTTTTCTTTTTAAAAACAAAGATACAAATTAAAACAATAAAATACACACACCCAATAATCAATAATTACCACAACTAAAAGATGAAGATACCTGACAATTTTTCAGAAATGAAATGAAAAATGACCTGAGTCCATCCTAATATAGAAAATCCAAATACTGAGTAGCTAGTTTTTATTTTTTGAGCTGTTTCAACTCTTTTCTCAGTTATTATCTTTCCTTCAAGTGATCCCTATTTGTCTCCTTAAATTTTGTAGACCACCTAGCTTCCCATCATTTCTCATTCTTTTAATGTCTTTTAATCTTCTCAAAACCTCAGACCAAACTCTTCCCTGACTATATTATTTTTGTTCTCTTTATTCTTCCTAGTTAGTCTCCTTTGTCCTTTGACGTTTTCTGCAGAATTTTCACATTGTATGTGACAGACCACATCCAGAACAATTAAATAGCTTAAAGTTATTTAAAAGAAGAGTCAGGAGGATATGAAAATTATAGTTAAATATTCTCATAAACAGCATCAGTAACAACTAACCTTGGCTGTTGATTACTGCCATGCTGCCTAGTGATGAAACAAAGCTATCAGAGTATTTTGAATACTTTAGGAGAAACATGAAGCTCAGGCCTTCTGCTAACCCTGAAGTTCTTCTCTCCATTTACATGAGTGACATTCTCCCAATCCCAAATCCTCAGATACATGCTTAGTAAAATCACAGAGCCATGCCTTGATTAAATACAGCTGTATAACTACCCAAAGCATAGGTTTAATAGCAATCTTCCTGTCATCACTCAAAGATATTTTAAGGCCTTAATACAAAAGGTTACAAATTAATTATTTGTAATATTCTAAATCCCTTTACTGAACCTCTAAAGCTCCCACACTTTCTAAATCCTTACTTCCTAATAAGTCCTTAAAAAAAGAATCCTAGAAACACATCATTAATTAGAATCCCCAGCTTTGTTTTCTTTTCCTAGCTGATTTACACAGCCTCCTCTCTGCAATCCTCTTCTTTTCCAGGCCTTCCCTTAACCTTTCCTATTAGCCCTTTTCCCCAAGATCCTTTGAAATGGAACAGTCACTGGAGCAGCAAGGAAGTGAAGCATTAGCCCTTCCCTGACCTCTCAGGAACAAACTAAACTGTACTAAAGGCTCTTCTCTTCCGTTATAGCAGAAGAATGCCATTGCCTGTAATCCTAATTGCTTAATTTGTCTGCAACAAAATTTTCTGGGATGCCAGGCTTTTGAGAACCAAGATAAAAAGCTTCCTAGAGACTCGTGAAGAAAAGAGAGCAACCCTGTCTTAAAGGACATCTCTTCTCAGTTTGGATTGCTGCCAGAGTTTCCTTCCTTTTGTAATGTAATTCAACTCAACATAGAAGAGACGGTTTCTTAGAGCCTAATGCCCTAGTAATCAATTTAGACTTGAATATTTCATAAATTTAGAGCTTCAGATTTCTGTTCTGGGTGTTCCTTATAAAAGCTGCTTTTTAGAACAATGAGGACCTGTTGACTTTCTGGACATTGCAGTTTTTTATGAAGTACACGGTGAGTTAGCCATAAATGCATAAGGCTTTACAGATTTGATATCCTATTAAATGCACATCAGTTTTAAAAGGAGGAGAGAATTAAGCTGTACAATGTGTATTTTGAATTTTACTGAGTCTAGATATTTGAAAACTGGTTTAAAGTGTTAGCCAAGCCAAAAACGCAGTTAAATTCACCCAATTCTGATTTATACCATGTATTTAAGCCCACTTCCCATTGGGTTGCTTCCTACAGTGTGCATTATATATTGATTACTTTAAAGTATAGAGCAAGTTCAGCAAAACATTATACAAATGGAAGAGAATTATTCTGTTCTCCTGCATCAAACTGAAATACAACCCAACATATAATTTATACTACATTTTGTTGGCCTTGGTTTTTGATGTAGGTCAAAAACAAATGTCTTTTAACTACATAAAAATCAACGAGCTATTGTTTTGTATTATAATCAAACCACTCATTGATCTGTACCTGGGAGAGATTTAAAGTTATTTTCAATGCTGCCTTAATGCCTTTGATCTTACTTTCAAATTTCACTGGAATATTACCATAAAACTAAGATGCACATGAATATGTTGGTTTATTAAACACCAGACAAACATAGATTAACACAGTTTATTCAGTTTTGCCTCTAACAAATATGATAGCAGAAAACCTACGTATAGTCCTCATTTCAACTTTATTATGTACAGCAGATATGAAAGGCTAGTAACTAAATGTTTGGTGTGAATACCATTATGGTCAATGTTCTCAAATAAGTTTTTAGTCTTTAGAAGATGAACTGTAGTCATATTGTATTCAGTTTGGTTTAAATAACCACCACTAAAGTTCAGATAAATATCTGAACTTTATCCGAACTATCCAAACTTCCTTTAGTTTGTGATTCAAGTCTGAAAATCTCATGAGAACAGATGCTCTTGTAGCTTTCCCTTATTTCCTGCTTCATTGTGAGAACTAGATTTCCAAAGAAATTCTTAAATGCAAAAGAAGTCTAAATGCATGATGCCTGGGGACTTTTTTCCCATTCAAATTAAAATTTGTTATTGCTTTTATCCAGTTGAAATTTCAGTTCTTATCTTTCTTAATACAGTAGCCCTCTCCCACACTAAATCTGGTGGCTTTGCGTTCCATGGTCAGTTACCTGTGGTCAACCACAGTCCAGAAGCAAAGGATCCTCCTTCTAACTTACTGTCGAAAGGTCAACAGTAATCTAACCTTATGTCACAGTGCCTACGTCATTCCCCTCACTTTGTCTCATCACATAGGCATTTTATCATCTCACATCATCACAAGCAGAAGGGTAAGTACAATACAATAAGATATTTTTGAGAAAAAGAGAGAGACCACATTCACATAGCTTTTATTACAATATATTGTTATAATTATTTTATTTTATTATTGTTATTAATCTCTTATTCTGCCTCATTTATATATTAAACTTCATCATAGCTAGGCATGTATAGAAAAAAAACCCATAATATAGATAGTGTTCAGTACTATGTGGGGTTTCAGGTACCTGCTGGGGGGTCTTGGAACACATCCCCTGTGGATAAGGGGAGACTATTGTATGTCCATGATGTTCTTGCTGCCTTTGATCACTACGCTCATCTTGAAACTCTTTCCTCCCTAATCCTCCATAGCATTAGTTCCTCTTGATGTTCCATCTTTTTTTCTCAGCTTCTGCTCTGACCTTTACCTAATCTGAATACCCCTTCATTGCTTGGTATTTTCCATGCTCTTAATTAACACAATAAACATACAGTGAACCCCGTCTGTGTGCCTAACATCGCTATATGCACTGGGTTTGCAGCACTTACCGAAGCAGGAAGAAACAAAATCCGGCTCTCAAGAATCGTACTTCTAATGGAGGTAAACAGAGAAGAGAAACAAAAAGAAATACTAAGATATATAATATAGTTGATGGTTCTAAGTATTATGGAGAAAAAAAATAAAGCAGAAGGATAGGGGAAAGCCCTGGGAGGTGTCAGGGTTAAAATAAGGTTAACATAGAAAATCTCAGACGACATTTGCACAATGTCACCACTGAAGGTGGTGAGGGTGTGATCATGGGCTATCTGGAGAAAGACCACTCCAGGCCAAGGGAACAGCCTCTGAAAAAGTGTGGAGACTGGTATATACTTGGTGTGCCATTTGTCTTACTTTTCTTCTCACTCTACACTTTATCTCTTCCCATGAACTGAGTTATCAACAAGTATGTTCATCACTCCCAAACCTGGATCTCTATTACGAGTGCCAGATCTCTAACTTTCAGCTGGACATCTCCACCTGAGTGTATTCCGAGCATCTGAAACCCAGTATGTGCCCAAACCTAATGCGCTTCTTCCCTCTGAAACAGAGTGTCCCTTGCATGTCTCTTCTTATGTTACAAATACCCACTTAGTGATCAAAGGCAGAAGCATAGGAGTCCTTGTAAGTTCATCCTTTTCTCTTTTGGTCCACATCTAATTTGCTTTTCCATTTCACACGAATTAATGAGGGACTCCTTTGTGCTGGCCTCTGTGCTACAGGCTGTGATGGTGAGATTGATCAGTGCATTAACTGCCCACTGATTTTTTTCTTTATTTTTGTCTATATCTCCACTGCTACAGTCTACGCATGTTATTAGATTATAGTAACAGTCTCCCAACAAGTGTCCAGTCTCTGTGTGCTCACCCTTCCATCCCTGGACTCTCTTCTTTCAGAATTATTCTTCTAAAATATAAAAATTATAAATAATCAAGAATATTTAAGAAAAGATACTCTTGCATTTTGACATGTAGGAAACAATTCCATTTTAACTTTTAAATAAAATACAAATTTCCAAGAAAATCAGCAAAATACAATGGATGCTGGACAAAACAAAAGGGGACCCTAACTAGGTGTGATCATGGGCAAATAACCTCACCTGTCCCACCTAAATCTCCTGCTCTTCAAAATAAATAAGTTGGAATTGAATATAACTATAGACATTCGGAATCCTTATTTTCAATAGAGCTTAATAATGGAGAATACAACTACAATATTGGTGACAGACGAAAAGAGATTTTCTGTCAGGTAGAAGATAAAATTACACATTTCCTAATCCAGAGATAATGATAAATCCTGTCGGTTTTTACCTTGGAGCAAAGAAGCATATGATCTGAAGTCCATTGTAGAAAATGAATAACTTCTTCAAACAGTTTTACTATACTGGAGAATGTTTCAGAATGTCCCAAAATATAAAATCACAGAAAGATTAAAGAAATAATAGAAAAAATGAAAACAAGAGGATTTGAGTGACTGATTAAATATCTATAACAACTAAGAAATAGTATCAGATGATTCTACTTAAGAACTTAAAGACAAGAGCAATAGAAAAATGGAGAGCAGCCCAAAAGAACCTACCCCCTGCCCCAATAACACAGTGCAATTACCAAAAACTTGCTAAGGAAAAAGGGGATTGCTGAAAGGTTAGAAAAGCCCTGAGAAAATTTAAACCACATTTCTTTTCTTTTCTTTCCTTTTCTTTTTTTTTTTGAGTATTATTAAGGAATTTATTAAAATTTATGGTCATCATAAAAATATTTAGAAATATTTTTTCTGATTTTCTGATTTTCTGCTTCGAATAAAGGAATCACAAATTCCCCAGTTTATATAGCTACCCACAACCACTTCCCTAAACTTCATCTCTTCTCTTACATCTACTAAGTATTTCACTTAATATGTCAAACATAACCCTTTATTCCCCTTGCCACTTCCCCTACCCCTCAAAAAAACTCCTTGCTTCTCTCCCCTTTTCCTTCATATCAGTGAGAGGCACCCTCGAGTTCCAAATTTCTTAGGTAAAAAATTTAGGAGTAGCCCTGATCACTCCTTTCCTCTCCTCTCATGTGTAATGCCACAGAAAACCCATTCAAATTTGCTTATGCAATATTTACTGAATGTAAATTCTTCCTAGTCCCCATTTCCATTATCATATCAACCCACCTACATCTTCTCTAGAGTACCTTGAAGCTTCACAACTTGCTTCCCTGATTTTCTTCGGCCTCCCTATAGTTTGTTCTTCATATACCAATTATTTTCTTAAAAGACACAATTCTGATAACAAGATTTTCTGCTTAAAATCCCTATCAGAATAAAACCCAAATCCCTTACCATGATTTACAAATCCCTACATGATCTGGCCCCTTCCTATTTTTCTGGCCACATGTTAGCTCAACTATTCTACACTAGCTCTATTGTTGGAAATGGTTAGGAATCCCGTTAGCTGCAAGCAATAGAGTATCTGAGAACCTATAGCTTAAACCACAAGGACATTTATAATTAACTTATCCAAAAGCCCAGAAGTAGGTGAATACAGAATTAGCCTAAAAGTCAATGTACTCTAATTCTATGTTTATATTCTACCATCCCTACCAGGTTGGGTTTTAGTCCTTCTGCTTTGTGCCTCATGGTTACAGTATGGTTGCTGCCATGCTGTTCTTCACATTTGCATTCTACTCAGGAAGAACAGGGAAAGAGAGAATATGAATCTGTCTTTTTTGAGAAGACAAAAGAGAAAAGTAAATGCCTTTCCCAATTTTCCCCTTATGTCTCATTACCCAGAAATAGACTTCTCTGTAAGTCTCATTGCTTCCAAGTAGGTTGATGAACAACACTGGCAATAAGAGATACAGGGAAAGTTGTTACCTAACTTCTGAACCCCTGATTGGGAAGAGGTAGGAAAGAAAGGATTTGCCTCCTGAGTGAGCCAAATAATCTCTGTCACACTGGCCTTTCTGTTGCATGAATGTACCAAATTAAGTTCTTCTTTACCACCTTTGAACGTGCTATTCCCACTGTTAAGAATGTTTCTCCCCTATAACTTTTCACGACTTCTTCATTTTTGTCATGCAGGTCTCATTCCAAATGTCAATCCCTCAAAACGACTCTTTTCTGATTACCCTCTCTGAAACTGTCCTGCAAAACCTTCCGTCCTTCTCTCTTCCATTACACAGTTATGTTTTTAAAGCACTTAGGATGAGAAGGATGGCAGAAGAGAGGAGTGACTACTTCTCCACCCTCTAAAGATGGAGAAGTAGCGAAAGGAGATCACACACCAGCTGAAAAAGAAAAAACAGGAAAAAAAATTAAAAATAAAAACCTCTGCTTCTCTTTTACCAAATATCCATACTGCCCATGTTCATTAGTCTCCCTGCCTCCACCTGCCTATTATCCAATTTCCCTTCCAGAGCTAGAAGTAAAGGACTATTCTGAGGGTGTGGAGCAGATGACAGAGAGACTGCCTAGAAAGGTGGTACTGTGGGCTGATCCACTGCCAGCAAGTAATTGTTTCAAAAGGACAGCTTGCTTCTGGCATTATATGCTAAAATTGAGACTCTTGACTTTTCAGCCTCCAAAGCCTAAACATTTGGCACGAATAGCAGAAATCTGGCATTTTCAATGCTCATATGTCCAAAAGCTGGAAAACTAGAAAATGCTAAGAGTCTCAAATTGGTGTCCACTTTGGAATATTTGGCCCAGGAAAATGTATATTCTCATGCTGCAGGAAGTTGGTTTCCAAAATGAAGGCTGAATTAAGGCCAAAAAACAAGCACCATTTGCCAGAGTGTAGATGAAATATGATAGTTTGCTGCACAAAGTTTCTTTTTAAAAGTTATTTGCAGCTGCCATGACACATCTTTAAAGTTGTAATATGTAGAACTGTTATTTAGGAATTCCAATGGAGGGAAACAAATTTCAATTGTTTACATTTAAACATGATGTAGTAAGATACTAAGGAATAAATGTAGACATTATAAATTGGACAAAGCAATGCAAGTGAAACATGGCTCAAATCAAAGCATAGACTTAAATGGTCCAAAGAAAACCAGAAACTCTCATTTTCATAGAAAAGCTGTATTTACTATTATTCTACTTAGCAGACTTTCTTATGGTGTGTTGAGAGAAAATACATTGTTTTAGGAAGTGTTTAAGTCAAAGTAATACGATGACAGAACTCCATTGCTTTTAAAAGAAAAAATCTTTAACAGATAATAATACCCTTAATTACATTTTCTATTCCCTTTGAAGAAAAAAGCATAACTACAGAAACTCATTATGTGAAATTTACTGGTTAAAAAAAAAGCATAAAACATTTGATTTAAATAGTTAGAAACTGTGTAACTAAGACTGGACTATTAAAATAGATTAAAATTTGGCAAGCAGCTAGGAAACAGTGTGTTTGCAGAAATGAAGAGAGAGAGAGAGAAAGTTAATAAGAAGTGAAATGCAGAAGACAAAGGGGAGAGGGTTGTAATTTTTTGTTGTTCTACTGAAGAATAACTTTGAGAGAATTCCAAGATGCAATTTTCTTTTTCTTTTGTTTTCTTTTTTTTAAAGACTTTATTTATTTATTTGACACAAAGAGAGAGATCACAAGTAGGCAGAGAGGCAGGCAGAGAGGAAGAAGCAGGCTTCCCGCTGAGCAAGGAGCCCGATGCGGGCCTCGATCCCAGGACCCTGAGATCATGACCTGGGCCGAAGGCAGAGGCTTTAACCCACTGAGCCACCCAGGCACCCCCAAGATGCAATTTTCAATGCCGAATTTTCTATTCCTGGTGACATTAATAGACATTTAAGGTACAACACATAGAGGTAAAGTATGGTAGGAAATAGTTTACCTTTAATTTCAAAAAATTATTTTTGTATTCCTTACTGAATCCATTCTTGTTTGGAGAGATGGCAGTTAATGGCAGAAACATCTTTCATGTTGTCTGTTCCTTAACTAGTCACCACCCACACAAATCTTTCCACTGATATGCTGCTGTTTCTAGGAGATGCTGTTAATTGCAGAAATGCAAGCTTTAAGTGAAAACAAACCCAATGTCTGGGCTGATTTGACTTTTTGGTGGCTTTATATTGCCCTTCACCTTAAACCACAAAAAGCAAAGCACCTAACTCTGGAAGAAGACCTCCTGGGTTCAAAACTGGCTCTCCCACTTATTCAGTGTGTGACTTTGGACAAGTCATTTAACATTTCCTGCTTTAGTTTCCCCATCTGCACAATAGAGGAAACAGTCACGCCTACCCCAAGGGCACAGAGAAGGGTTAAATAAGATAATAAAGGTATAGTGCTTACAGGGGTACCTGGAATTTAGTAAGTTCTCAGTAAGTCATAGGTACCATTATGATTAACTTATGCCATGTAGCTAGCTGAGGAACAAATATCAGTAAACAAGCAAACATTAATTACTATTAATGAATTTGCTTCCCTTGTACCCCTATAAACAAGTCACGACATTATCTTACTATGTAATTCAAGTCTGTGACTGTACTGAGACATTTATTCGTTAAAAAGAGTCCATACAATCGACCAAATATAGTCCTTACACTTGCCAGCCTCCCTTGAAGTTAACTGGGAGCATAGAGCTGTTGTCTGGCCAACGCACAGGAGAAAGTGATAGATGCCTCTCTCAGGCCTACCCATAAAAGCTCCAGCTCCTTCTTCCTCAGCCACATCACCCTTGGAGGCCATGTACTCTAGAGATGTTAAAGTTTTCAGATGAAGGACAGCATCCCAACGTGCATCACACTTTTTTCATGAATGGGAACTAAATCTTTGTATATTAAACCACTGAGAATGTATAGCTTGTTTGTTACCATAACATTGCTGAGCATAATCCTCATTATCACAGTGGTCAAAATGATGCAAAGGTTCCTAATAAAGGAATTAAAAACAAACAAACAAACAAGCAAACAAACAAACAAATACATTATTCCAATCCCTTACTAACGTCCAGGGAAGTCTGCTATCTCAATTAGAGACGATTCAAAATCTCTTCCTCTTCTTGATTTTCCAGGCTGGCACAGGGGCCAATTCCAATTCATAGTACTTTATTTTATATCCAACTTGGCATTCTTTAATTTCAAATATAAGGACTGTATTTACTATGGCCTTTACTCTCTGGATTGTTTTCAGGAGCTCAATTCCTAAACACAAAGACAACTGGTGAATTTCTGATTCTTTCATTGGGGAATGCAGAACACAAGACAACCATTTGGGGTATTAGCTGCAGCTCAGGTGGAATAGTGATGCAGAAGGATAGCTTTTGCCTCCCTCAGGACACTCCCTTCCCCTTCGGGTGGCCTCCCTGGCTAACATTTATCTCCGTATTTCTTCTTTGTGTAATCATTAGGCAAGATATTATCCTATTATGTCATATGTTTATTTCAGTTACTGGTGGATTTATGTTTAGTGAAAAGATGGATGTACTGTGATAAAGCTAAATTGTTAACTTTCATTTGAAAAGTTCTATAAGGATGTCTTGCTCTTTAGAGTTCTAAAAAGTCATGATAAAATACAAAGTTATCTCAAAAAGACCAAAGATTTCCCATGCCCTACCCAAGAAGCTGAGCACATACTTAAAACAAAACAAAACAAAACAGTGGCCTGGAAAATGAGAAGTCAAGGACTAATGCTATAATGATGACATGGAGGTTGATTTGTACGTCCTGAGGTTTTTAAGGGCAGACATTGATAGATCAGAGATTTGCCTTAGGGACTACAGGGGTCCTATAATCTACAGTACAGGAACGCTTAGGGAGAAGACAAATATAAAAGGAATTATATTGAAAGCCTCATTGCATAAGGTGTTTTAGTGTTCAAGATCAAATTTTTGAAAAAGAGTCTCTGGTGCCAGTTTTATTTTTATGACCCTAGTCAATTAAAAATTTAAAAAGCCATATTTGCAAAGTTACTTATATACTAAATAGGAACCAGGCAGCCAAGAGCCCTGGGTTTTGGTATTTTAGTGAAAGACCCAAGGTACAGCCATCTTTATTCATGTAAAATTATGAATCTTATAAACAGAAATAAAAAGAAAGGACAAAACATACTTTAAAAGAGTAATGCCTTTTGAATGATAAAAACACTGTTCTGTGCTATTCTCAAGTATTCATCCTGCTTAAATGAAATAGGAAAATATACCACCAGAGAATTCTTACAGTCCTTTTTTACCTAAACAACAATAATCTTTTAAAAAATATGTACAAAAGAAGTGTTTGTTTGCTTTGCTTTTAGTTAACTTTGCTTTGGTGAAATAATGAGAAATACATTAGTAAAGTGAAGTGGAAGAATTGAGTGATTATGCAGATAATTTGGTCTTTATAATAACTATTTTCACCTGAAATATTAAAGTTATTTACTCTAAAACATTTTTACAATACTTTGTAAAATGAGTTGTAGAACTAAGTTCAGCTGTTACCTAGACAAGAGATATCTGTGTGGTGAGCTACCACAAAACTTAGGATAAAGGAATTTTTGTTGCTGGTATAAATTATCTAGCTTTCCTGCTGACATAGCTTCTTTTTATTTTACCTCTGAGGATGTAAGTTACAGGAAATTATAGCTCTTTGGGGATATTCTAAGCACTGTGACTTTTTCATCAGGCATACTTCACTCATAAGTTCTCTCTGTTTAAGAATTTCTTATTCTTGGTAATCCCCCAGAAGAAACTATAGTAGGACATCCTTTGCAAAATCAGTCATTCGTTTCACATTTGATTTGTCTCTTATATCCAGGAAAGAAGCTTGTTTGAGCACTCTGATGGTTAATTTTCTGTGTCACATTGGCTGGGCCATGGAGTGCTACTTGGTCCAACGTTATTCTGAATATTTCTGTGAGGGTGTTTTTGGATGAAATTAACACTTACACTGGTGGACTTTGCTTAAACCAGATTGCCCTCCATAAGGTGTGTGGGCCTTATCCAGTCAACTGAAGGCCAGAGTAGAACAAAAAGACTGCCTTTCCCTGAGCAAGAGAAAATTCTATAGCATCTGTCCTCAATTCAGAACTGCAGCCTCAGTTATCCTGGGTCCACAGTCTTCCACTCAACCTGAAGATTTTGCACTTGCTCGCCTCCATAATCATACCAGCCAATTCCTTAAAATAAATCGACATGTACTCCCCTCCCCACCCCCCCCCACACACATCTCCTTTTGGCTCTGTTTCTCTGGGAAATCCTGACCAATATGGGACTAAGTACAGATCTACAGAAAAGTTATCTTGATCTACCCCTTGAGGGGAATATATTAGGAGGACAATTCAGATAAGTATGAATCATGCCAAATAGCCTATCAATAACATTATTATATTTTTATAAGAAAAGCAAGACAGCCAAACCATCTGTGATTTAAAAACTGCCACGGGGTCTTTTCACAAGGTGCCTTGAATTATGCTTTCTTCTAACTATGGGGAATATTTCTTTGTTTTGCTTCTTTCTAAACTATGGAGGCAAACAATAAGGAAAGAAGTTTCTAGTACAAATATCTGATGAACCATCAGAATATAAACTCCTTGAAAGTCAATCTAACTCTGTTTCACACTCTTGGAGGTGGACCTCATCCACAGTCACATGAGAACAGATCTTTAGTAGATGCTCCAGAGGACATGGAATTGAGAGGCCAAACAAGACAAAATAAAACAAAACACAAATCAACTAAACGTTCATCTTCCCAGCATGTACTTTTCCCTCTATGCATTTCCTTGATAATGAAAAAAAGGTGGAGGGGGTAAACACAAAGTTAGAAGTCCAGGCTCTCTAGTATTAGTTGAAAGAATCAAACATATTAAAAAAAAACATGGAACTTAGGTGCATGCTATCTTTTTTTTTTTTAAGATTTTATTTATTTATTTGACAGAGAGAGAGAGAGAGAGAGAGAGAGAGAGAGAGAGAGAGATTACAAGTAGGCAGAGAGAGAGGAGGAAGCAGGCTCCCTGCCGAGCAGGAAGCCCGATGTGGGCCTCGATGCCAGGACCCTGATATCATGACCTGAGCCGAAGGCAGAGGCTTTAATCCACTGAGCCACCCAGGCGCCCAGGTGCATGCTATCTTGAAAAGCGTCAGAATGCCAGTCAAAGGAATATTCCAAAGATGGGACCCAAAAGGTTTTTATTAAAATCTTTAGGAAATTAGACAGAATGAATGGAGTGACTGAATATGCCAGAAATGGAAGATAAATCCTAGCATTAAGAGATATATTTTTTCATTTGACAGACATTTATTAAATATGGATTGTGTCAAGTGCTATGTTACTTGCTAAAGTATGCCAGTTTTGAACTTGGATCAACAGGCATAATGCTAGGCAAGCACAGATGTAATTTTTCTCCTCATTTGCTACCAACAAATTCTCCAGTCACAACTAGCACAGCACTTTAACCTTTAAATGCATGTACTCTACTCAGACTCTCACAAGTATGAATGATAGGTCTTTTAAAAGCATTTCTTCCATCTGAATTTTTGTTTTTAAAGGAATAGTAACTTAAGCAAAAGAGAGCAGTAGAAAAGAATAGTAAATTTACAGGAAGGAAAAAGGAGACAGAGAAGGAACAAGATGGGGTAGAGAAAAATTATGGGAAAATATTCAGACCTTCTCATTCTCCTTAAACATACCCAGTACATACTTACCTATTCTACCCCAAAAGGCCAAGAAACACAGGGATAGGCATGCCAATTCACTATCGAAGATTTACCTAAGCAGTGTTCGTGTGTGTGTGTGCACGCATGTCGATAGCAACTAAATTCTGATTTTATATGCAAGGGCTAAGACTTAACTTTGCTTGAAGATATCTAAATAAATAATAATGATAGGACAATAATGAAATTCAAATTGACTTGAAATTTAGTTTCCTCTTAAGAACTCTTATATCAAGGAGAAAATCAAAACACTATGGGAACTATTTAGAAAATAACAACAATAACAAACCAAAGACTATTAGCACTTAACAATAATGGCTATGAAGCTCAGTGAATAAGAAGCATAATGAAAAAATAAAAGACATGCACACACATACACCCCAGAGAACATCATGATCAAACTGCTGAAAAGTAGTAATAGACAGTAAATATAAAAAGCAGCCAGAGAAGTAAAACACATTTTGTACAGAATAACAAAATTAAGAATGACAGCATAATTCTTATAAATAATATGACCATAAAAAAAGCACTAGTAAGAAAAATGTCAACCTAGAATTCCATACCCAGCAAATACCTTTCTAAATAAAAGTTAAAATAAAGAATTTTTCAGGCATTAAAAAGCTAAGCGTTCTCCACTGGCAGACCCGCGCTATAAGAAATGACAATGAGGGGCACCTTTGTGGCTCGGTTGGTTGAGCAGCCACTATTGTTTCAGCTCAGGTCATGATTTCATGGGCTCTCACAGAGCCCCACATCAGGTTCTGAGCTCAGCGGGGAGTCTTCTTAAAGGTTCTTTACCTCTTCCCCTCCCCTGACTTGTGCACACGTGTGCTCTCTCTCTAAAGTAAATAAATAAATCTTAAGAAAGACAGAAATGTCAATGAATTTCTCCAAGTGGAAGGAGATTATAACAGATGATAACATCCAAAGGAAAGAAGAGTGCCAGAAATGATATAATATATGGGTAAATACAGAAGACATTTTTCTCATGGTTTAATCTCTTTAAAATACAGGTAGCTATTTAATGCAAAAATAAAAAAAAGCAATGTGGGTTTTAAAATACATAGCAGGAAAATATATGATAAAAATACCACACCAGAAAGGGGAGGCAAAATCAAGAAAACTGTAAGAAGTTTCTTATACTATATATGAAATGGTATAATACCACTTGAAAATACACTATAAAAATTTAAAGATTTATATTGTAAATCCTAGAGCAACCACTGAAAACAACAGAAAATAAAAAAAAAAAAACAAGCAGAGTTGTAGCTAATAAGACAAAAGTAAAGATAAAACTTAATCATAAAAGAAAGCTATCCTAAAAGACTTGAAAAGTGGAAAAAAAGAAGCAAATATCAGACATAATAAATAGAAAACAAAGAGCAGGATGGCAAATTTAAACTTCACCACATCAAAAATTACATTAACTATAATTTATCTGAAATTAAAATTAAATTAAATTAAAATTAATTAAGTTATATTATTTATTATATGTTATATTACATATAATATATTATACTTATTTTTATTTATATATTCTATTTATAATATATTATATGTTATATTTATAAGATAATATGTAAAATTATGTAATATATAATATAAATATATAATATTTAACTTATATATTATGTTATATAATAACATATAATAATATAAATATATAATTTAATAAATATAAATATATAGTATATTTGTTATATATTAATAGATTATATTTTATGTTATTAATTATAAATAATTAAGTTAAAAGAGAAAAAAGAGGGGCCTGGGTGGCTCAGTTGGTTAAGAATCTGACTCTTGATTTCAGATCAGGTCATGATCTCAGGGTTGTGAGACTGAGCTCTGTGGTGGGCTTTGGGCATGGCATGGAGCTTGCTTAAGATTTTCTCTCTCCCTCTCCCTTTGAACTTTCCCCCCACCTCAAAAATAAAAAAAATAAATAAATAAAAGTCAAAAAGAAGAGCCTTTCATTTCAAAATAAAAAATAAGTCAATTCAATAAGAAGGCATAATAATCCTAAATGTGTCTATATACAACTACAAAATAACTCCCAAACCTCAAGAAGTAAAGGTAGAAAACTCCACAATTATAATTACAAATTTCAACACTATTGTCTCATAACTGGTAGAAAGAATAGACAGTAAATCAGCAAGCATACAGAAAACCAGAGCATTACTATCTAATAACTTGATCTAATTGATATTTATAAAAAATGGTACCCAAAGACAGTACAATGCCATTAATTTCACAAAGTCTACAACATAGTCCATAATCTAGGGCAAAATAAGTTTTTAAGTAATTTTAAAAAGATTGAAATCAGAGAACATCAGCAAGATGGCAGAACAGGAAGCACCAAACTATTTTTCCTCCATGGAGATACCAATTCAACAACAATATATAGGCCAATTCCTTTTATGAGAAATCCAAAGCTAGTTAAGAGGCTCCTGCATTCCAGAGGAGCATGAAACCAGCCACACAAAACTGCTAGAAAAATGTGTGTCACTCACTCACAAGGGCTTCTCCCATCAGCGCAGCATAGTGATTGAGGGGAAACTCCCAACTCCTGGCTTCTCCCTGGGAAGAGAAAGAGAAGACAGAAACACACATAAGATGTTTAAATTTTTCAGGGGACGACCAGAGGGAATAGTACCTGCTTTGCCTAAATCTAAGTGCTGACAGAAAAGGGTGGCAGGTCAGGGGCCACTGAGAAAAAAGTGGTAGTTTGTATTAGCACATACTTCCTTGTCATAGTCCTTATCCAAGGCTCAGTATGGAATGAGTGGGAGAAAACCCCCAACTCCTGGATTCTCCCTGGGGAGGAAAAGAGTTGAAGCATTCATCCAATATTCTAGCTTGGGGTGGAAGTGCTGCCCAAAGAACTGGTTTCTCTCTCACATGTCTCAGAGCACTGAACTGGAATAAATGACTAGGGACCACTAGGTGGCTTACTGCTGCTCCAAAGAGCACATTGTACAGCACACAGAGGAGAACACAGCTTAGCTGCTTTACTCTCAGGGGGAAAAGGGAAGAGGGGAGTGTTTTTCTAATATTCTGGCTCTTAAGGGTGCCATTTGAGGGACTGGTTTCTAACTTTTCCAACTCAGAGTGTTGACAGGACCCAGTGTACTCTAGACATCTGGGAACTGCTGAGAACAAAAACCAGCTGGGCAACCTACAGCAGCTCCAGAGAACCTGTAGTACTACAAATAGATAACACAGGGAGTGAGGATTTATAAGCTCCAAGAAAAAGACGCTTGTAAAACCTCTTTTACTGGGAAAAAAACACCCAAGTCCAGAAAGGACATATCCATAGAAAAGCCTTGAGAAGTCCCCAGAATCCCTAGCTGGGCTGATTAGTGAAGATAATTCCCCATATTAAGACAGTCTGTAGAAACTGGGAGATCTGGTTGATACTAATACAAAGTACAAGGCATACAAAAAAAACCGGTAAAACATGCCCCCCCCAATATACCTCCAGAAACCGAACCTAAAGAAACAGAGATATAGTAATTATATGACAAAGAATTTAAAATAATTTTCATGGAGTGCCTGGGTGGCTCAGTTGGTTAAGCAACTGTCTTTGGCTCAGGTCATGATCCTGGAGTCCAGCGATCAACTCTGATGTCAGGCTCCTTGCTCAGCAGGGAGTCTGCTTTTCCCTCTAACTCTCTCCCCTCTCATGCTCTCTCTCACTCTCTCTAATAAGTAAATAAAATCTTTAAAAAAAATAACTTTCAAAAAGGTGCTCAATGAGTTCAGCAAAACAATACGTGAATAAAACTAGCACACTAACAAAGAGAAAATATTTTTAAAAATCAAGGACATTGTAGAAGTGATAATACAATATATGAATTGAAAAATTGGTAGAGGGGTTCAACAACAAACTTGATTAAACAGAAGAAAGAATTCGTGAACTAAAAAACAGATCATTTTAAATTATCTAACAGAGAGCAAAAAGATAAAAGAATGAATAAAAGTTAAGACAGTCTAAGAGGGGTGCCTGGGTGGCTCAGTGGGTTAAAGCCTCTATCTTCAGCTCAGGTCATGATCTTAGGGTCCTGGGATCGAGGCCCGCGTCAGGCTCCCTGCTCAGCAAAGAGCCTGCTTCCTCCTCTCTCTCTGCCTGTCTCTTGGCCTACTTGTGATCTCTCTCTCTCTGTCAAATAAATAAATAAAATCTTTAAAAAAAAAAAAGACAGTCTAAGAGACTTATGGAACAGCACTAGCCAGAGCAATATACTAACTATGGAGGTCCTAGAAGAAGAAGAGAGAGAAAGGGGAAGAAAGCTTATTAGCAGATATAATGGCCCAAAAAACTTCCTAAACTGGGTAAGAAAATGAACATCTAGATCCAAAAGGCCAATGGATACCAAATAGGATGAATTCAGAGAAGACTACACTGAAACACATTGCAATCAAATAGTTAAAAGTCAAAAACGAAGAGAATTTTGAAGGAAGCATGAAAAAAGGAACTTGTCATGTGTAAGGCAGCCTCCATAAGAGTATAAGCAGATTGGAGTACCTGGGTGACCCAGTTGGTTAAGTGTCAGACTCTCAGTTTCAGCTCAGGGCTGATCTCAGTGTCATGAGATCAAGCCCCGCATCAGGTTCCATGATCAGCACAGATTCTGCTTGGGATTCTCTCTCCCCTTCCCTCTGCTCCTTCCCCCAACACTCTTTCTCTCTCACTCAAAAAATAAGTAAATGAATCTTAAAAAAAAAAGATTATAAGCAGACTTTCAACAGAAACCATGCAGGACAGAAGGGAGTGGGATGATATACTCAAAGTGATAAAACAAAAGCTACCCACAAAATACTATATCTAGCAAAACTGCCCTTCAAAACTAAAGGAGAAATAAAGGCTTTCCCAGGAGAACAAAAGCTGAGGGAGTCATCACACTAGATCTGTCTTTCAAGAAATGCTAAAGGGAATCCTTCAAATTGAAATGAAAGGTGATTAAACAGTGACATGAAAATATATGAAAAGTATAAAGCTTGCAGGTAAAAGTAAATATAGAAACAAATACAGAATAGTGTAATACTGTAATGGTGGGAAGCGAATCACTTTTAACTCTGGTATAGAATTAAAAAGACAAAATTATAAAAGATAATTATAACTATAAAGATACTTTAATGGATACACAATAGAAAAAGATGTAATTTGTGGCATCAATAACATAAAGTACAGGGAGGGAATAAAAGAGTAGAGTTTTTGTATTTCATTGAATTTAAGTTATTATCAGCTGAATATATATTATTATAAATATAAAATGCTTTATGTAAGCCCCAGGGTAACCACAAAGAAAATACCTTTAGGAGATACAGAAAATAAGAAGAATCAAAGCATGTTACTACAAAAAAAAAAAATCAGTGAAACACAAAGACAGCAAGAAAAAGAGCAAGGGAAGAAGGACAAGAAAAGCTACAAAACAGATAGAAAATAACAAAATGGCAATATTAAGTCCTTTACCATCAGTAATTAATTTAAATGTGAATGGGTTAAATTCTCCAATCAAAGGACATAGAGTGACTGAATGGATTTAAAAAAGAAAAAGGCAAAACCAAGATCCAACTGTATATGGCCTACAAGAGATGCATTTTATTTTTTTAAAAGATTTTATTTATTTATTTTAGAGAAAGAGAGCAGAGGGAGGGGCAGAGGGAGAGGAAGAGAAGCAAACTCCCTGCTGAGGATGGAGCCCAATGTGGGGCTCCATTCCAGGACCCTGAGATCATGACCTGAGCTAAAATCAAGAGTCAGGTGCTTAACTAACTGAGCCACCCACGTGCCCCAAGAAACCCACTTTAGATTTGAAAACACACATAGGCTGAATGTAAGGGATGGAATAAAACAATCCATGCAAATGATCAACAAAAGAGAGCAGGCATGGCCATATTTCTACTAGACAAAATAATCTTTAAGTCAAAAACTTTTACAGGAGACATATAAGGGAATTACATAGTAAAAAGGGGTCAACTTACTAAAAAGATATAACTATAAACATATAAAAACCCAAATATTTGAAACGAAAATAGAATTGAAGGTAGAAATAGACAGCAACACAGTACTAGTAGGAGATTTCAATACCCTTTCAATAATAGAACAACTAGACAAAAGATAAATAAGGAAGCAGAAGACTGGAACAACACTATAGAACAAATGGACCCAAAAGACCCACCCATTCAGAACATTTCACCCAATGGCAACAGAATTCACATTCTTCTCAAGTGCACTCAGAATATTTTCAAAGGTATGTCAGGGTCACAAAACAAGTCAACAAATTTAAGAAAATTGAAATGATAGCAAGTTTTTTGTTTCTGACCACACAGAATGAAACTACACAAATATGTGGAAACTTCCACAAATACATGGAAATGAAATAATGCAATGCTGAACAACCAATGAGTCGATAAAGAAATAAAAAGAGAAATTTAAAAAATTTGAGACAAAAACAAAAGGACAGTATCACAAAAGATGGGTTATAGCAGAAGCATTACTAATAAGGAAGTACATAGTGGTAAATGCCTACATTAAAAAAAGAAGAAAGATCCCAAATAAACAACCTAACTTTACACCTCAAGGAACTAGAAAAAGAAGAACAAATGAGTCCCAAAAATTATCAGAAAGAAAAAATAAATAAAGATGAAATGAAAGCATAAATAAATGAAAAAGAAAAGCAACAGAAAAAAATTTGAAAACTTAGTTTTTTAAAAAGATAAACAAAATTGACAAGGCCCATATAGAGAAAAAAAGAAAGAAATTTCAAATTAATAAAATCAAAAATAAAGAAGAGACATTGCAACTGATGCCAAAAAATTGAAAAGAATTATGAGACTACTGCGAACAATTAAATGCCAAAAAATTAGACAAATTCCTACACAGGAAATCTACCATGACTGAATCATGAAGAAAGAAAAATCTGAACAAACATAACTAATAAGGAGATTGAATCATTAATAAAAATCGTCCCAACAAAGAAAAGTCCAGGATCAAATGGCTTTACTGGAGAATTGCATGAAACATTTACTTAGAATTCACATCAATCCCTCTCAAACTCTTCCAAAAAATAGAAGGAATTCTTCCAAACTCATTTTGTGAGGCAAGCATTATCCTGACAATAAAGCTAGACAAAGACATATAAGAAAATTATAAACCAATATCCTTGATGAATATAAATGCATGAATACTTAACAAAATAGTAAGCTGAATTCAATGGCACATTAAGAAGCTCATAAGCCATGACTGAGTGGGATTCATCCCTTAGATGCAGGATGATTCAACATCTGAGAAACAATCAATGTGATACACCACAGTATGTAACAAAAAATAAAAATCACATTATCATCTCTAGATGCACAGAAAGCATTTGACAAAATTCAACACCTTTTCATGATTAAACAACAACAAAAATCGACTGGTCAACAAACTAGGAATAGAAGGTAATTATCTCAACAAAATAAAGGCCACATATATAAAGCCCATAGCTAATATCATACTCAATGATGAAAAGGAAAACACTTTCCTCTAAGATCAGGAAAAAGACAAGGGTGCCCATTCACCTCATCTACTCAACATAGTACTGGAAGTCCTAGACAGAGCAATTAAGTAAGAAAAATAAGTAATAGCCATCCAAATTTGAAAGGAAGAAATAAACTTATCTCTCTTCATAGATGGCATAATGTTATACATAGAAAACCCTAAAGGTTTCACCAAAAACGATCACAACAAGAACCTCTCCCAAAAAGACAAAAACACTGTTAGAATAATCAAATTCAGCATCATTGCAGGATACAAAATCAACACTCAAAAATCAGTTACCTTTCTATACAACAACAATGAACACCTAACAGGAAAACCAAGAAAATGATACCTATTTACAATAGCATCAAAAAGAATAAAATACTTGTGAATAAACTTAACCGAAGAGGTGAAGGACTAATGTGCTACAAATCATGGATGAAAGAAATTAAAGAAGACACAAATGAATGGAAAGACAACCTGTATTCCCGAATGAGGAGACTTAATATTATTAAAATGTCCGTAATACCCCAAGTGGATTCAATATAATCTCTACCAAAGTTGCAATTTTTTTTGCAGAAACAGAAAAACTATTGAAAATTTATATGCAAACACAAAATTTCCAAGACAAATTTTCTTGAGACAAGTGAACAAAACAATCTTGAGAAAGAAGAACAAAACTGGAGTCTTCACAGTTTGTGATTTAAAAACATTACAAACCTGCAGTAATCAAAACAGTATGGTGCTGGCATAAAGATAAACATATAGACCAACAGAACAGAATAGAGAGCCCAGAAATAAATCCATGTATACACAGTCAAATAATCTTGAACAAGATTGCCTAAACTACTCAATGGGGAAAGGGCAGTCTTTTCAACAAATTGTATTGGTAAAACTGTATACCCACAGGCAAAAAGAAAACAAACAGGAAACTCTTCATAATATTGATCTTACCAATGATTTCCTGGATATGATACTAAAGCATGAGCAATAAAAACAAAAGAGACAAGTGGGGCTATACCAAACTACAAAGCCTTCTGTGTAGAGACAACATACAGAAAGGGAGAAAACAATTGCAAACCATATATTTGATAATTTAATATCCAAAATATGTATGGAACACCTACCTATTAAATAATGGACAAAGGATTTGAAAAGACATTTCTCCAAAGTAGACATAATGGTCCATTTGTATAAGAAAAAATGTTCTACAACACTAATCAACAAGAAAATGCAAATCAAAACTATAATGAGATATCACCCCCCCACTACCTATTATGATGGTCATAAAAAAAAAGGACAGAAAATAACAGATTTTGGTGAGGATGTGGTGAAATTAGAGTTCTTGTACACTATCGGTAGGATTGTAAAATGGTGTAGCTGCTACATAAAACAGTATGGAAGTTCCTCAAAAAGGAAAAAATAGAACTACTATATGATCCAGCAATCCCACTTTTGGGATTTATCTGAAAGAACTGAACATAGGGTTTTGAAGAGATACTTCTGCTCCCTTGTTCCTTGAAGCATGGTTCACAATATACAAGATACAGACAGAACCGAAGTGTCTGTCAACAGATAAACGAATAAAGAAAATGTGGAAATGTGGTACACAGGTACAATAGAATGTTATTCATCCATCAAAAAAGGAAGTCTTGCTGATGTGACAACATGGCTGAATCTGGAGGACATTGTTATGTGAAATAAGCCAGTCACAGAAGGACAAATACTCCATGAATCCATTTATAAGGTATCTGAAGTAGTTAAATTCATGGAACAGAAAGTAGAATGGTGGTCACCAGGGCCTGGATGGCAGGGGGATATGGGAAATTACTATATAATGGATATAGAGTTTCAGTCATGCAAGATGAAAAAGTCCTAGAGATCTGCTCTATAAAAATGTGGATAGAGTTAACGATACTGTACTATACACTTAGAAATTTGTTAATAAGTTAGATATCATGTTATATGTTTTACCCCAATAAAAAAGATTGAAACCATATAAAATATTATCTTTGACCACAACAAAATTACACTAGAATTCAATAACATGAAGTTATCCTGAAAATCCCCAAACACATGAAACTAAAACAACATACTTTTTAATACCCTTTTTGTCAAAGAAAAAATTACAGGGAAATTAGAAAATATTTCAAACGGAAAGAAAATAAAAACACAAGTGTATTCGATCCAGTTCCATTAAACAGCTAGGGATCACGGAAACATATTGAATAGACAAAATTCAATGTAAAGAATTATTAACTAGTAAAAGGTGATTAACTATAGAATATAGGAATAGCCAATGCAGAAACCTTTTCCTATCTCTAAGCTGAGAGAGAATCTACAAGGAAAAAGCTTAAAATTGGAAAGAAATCCACCTCCCCTAACAGTAGTCTAAATTTAAGACCTTGCTGGAGAGAATATGATGCCATAGGAAACTGCAACCTGCCTATGGCAAACAAATTTGCAAGAGACTGAATCCAAACTAGTTAGTAAGAGGAGCCACTAAGTGTTTGAGAAACTCAACAGAGGATGCAAACTGACTGGAGCTTTTCTATCAGGCTTACCTGCATAAAGACAATAAAGTGAGCCAAATAGTGTTGGCTGATCAGGGCTGATCGAAAGAAAGAGCCTATACGATGGCCAAGAAATTTATTGTAGAGTACCAATGGGCCAGAGTTGATCCACTATCAGAAGACTAAGAGAAGTTCCCTGGGCCATGGAGTGTCTCATCTTCTCTGCAGAAGACCCCTATTGGATGTTGGCAGTATGGAGCTGTCCCACTAGAAACTTCCCACGAGTGCTGGAGAAATTCACTGATGACTAAGCATTGTCAGGCCTCCCTCACATCTCTTGTTGCTAAAGGAGAAAAATGAGAATGAAGACTGTTTGTTTTCTTTTAGTGTTCCACCAGAACCCACTATTGGCAAAGCTAACATCATGTCATTCATCAAACAGAAATTTTTACAGGGTTCATCTTCTATTTCCTAAAGTAGAACAAAGAAGGATGGATATAGGATGAGAAGCAATAAATTAATAAACATCACAATATATCAAAATTTGTGGACTATGGCAAAAAGCAGGGTTTAACAGTATTTATAGCAAAAAGAGCATGTACTAGGAAAGAGAACAAGGTTTCAAATCAGTGATATAAGCTTCCGTATTAAAAAAAAGAGCAAATTAAGCCAAAGTAAGCACAAAAAAAGCATATAAATTATTACATAGCAAATAGAGAAACATTGAGAAAATCGATGAAACCAAAAATTGGTTCCTTGAAAGTATCAACATAATTGACCAACCAGCCAGACTTAACACAAAAGAATATCAGGAATGAAAGAAGGAACATTACTACATATTCTATAGAAATTAAAAAAGATAATTAGAAAATATTCTAAATACAGTCCTATATCTATAATGAAATGTAATTCATAATTTAAAAATCTTCACACCAAGAAAACTCTAGGACTAGATGTTTTCATTGGTGAACTTTAAAAAAATATTTAAGTAGGAAAACGCCTTAAGAATTCTGCACTAATGTTCAGAAAATGGAAGAGAAGGGAACACTTCCCAACTCATTTATGAGGTAATCAGTAACTTGATATCAAAACATAACAAATACAGTACAAAAAAGAAAACCAAACCCCACTATCCCCCCTGAACATAGACACAGTTGTTAATTTTAGAAAATTAAATTGAGAAATACATAAAAAGGATATCACATCACAATCAATTGGCTTTAACTCAGGAATGCAAGGTTAGTTTTACATTTGAAAATCAATCCATGTAACTAAGTAATCACTGTTTATAAGAATAACAAAAAACACTATGACCTACCAGTAGATGCAGAGAAAGCATTTGACAAATTTCAACACCCATTGGTAACAAAAACTCTCAGCAAACTAAAAGTATAAAAAAATTTCCTCAAGTTAAAAGTGAACATTTATATTGCTTTTTACTAGACCTAATTTAATACTTTATTGATGAAAAACTGAAAGTTTTCTCTCAAAGGTCAGTACCCATTCATGATAAGAGCTCTCAGCAAACTAAAAATTGAAAGAAACTTTGTCATTCTGAAAAGAACTTCTACAAAAATCCTACTGTTGACCTTACACTTAATGGTAAAAGAGTAAATGACCATAAACAAGGCACGAATGACTGCTCTCACCAATTCTTTTGAACATTTACACTGGTAGCCAGAGCCAAAGGCAAGAAAAAGAAACAAAAGACATACAGATTAGAAAGGGGAAAGTGAAAATTTCTTTATTAACAGATGCCATAATTGTCTGTGCTGAAAATCCTAAATAACCTACCAATAACTTACCAGAATTAATATGTAAACTATCAAGATCAAAGGCTACAGAGCAATAGTGACAAACAAAACAACACACACACACAAACACTCCTATCTTAAAAATCAAAATATTAACAGCAGCATAAAATACAACTTACAGAAAAATTGAAGCAAATATGTGCAACTTCTCTACACTGAAAATTACAAATAAAATTACAAGAGACAAATTAAAGAAGACTTAATAAATGGAAATATGTGCCATGTTTATTGATCAGATGACAATGATATTGTCTTCAAATTGATTCTCTCAAGCTGATCTCCCCAAATTGATCAGTACACTTACTCATTGAAATTGGCAATCTCAATTCAAATTCTAATAGGTTTATTCAATGAAATTGGCAAGTTGATTCCAAATATATGCAGAAATTCAAAGAGTCTTGAATAGTTAAAAACCAACTTTGAAAGGGGCACCTGGGTGGCTCAATAGGTTAAGCATCTGACTTCAGCTCAGGTCATGATCCCAGAGTCCTGGGATAGAGCCCCATGTCTGGCTCCCTGCTTAGAGGAGCCTGATTCTCTCTTTCCCTCTGCTGCTCCCCCTGCTTGTGCTCTCTCTTTCAATCTGACAAATAAATAAACAAAATCTTAAAAAAAAATTTGTTTAACAAAGAAGAATAAATTTGGAAGACTTAAACTATCTGATTTCAAGATTTACTTTATATGTATAAAGACAGACATACAGATCCATGGGTCAGAATCGAAAGAACAGATATAAGCACATATATGGCCAATTGGTTTTCAACAAAGATGTCAAGGTAATTCAAAGAGGAAAGGATAGTCTTTTCCACAAATGCTGCACAACAACTGGATATTCATATGCAAAACTAACAAACAAACCCTCCTTATTTCATACAATGTAGAAAAGTTAAATTCTAAATTCATGCTACGTCTCATTAATACACCTAAAATTTTAAAACTTCTAGAATGAAACAGGAAATTCTTTTGACCTTGAGATAAAGATTTCTCAGATAGAAATAAGAAGCATAAATCATAAACAGTGCTGTTAGACTTCATCAAAATTTTAAAAATTGCTCCTCAGATGTAGCATTTAAAAAAAATAAAAGGGAAGATTACATACTGATAGTATTTTCAAAATATGTATCTGATAAAGGGCTTTCATGTGACATATATAAAGAACACTTGCAACCCTATAATTTAAAAAAATAAATTACAGTTGAAAAATGGGGAAAGATTTGGACATAGTCTCAAAAGGAGATATGCACATAGAAAATAAGTATACACAAATATACTAAATATCAATAATGATTATGCAAATGGAAATAAAACACACAATGACATACCTCTACACACCCATTAAAACAGCTGAAATTTAAAATAAACTGAGTTTTAAGTGCAGAAGAGATAAAGCAACTAAAAATTACATACATGTATCGCTAGTGGAAATGTAAAATATCACATTCACTTTAAAAGACAGTATGACAATTTCTTATGTCCCTGAAATTCTACTCCTAGGTGTTACTTGAGGGGAAAAAAAAGATGATACAGATATAGATAGATATAGATATAGATATATCTCCACAAAATAGAAAATAAAAACCAAACAAACCAAAACTTTGTAGTTAAATGTTCATAAAGGTTTACTATTAATATAGCCCCAAACTGCAAACAACTAAAATGTCCATTGCATGGTGAACAGATACACATATTTTGCTATACCTACATAATAGATTATTATTCACTACTAAAAAAGGTTGAACTCAGAATGAATCTCGAAAACATTATGCTATGTCTTTATAGTGACATACTACATGATCTGTATGATTCTATTTATATGAAATTTTTAAAATGATGAAATTGGAATAACAAAGGAGATGAGTGTCTACCAAGGGTTGGAGGTTTGGAGATTGAGTCAGAGGACATGAGGAAAATTTGGGGATGATGAAAATGTATTATGGTGGTGGTGGTTACACAACTGAATATGTCAAAACTCATCAAATCATACTCTTAACGTTGGTACATTTTTTTCTATGTATATTATATGCCAATAAAAGCTAATTAAGCTAAAAAATCAGAGTAACCCCATAGCCTCATCATCCTCTATTTACTTTTAAATCCCCAAAACGTTAACAAGAATCCTCTTGATTCTCCTTTTCTTGAGTGATAAAGTTCTTAATGTTCTAATGTTGAGAAATCTGAAGGTGTCTCTGACACCCTTAGATTACACACTCTACCTTCAAATGCCTGTGGCCTTAGCCAAACAAGAAGATTGTTAGGGTACAAAGAGACACTCAGTACTTAATATAATTATTACTGTTTAGAGTAATATTACAAGATGAATGTCACAAGGAAATATTATAATACTTGTAGACTGAAAATGTATCATCATAATGTTTTAAAAAGTGGCATCAAGTATTTCTTTGTTGGCATACCTGATTATTGGTCATTAGTTTCCCTGAAAAAGCATTTTTTTAAAGATTTTATTTATTTGTTTATTTGACAGAGAGAGCACAAGTAGGCAGAGCAGCAGGAAGAGAGAGAGGGAAAAGCAGGCTCTCTGCTGAGCAGGGAGCCCGATGTGGGGCTTGATCCCAGGACCCTGGGATCATGACCTGAGCCGAAGTCAGACACTTAATCGACTGAGCCACCCAGGGGCCCCCTGAAAAGTCACTTGACTTTCAAGTTATTTTCACTCTTTTTTACTAGGGATACATGAAATTTAGTCTGTTGGTTAACTGAGAAATCTAATCTCCGTATCTGTCTACTAAAGCCTGGAACTGTTCATACTAGAAAATCCTCCATATTACAGACATTTTTCCTATCATGCTTATTAAACATTATATTTAATCTATTTTGTGTTTGTATAAAATTTCAAGTCACATACTATACTGGTGTTTGGATTTTCTGTAATTTGAAAATAATCTGTAATTAAATCACATTTTGAGTTAATAAAAAATGATCTGTAAGACTACATCGGGTAGGCTATATACAATTCAGTTTCTTAAATACCATGTTAAAATAAATATTAAACACAAAATGCATTAAAAGAACTACAGAATATGACATCAGAATTTCTATTTCTATTACTTTCTAATACAAGAAAGGGAGTAATTCTAAAACTAATTGAAAAATACATACTGAATAGAAACACTTACCTATGAAATTAGGTATTTCCACTTAAAATTGCTACTTAGACAATATGTTTTCCGTATTTCCACACATTATAATAGTGTAAATATTTTTATGGCCAAAGTTTGAATCTTCATGCAGAAAAATAATGAGTTATGAAGAGAAATAAAACAGATCTTATTACTTCCCGATTTGGTGTTTCGATGATCAATCTATCTCTTCCTCTTAAATATCTGGATGCATTTTGGTATAGAACATTCTGTACCAAGGGAATACATGAGGCTAAAGCTGTACACAGATGTTCACATTTTAACTGTAGTTTGGTTCCCATACTCAGGGTCTTGTCCTCACTTTCCTACTTGCACACTAATTTGTTCAAGTCCTGCCTTTTGAGCAATATTGTCTACATTCATCACATTTCTAGACCCCTGACTGAGAAATGCTTTGTCATGGTAGCAACCCTACTGCACAAATGCCAGACTTGTCTTGCACCTTGGCCTAGCTTGGCATCTGGAATGCCAGAGGTCCACCTAGGGAAGAGCCCTCATTGTTTGAATGGACCACATCAGACCACAGAAAAAAAGGAGCCAGTGAACAACCAGAATTGACTCATCAGAGGAGGAGCTGAGCTGTGGAGCTGCCTGAGAGAGAGAGACGGGTGAACTATTTTGTAGTGGAAACAAAGCCAAGTGGACTGATAGGGTTCAGGAGGCAACAGGAAGGTGTAACCGAAGCACAAACAAGTGATGCCTAAGATTGATGGTGTGGAATTGGGCTATGCTGCCTGGAACAACAGTGATGTTTTCTTTATTTCTCTTGGGGAGGCAACAGGGTTAAGACCTAAACATTATATAGGAACCATTTTGCCATTTTAAGCAAATCAAAGATCTCAAATCCTCTCCCTCCCTACCCCACTGTTCATCTGCCCTGTGTAATCTTTAGGTTACAAAAAGCACTTCAGAACCCAAAATGCAGGCCAGTTGTAAAGCCTTCTTTCACCAAGGCCCAGCCTCGGGGCCAAATGGGAGAGCTCTGCCAGCCATCAAACTTAACAGCCTTTAAACATGTGCAACATTTCTCTAAGCAAATTGGTTCCTTAATATGGTAAAATGTGCGGCACCCAAGGGGAAATGCTGGTGATCTCATAGCCCAAAACTGATGGAGTCACAGCACTGTATTCCTGAAAAGCACTCATACTTTCCACTTTGATAAAACCAGAAGCAAATACGAGAGTCAGTAGGTTTTGACACCCATTGTTCATTCTCACTGAACTTTTCTTCCTATATAGCAGAGCACAGTGGTTTAATTCATAGCTTATGAGATTTTTAAAATATAAGCCGTTCAAATTTTTTCTATATTAATCAGTGGTTTCTAAAGATCCACAGGGATAAATAAACCCCGCAAGCTGGCAGGGGCGTTTTGTGGCATAACCTCTGGTAGTTATAAACAGTAAACAAAACATAGTAACCATTTTAAGCACAAGAGATTGCTGTATCACAGGGGGCATAAATCATTAGCTTAATAATTTCAGCAGCAGTGTCTCCTAAGCAAAATTAAGCCAACAGTTCCCCCTGTGGCAATAATGAAGTACTGTAATGCTAAAAGAAAAAAAAAAAGCAACCAAGAGAAGGCATTATTGTGCCTCCCAAATGATTGAAAATCCAAGTTCAATAAATAACTGTAGAACTCGAGTCTCTGTGCTGTTCTTTTGAGAGATGGGAAAGGGGTTGCCTCCAAAGCCCATGTCTATTCTAGTAGACAGTTTGACAAACACAAGTGTACTTTCATTCAAGCCCCCAATGGCTAGGATGTGCTGTAGGTAGGGCATGAATGTGATGACATATTACCATTGAGAAGATGACAAATTTCTCTCAGTTGTATAGGGAGACATTATTCATAGATTTAGAGAGAGCCAAAAGAATGCTAGGCCCAGGATAGGACAGAGAGATGACAAAGCTCCCCTCTCAGGGGCTCTCAAGCTACATGCCGATAATCTGAAAGAAAACACCTTCCAATTTTGAGCTGGGCCACTGCACCCAGCCACAGAATAAAGTTCCCCCCTCCCTCCCATGAATTCCCCCAAGTGCCAAAGTTTATGTTTTTCTAACTGGCTAATGATATGTTCATTTTGGAAAAGTGTACTTGTCCCATAGCCAAGTATGGGACATTATCAAACAAGAGGAATCAAGAAGGTCTCTGTTGTGTTAAATCTGTAGAACCTTCATTTTTCACCTTGATTTTTTTTATCCAGTTTATGCAATCAGTATAATCTTGTCATTATCCTCAAAAAAGAAAGTTCTGACTGAAGACAGTTTTTCCCCCCTCAATAATACCATTTCTTTAACGTAGCATTTTACCTACTGAGTGCCTATTATGGATATAATGATCTCTTAAGAATGGATTTGGTTTAAAAATGGTATGATTCAGTCAGACAAAAGCTGTATTATTTGCACAAAGTTAACTATCACCTTGACTATTCAGTGGATTGAGGTGGTGATTTGTTTGACAATATAGGGATACAGAATAAACCAGAGTGTATAGGGTCTGGGTCACTTTTATTAAAAGATAAACACACTTAGGCACTTTAGAAGTGGTCAGGAAATACCTTTTTTTCCTCATTTTTGTTATACTTTGTTTTCAACTATGACTCTTTAGACAAAGTTTTCTTAAAGAACCCAATGATTGTCCTCTGAAGATTTAATTATAGATATCCTTTACTTTGGATACATAGTCTCTCTTTTATTCATCTGAAATGAGAAAACGGGAAGGAGAAATGGCTCTTTCTGCAAATATAGAAAAAAAACTTTCTCCACCAGCTAAATAAATTTTTACATCTTGTAGTTCCCTTAAAAAAACAAAAACCAAAAAAGATAACCTCTAGCCTAATCACCATACCATGTATCATAAGTATGGCATGGGAGTAATCTTACATACAAAGTGGTGAGTAGTGCATCTCACTAATGGTCAAAGAAGGTCAAACCTGGATACCATGTATCATAAGTATGGCATGGGAGTTATCTTACATACAAAGTGGTGAGTAGTGCATCTCACTAATGGTCAAAGAAGGTCAAACCTGGATCCTAAGGAAATTTGTAAGGGAAATGTGTTTGTCTTTATTGCTCCTTTTCAAAGCTCCCTCATACTTAAGGCTAATAACAAGATATAATTAACCTAACACCAGCAGCCAGAGGTAAAAACACATAGAAGATAAACCCATCTGACACACAGTGGAGGAACAGGCTAAGAATGAACCTAACCAAAGTCAACTAATCAGAATGGATTGGTAATGCTCTACTCTAACAGGCCACATAGATCTCCCAACCCACATAAGCATCAAAATACACTAGCTGTGCCCAGAGAATGTGAGATCATATTTGAAAACATGTATTTCATATATTTGATGAGTCTAGTATCCAAATATATAAAGGAACTTACAACTCAACAATTAAGAAAAAACAAATAACAACTAACAATTCAAAAATGGGCAAAGGATTTGAATAGACATTTCTCCAAAGAAGACATACAAATGACAAATAAGCACTTGAAAAGATGTTCAACATTATCAGACATTCAGAAAGAATATGCAAATCAAAACCACAATGAGGTGCCTAGTTGACACCCACCTAGGAAGTCTATAATCAAGAGACACACAACAGCAAGTGTTGAGAAGGAAGTGGAGAAATTGCAGTTTTTGTACCTTGCTGGTGGGAATGCAAATGTTGCAACTGCTTTGAAAAACTGTTTGGCTGTTTCTCAGAAAGGTAAACATAGAGTTACCATATGTTCCAGAAATTCCACTCCTAGGTATACATCCAAGAGAATTGAAAACATATGTCCAACAAAAACTTGTACACAAATTTTCACAGCACCATTATTCATAATAATTAAAAATTGGAAACAACTCAGACATACACCAACTGATGAATGAATAAACAAAATATGATACAACCATGCAAAGGAATAAAATCCATAAAAGGAAATGAAGCATTGGTACATGCCACAACATGGATGGACTTTAAAACATGCTAAGGGAAAGAAATCATACATAGCAGGCCACACAATGTATATTCCATTCATGTGAAACGTCCAGAACAGGTGAATCCATAATGACAGAAAGTACATTACTAGTTTCCAGGGGCTGAAAGGAAGAGATAATGTGGTGTGGCTGCTAATGGGTATGTAGTTTCTTTAGGGGGTAATGAAAATGTTCTGGAATTAGGCAGTGGCGACGGTTGTACGACCTTGTGAATATGCTAAAAACCAGTGAAATGAACACTTTTAAAAAGCTGAAATTTATGGTGGGTGAATTATGTCTCAACTTTTTTAAGTATTAAAGAAAAAGTACTGGTGACCATTCCTGTTTCAACCTACCTCTACCAAAGCTAGTAATTACCCTTTCCTCTTACCCTGATTCAATACAAAATAGGGTTTTAATTAAGCAATATCTTTATTTCTTGATGTGTCTAGAAATGCCTCAGATACCTAAAAAGTCAAACTGGCCATAGGTTCCTAGAAAGAGGTTATAGAAAACAATCTGAATGGTACATACCAATGTACTTAACTACCTTTTCCTAATTCAGTGCTCGCTTTTCTGGAAACACATCCCAACATCCTCCCCTCACTTACTCTCCTTGATTTTCCTTCAAAGGACTTATAAAAATGAGACAAATCATGGATCCACTTTTTACTTGTTGCTTATTGCCTATCCTCCCCTATAGAATGTAAACCCCAAAAGCCAGGAAGTTAGTTTTGCTCACTGCTATATCCCTAAGACCCAGAACAATGCTTGGCACAGAGCAAGACAGGCACTGAAGAAATATTCATGGAGTGAGAAAATTGGAGTAAGTTTTTTCCCCCATCAGGTGATGAGGAAGAATAAAAATGGTAGAGGCATCCAATACTTGCTGAAGAACATCAAGTTCTCCCTTAAGCCTACACCTTACCTTCCTCGTGTGATGTGCCCATATCCTTGCAGACCTCACCACTGAGTTCTTAAGCACCCCTGGCCCAAGGGCTCCAAATGTCAGCATCCCCATCTTCAACTTCTGCTTTCTGTATCTGTTTCACTCAAAGATCCTTTCAAGGGTTTCTGAACCTAGTCTAAAAACCTAACTTCCATTCCTGATTGAACTACATGCTTGATAGTTTGGCTTGGGAATCTAAGGTCTGACCTGGAAATGAATTCTGACTACTACTGTTCTTGTGATCAAACCAAAGGCCAAAGGTCTTTCCCTTTTCTACTACTGTGCATTCAAAATCATATTTTGAAAACAAAACCCACAAAAATCATATTTTGGCCAAACAAAACATTCTATTATGAAGTTTAAGGGGTATGTAAATTCATAGCCTTTGGTCATAAGAAGCTAAACTTGTCACAGAAGCGACAAAACAAAACAAACAAAAACAAAAACAAAAACAAACAAATAAAAGAACCCCCTGTAGCTTCATTTTTGATGGTACACTTGTTTTGCTCTAAGTTTTAACTTAGGCTTTATTTTTATTTTTTTTTTTTAAAGATTCATTCATCCATTTTAGGGGTGGGGAGGGACAAAGGGAGAAAATCCTCAGACAGACTCTGAGCGCAGAGCCAGACGTGGGGCTTGATCCCAGGACCCTGAGATCATGACCCGAGCTGAAACCAAGAGCTGGACACCCAACCAACTGAGCCACCCAGACACCCCTAGACTTTATTTTTAGATGTCACATTGTATAGGCCTATGTTGAATTATTCCAGATCATTGAGTTCATTCACAGCTGCCTTTTTGTCTTTCTGCTGCCATTATGTATTACGTAGGACTCATTCAGTCATCTTTTAGAAAGTAGGATTAAAAGTAAATGACATGAGAGGCACCTGGGTGGCTCAGTGGATTAAGCATCTGCCTTCGGCACAGGTCATGATCCCAGGATCCTGGGACTGAGTCCCGCATCAGGCTCCTTGCTTTGCGGAGAGCCTGCTTCTCCCTCTCCCTCTGCCTGCTGCTCCCCCTGTTTGTGGTCTCTCTGTCTGTCAAATAAATGGATAAAATCTTAAAAAAAAAAAAAAAGTAAACGACATGAAATTTACTTTTAAAAAATTAACTCCTCAATTATTTCTAATATACAATCCTGTTACTAGAGTCTAACAAGTCAAAGCCCCTGATAATTGCTCTAAGGGACACTAAAACAAAGATTGGTAACTGCTCCCCGCCTTTCCACAAACTCTTTACAGGCTCATCATGCAGAGCTCTCTTATGACTTATTTCCATTTAAAATTCCGTTTCAGTACGATTTCAACGGAATAGAAGTATTTGAGGGGAGTGTGGGAAGACGGATATTTGCCTTCCTCTGCCCCCCCAACCCCGTGATGACCCTGATGACAACACACATCTGGCTGTTTTGAATCATCCCAATGATTGATTTGATTTTTCCACTCTTCACCTAGGCTTTTGGCATCGCCTAGACAAAGCTATCTCACGTTGGGCTTTCATCCCCAACTTGCTTCCAGCTGCAAGCTTTGCACTACACTCTGCTTCACCTTTCTTCTTGGCTACACTCATCCCGGCCTCAATATGCTTTTTTCCCCATATGTCATTCCAGCCCAACTGAGCACCAAACCTCACTCTGCTCCCTGTCCAAGACTTACTTCTTCCTTGAATCCCACACAGGGATTCATAGTCACAAGTCACTGTGTGTCTAATTACGCCTGTAAAGCATCACAAGAGATAGCAATGGGTGAAAGTGGTATGAAAAGAAATGCCTGCCCCCAATCCAGCAACTGACTTGCATTGATTACATGTTGCCTTTATCTTTAGCATGCAAGCAGGTCCTGAGCATCAACTTATGAAATTTCACCCTGCAATCTTACCTCCTCCCGGCATGAACTATATGGAACAATTCCACTTCACTTAGGCAACGCTGACTTGAATGTCTACTTCCTTCAAAGGCTCCTGCTAAGATGTGCTAGGGCTTACAGGGATAAAGAGTATACACCCCCTGCCCTCAGACCAGTTTCACAATACATACAAATGAGATTCTAACTTATGAAAAAAATTGAAACTATGGGATTAAAGTAATGCTTACACCAATTTCGAACTGAGAAGAAACTCCAACTTATTTAATTCTTGCAGAATTGCATAATTTGAAAACTGAGTTAATTGCAACCTTTGCTTATGTTATTGCCATCACCTACAACGCCTGTGAAAAGAAACACAAACCCTCCTTTGTCGGTATTATGAGAACCACTCTTGATTACTTGCATCAGAATTTCTAAACGTGACTTTTGGCTCCATAATCTAAGCAAGCAAGCACTGTTATGATCATTTCAAATCTCATTTTCTGTACCTTTGCACAATGTTATCCAAGTTCATTAAATGGTGCTGCTAATGCTGAAAACAAACCCAAATTCAAGAACTTTAGAGTAGAAGATACGATAAAGCACCACAGAGAGCAAAAAAAAAAAAAAAACAACCCTAACATTAATTTAGAAAAGAGCCCTCAGTCATGTAAAAAGTAACTTCAAAGAAAATATTCACTAAAATAATTATAAATTTATAAGTTCCAAAACTGCATTTCCCCTTTGGGAAAATTCGTTTTGAATTATTCGAGTTTTAGGTTGTACAAAGTCTCCAGGAATAACATTTCTCTCATATGAAAAGCAAGTGCCCTGCACTTAAATTTTATTTCCCACTGATCTACCTTACAATCCCCACAGTTTAGTTAGAAAAATCTCTTTATTATTCCACACATCCTCTGCCAAGGAAACCAGTATTATTCCTTTCACTATTTCTTTTATTATGCTCCTCTTCCTGTTTTAAATATCTTCACTCTTCCTACCCACTAATCCAAATATACGGCCTAGCTTCAAAGGCCCACTCAAGCCCCACCTCATCTGCAAAGTTGTACCTGACTTAGTAGAGTCATAGGATTTTATATTTGGAATGGATCTTGGAGATTATCTAGTTCACATATTTTCCAACTGTGCAACATAGAGACATTTAGGAGCCTTTTGAAAAAGCATCAGAAATGGGAAGAGAGGTGTAAATGGGCAGCTGAGTCTTGGGGCTCTCACCCTCCCATCTGCCCCTGCTTTCAGCATTTTAATTGTTTTACCTTTCCAAGTCAGAAATTGCATGAACAACGGATTGCATGAGGGGCAGGGAAAACCCATAGCCCACCACAGTAATGAAGAAACTCAGGCTGTAAACTGAGTGTCTTACCCCCGTTTACAAACAGCCAAGCGGCAAAATCAGGCTAAATCCTAGGACCTTTGGACTCCCAGCCTATAAACTCTGATCTATTGTCTTTATCACTAAAATACTTAAAATTCCCTGAGGATGATTCTATGCTGTGTTCTGTTAGTTGCATATTTGTGTCTTGTCTGTCCAGCGCATTGAGGGAGGCTCTAGCTGCCCCATGCTGGGTCATTATTTATACTCCTCTGTTCTTCTCTTAGCAGAGCTGTTGTTTCAGAAAGTATCCTTGCTCTCTCCTTCCCAGAAGCATGGGCATTCCCACTTCATATATGAAGTTGGACAAAATAACATTAAGAAATCAATATTAGGGTATTGACTGAAATACCCCAGACTCCATCCTTTACAGAAACTCTCTCTTCTATTTCCAAACTTTAGTTGGCATAAATGGTAGTCAGTACAGCCTTTTTTCATAAAAAAAAAATAATGGATATTTTTGGTCTCGTTTATATTTTTACTGTCATTGTGTTTACAAATCTAGGTTTAGTCAATTAAAGTTGTTCTAAATGGCACAATATTTTTTACCTCGGGTCTCATTTTGGTGATCTTTTACAACTGTAACAAGATACTTCAACAAGAAAAACTGACCTCTACTCTTATTTAAAAAATTCAATTTTTTAAATAATTAAAAACTTAGATTTCTCAGTTCTTCATCCTTTGTAAGCTTTTCCTCCAGCTGTTGTTTCTTGGGATGAATTCCTTGAAAGGGTACACTGCACGTGTTACCTTTCTATCCTCTCCTTTCGTTTCCATCTGCAGATTCTATACTATTTACCTCTTCAGGGAGGTTCTGTGGCTTCATCTCTTTTCTTCCTCTGCACAGCCTATTCCCTTTGCTTCCTTGTGTGTGTGAGACTCCAAAGCGACTTTTCTAGGAGTGTCTTCTCCTTGCTGTCTTTAGACCAGGGCAAGAGGAGCCCTCTTCTGGACTCCAGGCTTTAGACACCTGCTCTGCCCTCCACAGGGGGAGTAGTCTGCAGGCCCATTAGGACATGATCACCTTAGGCCGACACCCTCCCATCTAAACTACACTCCAAGTACCCGGCACTTCATAATTTCTTGTCTGAATCTCGCAGGTCTGCTTCCAGGGGCTGAGTGCCTTCTTCTGGAATTTGGGACTGCACCTCTGACGCGGGCGATGTAGCCCAAGTACTGTGGATGGCTCAGTGGTTGGTTGCGAGAAGGGGGATGTAGGCAGCGAAGGTGTGGACAGGGCTGAAGCCTGCAGGCTGGAGCCTCCCAAAAGGGCACCTGAGGCCCATGCTGCGTGGATAGGGCCAGGGTAGGAACCGTCTGCGGTGGGCTCTTCCCAAGCTTCTGTCACCACATTTTTGCACAGAATTCTAATTCGAACCTAGCCATCAAGGTGGATATGAAGGCAATTTGGTCACAATAGGGGGTTAAATTCTATTGAACAGTTTGTGGCTTGATTTGTAACATTTATTTATTTATTTATTTATTTATTTATTTAAGATTTTGTTTATTTATTTGAAAGAGAGAGCGAGCGCACATGCACGAGTAGGGGGAGGGGCAGGGGAAGAGGGAGAGAGAGAATCGCCAGCAGGTTCCACGAAACCCTGAGATCATCGTGACCTGAGCTGAAACCAAGAGTTGGCTGCTTGCTTAACTGACTGAGCCAACCAGGTCCTCCTTGATGTATAACTTTTAAATATTTAACATATGGAATATAATCCTCCAATTTCACTCTTACCCAAGGACCTATGGGTAATCTGATGGGAAAACAGGGGATTTTTCTATTTAAATCAAGATTAATTTGTGACTTCATACTAGTCTTTTTTTTAAAGGTGCACAGGCAATTTAAAATATCAAAAGCTAAGTTAATATTTTCTTTCACATCTTAGACCTGCTGGTTCATGTTCACGTTTTTTCTTAGTTAATAGAATTATGAGCCACTCAGTTACCAGCTAAAGGTCTTGAAGTTATGTTCAACTTTCCTCTTCTCCAAACCTCAGGATTTAATCAGAGAGAAGATATATCCTATGCCTAAAATGCCTGACTCCCATCTTCCATGCACCATCTTTCAATTGATTCATTATAGCAACCACTTGACCGCCCTCTCTGTTTCTGCCCCTCCCTCCTTAATTCAGTGACCACATGTCCACCAGAATGATCACACTCACATTCATTACCTGTCTCCCATCCCTGTCCCATTTTCCGTGGAATGGAAAACAAATTCCTTTTCAGTTTCAAGGTCTTCACAGTCTGACACCACCCCCCCCCGACCCTGCCTGTCTTACTTGCCATAATCATTCTTGTTTCTTAGTCTTGATGCTTTATAATCTAGTCACTTCAGACTACTTAATAATCCCAGACGATTGGCTAATTTACAAATTTGTCATAAATTCTCACATAAATACACAGTTACTTACATGATTCCTTCTATCTACACTGCTTTCTTTCTCCTTGGGCTTCAATAAAATTACAATTAACTGTTCTATTGCCATTTGTTCCATGAAGCTTTCCACAAATATTCTGCCAAAATTACTTTGTCTCTTATGCTCACTTAACATTTATTTATGCCACTATTGCAATGCTTACATTTTTTGCAAGTTATGAATGGATGCCTTTGTATCCCTTACATACAAATTCCTTTTATGCAGGAACTAGTCTGTACTCATTTCTGTGTATTCCTCAGGCCTTACATATTGTCTCACACATAGTAAGTGCTTTGTAAATGTTTGTTTAATTTCTAAGCCAAATTTAAGCAGAGATTGGCTTTAATAAAAATAAAAAACAAGCCGTACACCATATTCACTCAGAGAGGACTATCAGAATGTCTTTGTTCTATTCCAACCCACTGTGCGACCCTCAAACATTTACTTTATCAGGAGACTCTAAGATTTCTCTCTTCAAAATGGGTTTAACATCCCCCCTAAAAGCTGCAATAGTGTCTGCAAAGCTTGTCAAGAAGCCCTGATGAAAGGCAGTGCAGAGAGATGCAGGCATTATTACAAAGGCAGGTATAGTGTTCAATCCAGGACCAGCCACCTGCGCGTCCTTGGTTTTCAGAGATGACTCGCACATGTAGGCCACAGGTTTCCCCAAGTCACTTATCACCCCGTACACAATGCTTCTTAGATGGAGACCATCTGGGATTGCAAAGTTTTCCATCCTGAACTTGTCCAATGTTTTGATCACCTGCTCTGACATAAGTCTGGTTTTGTTTCGTGTTTATAGTGTGTCTCCTGGGCAGTTTATGGATCTGTTTCTGGCATTTTCCCTCAAATCATCTTGGGAATCACAGAATGAAGTTAGGGGAGCAAAAATCTAAGTTGCTGCTTTAATTTTCCGTTCTGGGATTTCCATATCCTTTTGGTTTTTAGAACCGGTGACAATAAAATGCTGTGCCTTTACTCAGTAAATATGCAGATGAAAACCAATTAAGCCTATCAAATGTCTAGATAATGGTGACAGCATTACAAACAGCTTGGAATTTCAGAAGTGACTTTCTCATATATCATCTAATTTAATTCCTAGTATAATCCTGTGAGGTACGTGTCCTGTTTTATAGTTCAAAAACAATGGTTCACAGATTTTTCTTTTTCGGGGTTACAGAGCTAGTTAGTGATGGAGCTAGGACACAAGCCTTCTAGACACAAATCTCAGCTATCTTTTGGAATAAAAGATACAATGTTTTATTTGAAGAGCTAAGAGTTATTTAAAGCATAGTAAATTCTCACTCATATGTCACAAAGCGTGTTTGTGGAAAAGTACCAAAAAAGGAAAAGAAAGTCCAAACTGCAATATTTTAAAGCAGTTTTATTACCGATAAACATGATGTGTATGAAAAATTAAAATGTAAATGGATAATAAGTTAAATACAGTCAGTAAAAGAGAAAGAATAATTTGAAACAGGCCTTTATTATTACCTTCAATTAACAAGCTTAAAAAATTTAATAATTACTCAAAATATTTTATATATCCTATGTAAAAATTGTCATAGATTTTATAATGCTAAACAAAGTTTATTACACGCTGTGTTGATTTCTGCCTCACATAGCATGATGTTTGCCTCAATAAAATTATTATTTATACTATTTCAAATATTATTCATTATGATGCACTAAAGAAACTGATCTTTAAAAATCAATTTATCAATAATAAACCCAACGATATTTTATTTATTTGTTTGTTTGTTTGTTTGGGGGAGGAAGGAGCAGAGGGAGAGAGAGAATCTCAAGCAGGCTCCATGTCCAGTATGGACAAGCCCTGACTTGGAGCTTGATCCTGGGACCCTGAGGTCATGATCTGAGCTGAAATCAAGAGTTGGACATGTAACTGACTGAGCCACCCAGGTGCCCAGGCCCAGTATTTTTTTTTTTCTAAGCTCATTTTATAAAGATGAAGTAATTGCAATGGTATTGATAGCAGTAATAGCATCAATTTCTGGTATTCCTTTCTTGACTTTGGGCAATAATTTGGTCTTTTTATGCTTCTCTTATTTTTCCACATGTAATATCATCAACAGAGTATGATTTTTTTCCCTGTGGGTGATAAGGAAGACTGAGAAGAAATGGAAAATGCTCAAGGTCCTGTGTATATGTCCTATGTTATTTCCTAAATTATCTGAAGGACTTCAGATGCTAATAATCTAATCAAATGAAGTTGTGTCACCTTCCTTCTACATTATGAGAATTTACTCCATTTTAATTCTTGTTGTTCATACTTGAAGTGAATCATAACTTCTTTTCAGTACACCTTCTTTTCTAACATAAATACCTAAGGTTATAACTGGCCACCGATTATTTGGTTTATTAGTTTCTGAGAAAGCTGAGTTAAAAACTCTTACTATATTCCTTTTAACGGTTTTACCTATTACTTATGGACACTTTTTTCGACTATTTCCTAGGTATTGAAAATTATTCTATTTTCCTAGAAAAACATCACTTGTATCACTAAGTAATGAAAATGAGAATTCTTTAACCCTTGAAATCTATCTTGTCTGATATTATTATTGCTACACCAGCTTTCTTTTAATGAACATTTATCCAAGAGATTCTTTTTGTACTCTTCCATCTTCAGCTTCTCTGCACTGTTATGCTTTAGACATGTCTCTTCTAGAAAATATTTTTTCTTATTCAATATCTAAATTTTTAAAAGGCAAGTTTAGATAATTTACATGTTTTGTAAATGCTTATATTTGGGGATTAATGTTGTTTTTCATTGCTTTTTATTTTCTCTTTTCTACCTTCTACTAATTCAGATCTAGTCATTTCCTTTCCTCTTGCTACTAGTTTATATTAAGTATCTTGTTTCTATTCTTTAGTTATTGCTCTCAAAATTTTAGCATACAGGCTCAAATTAACAGCCTAATTAATCAATATTAATTTTCTTGAGCAATATAAAAAACAAATTTTTTAAAAAATATTTTCCCCAAAACTTTCCATGTTCATGCCTAGTATTTAATTACTTTTTCCACAGATTTATTGAGATATAATTCACATATCATACAATGCACCCATTTGAAGTATAGAAATCTATAATTTGGCTATTGTAGATAATGCTGCTATAAATTATTGGGGTGCATGTATTCTTTGATTGTATCCTTTGGGTAAATACTTAGCAGTGTAATTACTGGATCATAAGGTAGTTCTATTTTTAATTTTTTGAGGAAACTCCACAGTGTTTTTCAGAGTGGCTGTACCAGTTTGCATTCGACCAACTGTGTAAGAGGTATCTACTTTCTCCATATCCTCACCATACTTGTTTCTTGTGTTGTTGATTTTAGCCATTTGACAGGTGTGAGGTGATATACCATTGTGGTTTTGATTTGTATTTCCCTAATGCTGAGTAATGTTGAGCATCTTTTCATGTCTGTTGGACATCTGTATGACTTCTTTGGAAAAATGTCTATTCATGTCTTATGCCCATTCTTTAACTGGATCATTCATTTTGGGGATGTTGGATTTTATAAGTTCCTTATGTATTTTGGACACTAACCCTTTATCAGATACACATTTGCAAATATCCTCTCCCATTCCTGGAAAACATCACAAGTGTCTGTTGACTAATGAATGGATAAGAAAGGTGTGGTAAATATTTTCACACACATACACATACACATATACACACATAAAATGGAATATTAGCCATAAAAAAGAATGGAATCTTGGCATATGCAATGACATGGATGGAACTGAAGAGTATTATGCTAAATGAAGTCAGTCAGAGAAACACAAATACAGTACAATTTCACTCATAGGGAATTTAAGAAACAAAAGAAATGAGCAAAGGAGTAAAAAAGAGAGGCAAACCAAGAAACAGACTCTTAACTACAGAGAATACAGTGATGGTTACTAGAGGTGAGGTCAGTGGGGTGAAGAGTGAAATAGGTGACAGGGATAAAGAGTGCACTTGTGTTGAGCATTGAGTGTTGTATGAAAGTGTTCAATCACTATATTGCGTATATCTGAAACTAATGTTACACTGGATATTAGCTAACTGGAATTTGAATAAAAACTTAAATAAATAAATAAATAAATAAATAAATAAATAAATAAATAAGGCATACAATTCATGGGCTTTTAAAATATTCACAGAGCTCTGCAACCATCACCACAAAAAATTCTAGAACATTTTCATCACCTCTAAAAAGATTCCACATCGCTTAAAATAAGTCCAACCCTTGGCCCTAGGATACCATTAATCTAATTTCTGTCTCTACAGATTTGCCTACTCTTCACATTTATATAAACAAATAATACATGTGTTCCTTTGTGTCTGACTTTCACTTAGCAAGAAGTTTTTAAGTTTACCCAGGTGGAAACATGTATAAGAACTTCATTTCTTTAATATGCTTGAATATTCCATTGTATGGATACATCACATTTTATATACCACCCATCAGTTGATGGACATATGTCATTTCCACTTCTAGCTATTATGAAGAATGCTCCTTTGAACATGTACATGTTTTTGTGAGGATATATATTTTCACTTCTCTTAGGTGTACACATAGGTAGGAATGGAATTGCTGGATTGCATATAATTCTATATTTAGCCTTTTGAGGAACCACAGAATATCCTCAGGGGCAGCCAAACTATTTTACATCCTCAATTTACATTTACTTTTACATTACCTTTTACAAACTAGCAGTTTCCATTCCCACCACATCCTTTCTAACACTTGAAATTGTCTGTCATTTTGATTATAGTCTCCCTAATAGGTATGAAGTAGTATCTTCTTTTGATTTTGATCTGCATTTCCCAGATTCATTTTGAGCATATTTTCAGGTACTCATTAGTCATTTGTATATCTTATTTGGAGAAATCTCTATTCAGATCCTTTGCCTATTTTTAATTACTTCTCTTTCTGTAGTTGAAAATTTTCTTCATAAATTCTAGATAAAAGGTCTTCATTAAATCTATGATTTGTAAATGTTTTCTCCCATACTGTGGGTTGTTTTCTCACTTCCTTGGTAGTGTCCCTGAAACACAAAAGATTCGTAATTTTGATGAAATCCAATTCATCTATTTTTAATTTTGTTTCTTGTGCTTTTGTGTCATATCTAAGCATCCATTGTCAAATACAAGCATAAGATTTACCCCTATATTTTCTTCTATGAATTTTATAGTTTTAGTTCCTACATTTAGATCTTTGATCCATTTTCAATTAGTTTGTATGTACAATGTGAGGTAAGGGTCCAAATTCATTCTTTTGCCTGTGGCTAACCAGTTCTCACCATTTGTTGAAAAGACTTTTATACTCATTGAGTGGTCTTGACAACCTAGTTGGAAATTACTTGACCATAAATACATGGTTTTACTTTATTCTGCCCTCTACTCCATTGACCTATATGTCTATCCTTACGTTAATACCACATTCACTTTTTTTAAAGATTTTTTTTTATTTGAAAGAGAGAGACCATGAGTGGAGGGAGGGGTAGAGGGAGAAGAGAAGCAGACTCCCCAGTGAGCAGAGAGCCCAATGTGGGGCTCAATTCCAGGATCCTGAGCTGAAGGCAGAGGTTTAACTGACTGAGCCACCTAGGTGCCCCTGTGCCACACTCTCTTGATTAACATTGCTTCGTAATAAATTTGGAAACTGGGAAGTGTGTGTCCTCCTGCTATGTTGCTCTTTTTCCAGATTGTTTTCACTATTCTGGGTCCCTTGAATTTCCATATGAATTTTAGGACAACTTATCAATTTTTTCAAAGAACTCAGATGGGAGTTTGACTGGGATTATATTCAGTTTATATGTAGATCATTTTGAAAGTATTATTATCATAACAATATTGTCCTTCAATCCATGAACATGGGATGTCTTACCATTTATGTATGTATTTCTTAACTTCTTTTAACAATATTTTGTAGTTTTCTGAATATAAGTTTTACACTTCTTTGTTTACTTTATGTTTTTTGGTTATACTGTAAATAAAATGTTTTTAAATTTCATATTTGTATTGCTCATTCCTACTGCATAAAAACACAAATTGATTTTTGTATATTGATCTTGAACCCTGTAGTTTTGCTGAACTTCATTAACTCTAATAGTATTTTTTGGATTTGCAAGTGTTTTCTATATACAAGATAATGTCATCTGCAAATAGAGACAGTTTTACTCTTCCTTTCCTATCCGGATGCCTTATATTTCTTTTTCTCTCCTACTTGCCATGGCTAGAACCTCCAGCACAGTGCTAAATAGAAGTGGTAAAGTGGACATCCTTGTCTTACTACTGATCTCTAGGGGAAAGCTTTCAGAGTTTCACCACCAAGCATAATGTTAGCTGAGGTTTTCACTGACACCCTTCATCGAGTTGAGGAAGTTCATTTCTGTTCCTCTTTGTTGAATGTTTTTATCATAAAAGGGTGTTGAATTTTGTCAAATCCTTTTCTAACTTGTTTTGAAAACCCTCTTAAAATAATCACTATGATTTTAAGTGTTTTACAGTGAAGATTATTTATATTTACCCACGTGTTTACAAACATTTAAGCTCACTGCTGCTTTTTGTATTGCATTCTTTTTCTTTGGGCTTAATCTCATTGATGGTCCTAATGGAGAAGATCTCTAACGAAACTCTGTGAGATGCAAGCTTACTCATTCTTTATCTGATAATTCTTCTCTTTTATTGCCTTTCAATCATGAATAATTGTTTAACTGGATATAGAACTCCAGGTTAACATTTTGTTTTTCTCAGAATTTTGAAAATATATTTCCACTGTCTTTTTTGCTCCTCTAATTACTTATGAGAAGTAAATTGTCATCATGCTAATTGGTAACTTTACTTTCCTTTTTTGCTGCTTTTTAAGATTTTCTCTTTGAAGTTGATATTCTGCACCAAATTCAACTATGCTGTGTCTCTATGTGAATTTGTTTTGTTTATCCTACTTGGGAAATAGTATGCTTCTGCAATCCAAGAATTCAAGTCTTTCTTCAATTCTAAATAATTTAGTCTCTATTTCTTGAAACTGTTGCTCATCAAATTCTTTTTATCTCCATTCCATGAAAGCTTTTCTTAGTAAAAGTATCCTGAACCTTATCATGCTGTTTCCCATGTCTCCTGACTTCTTCATAATTTAAATTTATGTATATCTATGTTTCATTCCAAGTGATTTCCTCAGAACTATGGTTATTAATTCTCTCTTCAGTTATATTCAATTTACACATTCATGGAGGGTTTTATTTTTTCAATGACTACATTTTTATTTCAAGTAGTTTCATTTTTTCAACTATTCCTGTTTCATTAGCATTTATGATTCATCATTATATCAAATTATTTCTTCTTCAATTACTTTAATATTATGTTTAAGAACTGTAACCCTACTTATTAATATCTTTCAAATTATTCTAGTAACATCACATTTCTCAATATCTTATGTCATATTCTTTCTTATTCTCTCTCATCTTTAGTGAGTAATTTATTTTTTTCCTTTGTCCTATGTAGCCAGGGGTGTAGAATTATTCTTAGAGAGAGATTGAGCTTTTTCATTTGTTTCCTTAAGCCTCACAGTCCAGTGTATTCTTCTGGTCTCAGACAAGTTTTTAAAATTAATTTCAAAGTTTGTTATTCCTACTTTATGCATTGACTATAAATTTTGACCACACACTTGCTTTTGGTTCAGACTTAGGTTCTTGATTTTTCTCTCATGAAATTACTTATAATTTTGTCCAGAACAAATCAGCAACATTTCTTTGTTCTTGCCTAGGTCTGTCTGCAGGGATTTCTCTTCTAATGACCGGTCCTCAAGAGACTCTAGGCTATATCTTATAGTCCTCTGATCATCACTTCAAGGTTCCTTCTGCATTTGAACTATCTGTTAGTTTCTGGCATTTGGATTTAGAGATTTCCTCTTCTGTGTGTTTGGCTATGTGTTTTCTTCATTTATATGGTATTATATCTCGTATTTTTCCTCCATTTATAGTTTAAGAGTGATCACAGAAAAGGATTCATGCAAAATTAAATTCAGTTTGTGCTTAGTAGTAGTTTAGACTAGAAAATTAAATAAGGGGAATGGCTCGGACAACTATTTCACTCCCTGATTTTGTGCTTTCAGACACGTTTTCTTTTCTTTCTTTTTTTTTTTTAAGATTTTATTTATTTATTTCACAGAGGGAGAGAGATCACAAGGAGGCAGAGAGGCAGGCAGAGAGAGAGAGGGGGAAGCAGGCTCCCCGCCAAGCAGGGAGCCCGATGCGGGCCTCGATCCCAGGACCCTGAGATCATGACCTGAGCTGAAAGCAGAGGCTTTAACCCACTGAGCCACCCAGGTGCCCACAGACACGTTTTCTAAAGTGGCTAACTCCGTATGGTGGCAAACTATGAAGACACATGTACACTTTAGTTATCCAATCCTGATTCAATCCATATCCATGCCTCATTTATGAACCAACATGCTGTCATTTTCACCACCTATAGTGAGAAATCAGCAAGAGGAGTCCAAATGAGAACAAAAAAACTACTCAACTTCAATATCATACCTGAAACTTTTTTTTCTTGCTTTTTTGCAGATACAAAAGAGATACAGACCTCAGAGAGTATTTTTATGGGCCATGGTCTATCAAACTGAGACCTCAATAATGACTTTTTCCCCATTACTGCCAGCCAGTATGATTGTCTTAAATTTTAAATCAGATCATGTCACTCTCACTGGTTTCCCATCTCATTAAGCATAAAAAAATTAATTCAGTCCTATGAGCCTAAAAGGGCCTGTGAATCTTGCCCTTGATACTTCTTTATCCTCATCCCCTTCTACAGTCTCCCTAGCTCACTTCACACCAGTCATACTAGTTGCTTATTGTTCCTCTACATGCTAAGCAAGATCTCATCCCAGAGACTTCACACTGGCTAGTCACTCTATTTTGGAATGTATTGAATAAAGCATTTACTCCCAACTTTCCTCAGTATTCTGGTCAAAAGCTGCCTTCCATGGCAACCCAACATAAAATAGAAATCAACACACACCCCTCATTCCCCATACCCTATTTTTTGTCCCCTTTCATAGCACTTATCAGCAACTGACACAGTATCCATATGTTTGGTTATTTGTTTATTGTCTGCCCTCTTCTCATAGAATATACATAGATTCCAGGAGGACAAGTCTGGGGTTTTTTGCTTTATTTGTTTTTTTTGTTTGCTTGTTTGGTTTTTAGTTTTGGGGTTTTGTTGTTATAGTTGTTGTTGCTGCTGCTGCTGTATCCTAATGCCTAGAAAATTGCCTAGCATATAAAAAGATTTAATCTGAAAAAAGGAAGACCATAATTTATACTTTCTCAAAAGTGAAAAAAACATATGCATGTAAACAAAATTTGTTTATGGATATTTTTGAAGGATGCACATACACTCATACCTATATTAGAATATATATTCATGTATAAACATATTTTATTTATGCTATATATTTAATATATTAAGGTTATATAATATATTTTAGATTTTACTATATATGTGTATATACACATACACATATATATTTTAGATTTTACTATATATGTGTATACACACACACACACACACACACACACACACACACACACAAAGACAGTGACAGAGGGGGATCAGCTCATTGTCTGATCCAAAAGTATGGACTTACTGATAAAAATCCTGAGTTAAATAGTAATGGAGTAAAAGTGCTTTTTCTTTTCAAGTAATTTCTCCAAAGAACCTTCCATCTTCACCTAATTCATAGAGGAAACACAAAGAGCCCCAAGAGGCTCTCATTATCTGAGTCATTGCCAGTGTCCTCTTAGAATATGGAAGACAGGGGTTGAGGGCAATGATCTCAGTATCATCCCAGGGAAGAGAATCTGGAGAAACAGAATGCTAATGCAGTAAATATTCTGATAAACTAGACGATGCTGTTTATGACTCAGAAAAAGAATGCAAATGAATATCAGGATTTTAACTATTCTGAAGTGTTTATGTAAAGCATTAGTGATTGAGGAAAAGATACTATCATGCCTTAATATACCTTTCAACCATGAGTTATGATTAAATCTTAAAGGGAAATGTTTTTAAAATAACAAGTTGTACTGCCAAAACATTAAAACTTCAATAATAATAAATAGCAGCAGATGGAGGGAGGAAAATGTAGAGATAAAGACATTTTTAAATTCCTGATTACTCAGAGGGCATTACTTTTACTTACCATTAATTAGGAAACAGTAATTTTAAATAAACAGTAGGTTTTTGAAAAAGTTAAAAAAAAAAAACTCAGAGAAGAGACACATTTTGCTAATTAAGTCACCCAACTCAGTCACATGGATTACAGTGGTATATGATGGGGGGAAAAAATGGAACACAGAAAGAACATTGAAGATGTAGGTCCACCATTGGCTAATTTGGAGATTTTAGCTATAAATATGTCACATAACATATCAGGCCAATGTACTCAGCTTGAACCATGAAACAAGTTAGGTAGACAATTGTACCTTTCTTTTCTTCTTCAGTTATTTCCATATAAATATATTGGCAATCTTTGCTACTCCTTCTTCTGTTTGATTAATTTGGCTGCTGACATCAGCCAAAGAATGGCCAATCTATTATTTCATTTGTCTGCCATAAACAGAGTCTGAGCCAGTGTGAAACAATGCACAAACCATCAGATTCCCTTTAGAGGCCATATTTAATGAAAAAAAATAAAAGGATGATCAAAATCCCTTTTTTGTATATCCACTCCCTATCCTTTTCTACTTAACTTCCTACACATTTAATATTCATGAGCCATGCTAAACACAAGTCCCACAAATGTCTCATGTCCCACAAACTGTCTCTTTAGTCTCAGAAAATAACAGCAGAAATACTGAGAATGAGGAATTCTTGGTTTTCATCCCAAAATTGATTTCCCTAGGTCACTTCTGTGATACTTCTCCTATTTTTACAGATTTATACTGTGTGTGCCTAATTTTCATGGCTTTTTAAGTCACATAAAAAACACCATTATTTTTACCAGAATAATTCAACTGGTATGTGACACTGAAATTAACAGTTTGCCCCTAACTCTATATTCTCCTTCTACTCTTAAAAAAAACAAAAACAAAAACAACAATCCCTGTTGATAGAGGACAGTTTAATTTGATTTGTGCACCTGGCCACCATTTGTGGGACCTTATTTATTTCTCTCTTCTAATAAAATTTGGATTGCTGTGGCACAATGTCTCATCTCCATTGGAAGGAAGAGAGACGAATACTATTAGCGCTTACCTACATTACTTCTTGTCAAAGGGTCTTCACAGCTCTATTCCACTTGAGTGTGAATGTACCACTTAAGGCACTAAAGTATTCTACTAGTGGGGAAAGCCAAGAAATAACTTTAAATGCTGGTAATGGGTGATTTGACACCAAACATATTTAAGATGAGGTTAAGAGTTATATACATAGATGTGCATTATTGGTAGAGTAAACTTTCTCCATCAACAAAAGCGTAGTTTTCCACTGCAAATTAATAGATTATAAAATCAGTGGGCTTTTCATGACAGCAATTTAAAAAAAAATGGGGGCAGAAATAACTTCAATCTTTCAAGAATATTTTGCCTTTAAAACAACTTTCTGTAAAATCACCTAAAATAAAATACAGGTTAACTCTGATTCTGTGAGTTCAGTGGAGTCAAATTTAACTTGAAAACATCTTTCATTTCTATAGCTACTTTATTATATTTATACAAGACTACAAAAAATTAATTGGGTGATTTAAGTGAGTCAACTGTCACATATATTATGAGCTCTGCATGCGTGTGTTATGAAGCAATGTTGACTATGAGTTCAGTCTTTTACCAATTTATTTAACCAAGGTTGCTAGAAGTTACTTAATGAGCATGAACACACAAACTGTCAATAAACCTACAGGAAGAAAAGGGGCCCATGACCTAAAAGGACCCCTCTGTTAGGCCAGGGAGATGATGAAGTATGCTAAGGCACCAGTCCCTCTGTGCGATGCCTGTTTGTGCTGCCAAGGCACGTGTGGCAAATTTGCAGAGTTGGGGGAGAAAAAGGGGAGTAAGTGGGGAGGAGAAGGTCAGTTTCTAAAAATTCATTTCACAGCATGTATTAAATAAAAAGCCTGAAAGAAGTACTTTTTCCTCTTAAAATGTAAGAAGGTATGAACACTTGCAGCATCTGCTCTTTGACCTCTCAGTACCTAAGCTACTCCTTGATTACACTTGGCAATCTATTTGATGCTTTCAGCTTATAGAACGTTAGATCTGGGGAAAAATGCTTACAAGTTACCTGTTGAATGAATATATGGAATGGTTAAGAGTAGTGGTTCAAGAAACGGGCAGAGCTGGCTTGCACCCTGGCTCTACCATTGACAAGCTCTGTGGTACTGGACAAACTATTTAAACTCCTAAATCCTGAATCTCTTTATCTGTCATGTGAGGAAAATAAATAAGTGAAAAAAGCCAACTAAGTGAAATAAAACATAAAATAACATAAAAATATATTTTATGAAAAACATAAAATAAATAAGTGAAAAAAGCCAACTAAGTGAAATAAAACAAAAATTCATATACTATAAGTACCTCAGAAGTATTACTTTTTTATAGTTGTCAGGGCCCTCAGTTTTAAGCAATAGAGACTGACTTTGGTTTAATTAAACAGAAAAGGAATGAATTGACAAGATGTCAATAAGTCAGAGAATCCAACAGAAGAGTAGAGAATGAATCTCTGGCAGAAAACCAAAGGACACAGTTATAAGAACAGAGGACAGGAACTGATATTGCTGCTATTGGATTCTTGCTATCATACCATTGGGCTCCCAACTCTTCCATGTTGGTTGGGAAAAATCTTGAACTGACACCATTCCCACATAATTCAAAACCAAAGACAAGGGGATATTATTAGCTAAGTTTAATACATATACCCTTATTCTACCAAAGAATAAATAAGGGCCCCTTCTGTTTCTATAGTGGGAGATAGGACCTGTCTAACCCATCTTAAAAATTCCTCCATATAGGAATAGAATGGGATATGGCAGACACCACTAGCTTGTAAAACAAGACTCAATACATTTCAAAGGATCAATATCAAACAGAATGCATTCTCTGACCACAATTCCAATTCCAATAAATTAGAACTTGTTAATAAAGGATAAATTTTAAAACCCTGTATATCTGTAAATTGTTTAAAGTGCATTTGAAAGTGATTCATCCAAAAAAAAGAAATTATAATGGAAAATATTAAATACTTAGAAATTGATGAGAATAAAAATATCAAAACATAGGACAGAGCAAATATTTTGAGAGAAATTTATAGTCTTAATGCTTACTTTAGAAAGAAATAAAGTCTAAATCAGTGACCAAACTGTCCAGTTAAGAAGTTAAGGACAGAACCATGTTCCCTCACCTCTCTCTCTCTCCTTCACCCTCCCTATTCCCTGAGACACAATATTGAAATTAGACCAATTAGTAACACTACAATGACAGGACAATGGCCTCTAAGTGTTTAAATGAAAGGAAGAGTCACATGTCTCTCACTTTTAATCAAATGCTAGAAATGATTAAGCTTAGTGAGGAAGGCATGTTGAAAGCCAAGACAGGCCAAAGGCTAGTTCTCTTGCACCGAGCAGTTAGCCAAGTTGTGAGTGCAAAAGAAAAGTCCTTGAAGGAAATTAAAAGTGCTACTTCAGTGGACATGCAAATGATAAGAAAGTGAAACAGCCTATGGTTGATACAGGGAAAGTCTGAGTGACCTGGATACATCAACTTCTATCCAGAAGTTAAGCCACAACATTCCCTTAAGTCAAAACCTAAGAGCAAGACCTTAAATCCCTTGAATTCTGTGAAGTGTGAGAGAGCTGAAGAAGCTGCAGAAAAAAAGTGTGAAGCCAAAAGAGGTTGGCTTATGAGGTTTAAGAAAAGAAGCCATCACTATAACATAAGAGTTCAAGGTGAGGGCGCCTGGGTGGCTCAGTGGGTTAAAGCCTCTGCTTTCGGCTCAGGTCATGATCTCAGGGTCCTGGGATCGAGGCCCGCATCGGGCTCTCTGCTCAGCAGGGAGCCTGCTTCCCCCTCTCTCTCTGCCTGCCTCTCTACCTACTTGTGATCTCTCTCCCTCTGTGAAATAAATAAATAAAATCTTAAAAAAAAAAAAAAAAAGAGTTCAAGGTGAAGCAGTGAGTGCTGATGGAGAAGCTACAGCAAGTTATCCAGAAGTTGTAGCTAAGATAAGGAAGGCGGCCCCACTAAGCAACAGGTTTTTTTCAATGTAGACAAAACAGCTTTCTATTGGAAGAAGATGCCATCTAGGACTTTCATAGCCAGAGAGGAGAAGTCAATACCTCACTTCAAAGCTTTAAAGGACAGGCTCACTCTCTTGTTAGGGGCTAATACAGCTGGTGACTTGTAGTTGGAGCCAATGCTCATTTACCATTCTGAAAATCCTAGGGCCCTTAAGAATTATGCTAAATCTACTCTGTGCTCTATAAATAGAATAACAAAGCCTGGGTGACAGCACATCTGTTTATAACATGGTTTTTTTGAATAGTTTAAGCCTACTGTTGAAACCTACTGCTTAGAAAAAAAAGATAACTCAAAATATCACTACTCATTGATAATGCACCTGGTCCCCACAGAACTCTGATGGAGATGTACAATGAGATTAGTGTTGTTCATGTTTGCTAACTACATCCATTCTGCAGCTCAGGGACTGGGGAGTAATTCAGATTTTCAAGTATTATTACCTAAGAAATACATTTTGTAAGGTTGTAGCTGCCACAGACAGTGATTCCACTGATGGATCTGGGTGAAGTAAACTCAAAACCTTCTGAAAAGGATTCACCATTCTGGATGACACTAAGAACATTTGTGATTCATGGGAAGAGAACAACATGAACAGGAGTTTGGAAAAAGCTGATTGAAACCCGGATTTTGAGGGGTTCAAGACTTCAGTGGAGGAAATCTGTGCAGATGTGGTAGAAACAGCAAGAGAACTAGAATTAGAAGTGGAATCTGAAGATGGGACTGAATTATGCAATCTCATTATAAAACTTTCACAGATGAGGAGTTTCTTCTTATGATGAACAAAGAAAGTAGTTTCCAGAGATGGAATCTACTCCTGGTGAACAGGCTATGAAGACTGTTGAAATGACAATGAAGGATTTAGAATATCACACAAACTTAGTTATAAAGCAGTGGCAGAAAAGATTGACTCCAGTTTTGAAAGAAGTTCTACTATGGGTAAAGTGCCATCAAACAGCATGGTATGCTAAGAGAAATCATTCATGAAAGGCAGAGTCAATCTATGTTGCACACTTCATTGTTGTCTTATTTTAAAAAACTACCCCTACACCCCGGTCTTCAGCAACTATCACCCTAATGAGTCAACAACCATCGACGACAAGGAAAAACCTCCCACTAGCAAAAAGATTATGACTTGCTGAAAGTTCAGATGATGGTTGGTGTGTTTTTAGTAATATTTTTAAATTAAGGTATGTACATTGTGTTTTTTAGACATAATTCTATTGCACACTTAATTGACTATAGTATAGTATAAACATAACTTTTGTGTGCACTAAGAAATCAATAAATTCATTTGAGTCATTTTATTGTGATATTCCCTTTATTGTGGTGATCTGGAACCAAACCTGCAATATCTCTAAGGTATGCCTGAACTTATGAAACATGGAAACTAATTCTAGGTAGATCAAGAAATTCAATGTGAAAAGCAAAACGTTTAGTTGAAAACACAGGAGAATATTTTTCTGACCTTTTGTTAAGAAAAGCTTCTTAAGTAAAATACAGGATAATTAATCCTAAAAAAAAATACAATACATGATAAAAATTAACTACATTAAAATAAAGGATATGTGTTCATCAAAAGAAATCACAAAACAGAAAAGAAAAAATAGCCATGAGCTGAGAGAAAATATATGTAACACAGACTCTTTCCTTGACAAAGAGCTGGGAGTCCAAAATCCATCAAGAAACTCCTACAAACTAATAATAAAAATACACAACTAATGAGTCAGAAGAAAAACTGATATGATCATACACTTCACAGATTGGGAATGGCTAAATATATGAAAAGATGTTTAACTTCATTAGAAATCAAAGAAATAACAACAAATTTAATATGCAATAGATGAGCAAAAATTAGGAAGTCTGACCATATCAAGTGCTGGCGAGGCTATTCCCACACACTGCTTTTGGGAGTGTAGACTGGTACAACCACTCTGGTGCCCTGTTCAGCTTTACCTTCCAAAGTGGAGCACTGCATACTCTACAACACAGAGATTTTACTCCTGGGTAACTCCCAGAGAAACTCTTGTTCGTAAGTACCAGATAACTGTAAGATAAGCAACGTGTTTATAGCAGTCCTCTTTATAGTATCAGAACATTGAAAGTCACCCAGTGTCCAAAAGAAAAAGAGACATAAAACTGTGATACAATCACATAATTGCTAGCATAAAATGGAAAAAAATGAAGGAACTGAAACTACGTGCAATAACATAAATGAATCCTAGAAGCATAATATTGGATAACAAAGCAAGGTCCAGAAGACTACATACAATATGAGCCCTCGCTTATAAAAATGTGCAACAGGCTAAACAAACAAACAAACAAAAAACAGATAGTTTAGGCATGTATATGCTTACGTGATAAAGTCATTTTGTAAAAGGAAGGGTAAATACAAAATTCACGGGAATTTTGGGAAAGCACAGATGCTATAAAAAAGACACAGCTGTATTCAAGATCTGATTTAAAAGCCCCCATAATGATTTCTCTAAATTAAGCTACATTATTCTGCAAAAATATTTCATAACCAAACAAAATTCTTACAGCAAATCTTCCCGTGCATCCTCAGTGTCCTCTCTCTCTTCTTCAGGCTCTGGCTGCACCAGGGAGCTGAGGCTAAGATGAAGTGAACATAATTTTAAGTGCTAGAAAACATTATGCAAGAAATAGAGTTAAATAGAGTTGGCAAATAAACCATTCAGCATTTGGCTGATTTTGGCAAATTGTTCTAGAGCTAGTTAAGAACAGAATTAGAGCTATCAGTCTGGGGGTAATGACAGTGTTCCGGGTGAGGGAGGATAGGAGCACAGAAGAGGATGGGATGGACACAGAAAAAAAACAGACTCAAGAGGTATCATCTCCATCACTGTTGTGATGCCAGTGCCAGTGACAACAGTGGAAGTGTTCTCATCATAGGAATCATCTAATCCAACTGACAGTCTCCAAGATCTGATAGAGTCTGGATCAAGTGATGGATGACACAACATCCCAGACCAGGATGCTTCTGTCAGTCGGTGGTTGGGTCCTGCACTCAATCTCCACAAAAGTGCTGTGATCTTAAACTTTCTTATATTACTTGGCCATCAAAAAGAATGAAATCTTGTCATTTGTAAGGACATGGATGGAACTAGAGGGTATTATGCTAAGGGAAATAGGTTAGTTAGAGAAAGAAAAATATCCTATGATTTCACTCATATGTGGAATTTAAGAAACAAAACAGATGGACATAGGGGAAGGGAAGGAAAAATAAAAAAACAGAGAGGGAGACAAACCATAAGAGACTCTTAAGGAAACAAATAGGGTTGCTGGAAGGAGTTCAGTGGGGGAGGGGACAACTGGGTGATGGATACTAAAGAGGGCACTTGATGTAATGAGCACTGGGTGTTGCATGCAACTGGTGAATCACTAAATTGTACCTCGGAAACTGATAATGCACTATATGTTAATTAAACTGCATTTAAATAAGAAAATAACAGGGAAAAAAACATTTCTTATCTCCATTTTCTTCAACGTTTAACTGAATTTCCTGACCCTAACGCTGACCCTGTTCTCAATGTCTCCACTCTACTTTGAACTCTCAGACCTGCTGCTTCACAGGCCGCCCACTCCCTTAATCCCCTACTTTGTTCAGAATATTCCCTTTAACTCCTTGCCTTAATGCAATAATTCCCAATCCTAACTGCACATGTGAACTCTTTGGAAAAGCTTAAAATACTGTTGCCTGTGTTCTAGCCCAAAAGATAATGATATAATTTATCTGGTGTGGAGCCCAGGCATGAGAATTTGATTAAAACATCCTCTGAATTGCTAATGGGCAACCACAAGTGAGAACTAGTAACTGAAACCTGGATCTCTCTTGCAAATGTGAAGATGATGCCTATTGATCCTTTCATGCCTTCATACCTCAGGATGGTACTCTCAACTCCTTCCTTTCCACTGCCTCTTTGAAGCCAGTGTTCCCTGATCCTAAACGTCTTTGCTCCCATGAGCCTCGATCCATGGGAAATTTCTTAGATGTGACATCAAAAGCATGATCCATAAAAGAAAAAATATGATAACTTGGATTTCATCAAAATTCAAAATTTCTGCTCTTCAAAAGATATATTTAGTGCCTGAAAACACAAGCACAGAGTAGGAGATATCTGCAAATCAAATATCTGATTAGGAACTTATAATATAGAGAGATCTTTCAAAATTAAATAATAATAAAACAACCCAATTTTTTAAACGGGCAAAAGATTTTAACACATATTTCACCAAAGATGTACATTTGTCAAATAAAAACATAGAAATATACTCAATATCATTAGTCATGAGGAAAATTTGAATCAAAATCCCCAAGAAATATTACTACACACACACACCTATTAAAATGGCTAGAATGAAGAAGAAACGTGTACCAAGTGTTGGTGAGATGATACACTAACTTGTGGGAAGGGACACTGGACAGTCACTTTGGAAAACTGTCTGGCAGTTTCTTAAGAAATTAAAACATCCACTTACTTGTGACCTAGCCATTTCACTCCTAAATAAATGCCCACAAAAAAAGAAAGCATATATCCAGGCAAAGATGGTACCAGAATATTCAGCTTTATTCATAATAACCAAAAACTAGAAACAACCATCTGTTCATCAACAAGTACATAAACAAATTATGGAATATCCATACAATTACATATTATTCAGCAATAAAAGATAATGGTTACCAGTACATGGAACAGCATGGATGAATTTATAAATAACAATGCTACGTGAAAGACACCAGAAAGACAAAAGGATACTGAATGATTGTGTGTGTGTGTGTGTGTGTGTGTGTGTGTGTGTGTGTGTGTGTGTGAAAATGCAAACTAATTCATAGTGACAGGCAAAAGAGCAGTGGTTGCTCGGGGACGGCGGGACAGAGATTACAAAGGAGCACATGGCAACATCTGGGATAATGGATATGTTACATTCACTTGCTTCTGGTGAAGGTTTCATGGGTGTATACATATGTCAAACCTTATAAAATTGTACCCCTTCAACCGCTTCAGTTTACTGTGTTTTTATTATCCTTCAGTGATGCTGTTTAAAATAGTTATTCTAAGAAAGAGAAAAGTAGCTCGATTCCAGATCTTGGTCAAAGAAAATAACTTCAAATTCCAAGCCAATATCCCATAAAACTCAGCTAGGGTGCCTGGGTAGTTCAGTCAGGTAAGCGTCTGCCTTGAGCTCAGGTCAAAATCTCAGCATCTTGGGATAGAGTCCCATATCGGGCTCGCTGCTCGGCAGTCAGTCTGCTTCTTCTCTGTGATCTCCCTCGCTTTCACTCTCTCTCAAATAAATAAATCTTAATAAAAAAAAAAACACCTCAGCTAGATATATGATGGCTATATTTTTCATTCACTATTCATTCATTCAGTCAAGAAATATTTCTTGAGCACCCAATGTAGCACTGGGAATATTATCAGTGAACAAAACAAATTGCCTGCCTTCATCAAGCTTATATTCTAGAGGGGTAAATTTGATAATAAATATTTAACCATGTAAAATGTTATGTTGATAAATATAATAAATAAAAAATACAGCAGAATCATCTTTCCTGACACCATCAAATTTTCCTCCGAATTCACCAATCTGCCTTCCTTTTGCCTCCGGTTGGATTGTTTTTATGTAATGGCACGTTTGAAGTGCTGTGACCAGCACACACTGAAGGATCCATTAGGAACGAATGCCCAGGAGTACTACAGAGAAGAAAAGATAGCAGGCGAGCTTACTTCTACTTGATTTTACATTATAAAAATTTCATTTAACAAATTATTTTATAGCACTTCCTCCATGCCACTGTTCTACATGCTTTATAAAAATTTACTCATCTAATTCTCTTAATGACCTATGAGATAGATACTATCAGTATCCCCATATTCAGATGGGTAAGCTGAAGTGCAGAAAAATTGAGTAACCTGCCCAAATCCCAAATTAGTACTAAATACTGGAGGTAGACAACTGGCTCTAGAGCAGCTACTTTTTTTTTTTTTTAAGATTTATTTATTTATTTGAGAGCGAGAGCAAGCAAGCACACGATGAGGAGGAACAGATGGAGAGGGAGAGTCTCAAGCAGACCCTGCACTGAGTGGGGAGCGCAACTGGGGGCTCGATTTCACGACCCTGAGGTCACAACCTGAGTGGAAACCAAGAGTCGGATGCTTAACTGACTGCACCACCCAGACGCCCCTAGAGTCTCTACTTTAAGCCATTAATTAAAGGTGCCTTCCTTGAAATAAGAAAGCTTTAATAGGGATGCCAGCTTTTTTGATAGATTTAAGCAGTGACGTGTAGAACAGGCATATTCTAGAAGTGATAAAGAGGAATAATGAAGGCTAAGAAGAAAGAGTGTTGCATAGAGAAAGAGTAATTTGAGCAAATAATACAAATAGGAACTGCCAAAAAATTTAATTTTTCAACCAATATTTAGTAAATGCTAACAAAATGGGACAAAACAAATGGGTTTGAGGCAAATCTAGCTGGCAGACAGGGTCAGCTTCTCCCATTTATGTCACCATCCTGGCCTTTGAAAGCATCATCTTCTCAGTTCCTGACCAGGAAGATCATTAAATGTTGGGAAGAGAGAGAGAAAGAAGACCCAGTCTCTGGACCAAATAACTCATTATGTTCATTGATTCATTGATTCATTCATTCATTCATTCATTCATTTGTTCTTATACCTGTCAAACTCATAAGTATCTATTATGTGCAGGGTCAAAAGAGGCACATGCTGTACACTAAACTAGATAAAAAGTTTCTGCCTTCCTGAGGATTACATTTAGCTTTCTAAGAGGAGATGCAAATGCTAAACTAGGAATTTGATAATGAATTATTAAATTGTACTTGTTATAAATTATCATAAAAAATAAGTTCAAGTGCTGAGGAGATAAAAACAGTCACAATTCAGAGTTGAACACTAAGAGTGTTAAACATAGGGGGCTGAGGGGACATGGAAGAGAGTCACCAAACCAGTCTCTCTCTGCAAGACCAGGGAGATGGGGTGCATGGGAAAGGGGCAGGTGGGAGTCAGGGAAAACATTTCAGAGATGCAACCCATTTCAATGATTGAGACAAAAAAGAAGAAAGGAGACTCTAACTTCCATTTTCCTCTCCATACAGGCTGCAGAGACGATCTAGAAAACAATTATTTTCTACCCCAAAGTGTTTTGTTTTACCGATATCTAGGTTTGCCCCAATTTTAATATCCCATTCATCTCCATATGCATCCGGAAGGGCGTGCAGCTCCCTGGGCCCTAATGGCACCACCCTTGCACCATCTGTTCCTAATTAGGCAATTCAGGCTCTCCCTGGGTGAATGACTTAGCATGACTCTGCAGCCTATTTTTTTTTTAAAGGAGCCTGGTGATTTTATGACACAAATAAGTGAGATGAAACACAGCTAACCCATACCCTACTGAACAAAAAAATATATTTCTTACCTGTGAACAGACAGGTTAAATGACTTATGCAAAGTGCCTGCACTGACAGCTGGATTTTAGGGTTTTGGTTTGTTTTTTGTTTTGTTTTTGGGTTTTTTTTTTTGGTTTTTTTGGTTTCTTTATCTTAAAGACCGGGCCCTTTGGTAAGTCTGAGAATGCATTTTCTGAGGGCTCTTCCCGCAGAACAATTTCTTTCAGCAGCCTCCTTTGTTCATTTTTATGAGTTACATCCAAGTTGCAAATAAATGGATCTGTCATCATTTCTCAGAATGTGTTGTTTTCAACATGACCTGCTGATTTTCCCAAGTGCTCACTGTTATTGCGGAGTCATGGTAGCATGGCCCATCAACCCCATGTGCTTGCTTTTTGGCCACCGAATCCCTTGCCTTTCCTTTGACCTCCACCCAAGTGTACAGCCTTGCATCATTCTTTTCTCCAGATGTCTCCACTTTTTTTTTTTTTTTGATTCAAGTCCAAAGTATTTTAACTTGGATTTCTTGACTTATCCCAAGAATAAGAAGAGCTGCTGGAAAAAAGCCCAATCTTGCACAGTCAGATCTAGGTAGCAAGACTCCCTCACGTGCATAGCAACCTCACTGTCATACTTCTGAAAACAGCCCCTCCATGTTTCTGGTACTCCCCGCAGTGTTGTGGAGAAACTCAGATGAGATCAAGTATGTGAAACTGCTTCGTAGACTGTAAAAATATGAGGGGGGATAACCGTCCTGTGGCTTTGTTCTTTATCTGAGTTAGCTTTGTTAATCTGGTCAACAGTAGATTGAATGCACGGTCTGTTAGATGGGGATGTAGGTGGCTCGATTGGTTGTGACACCAGCTTTATGTACTTCAAGGTTTCCCTCAGGGGATCACCTCCTCCAGGAGCCTACTGCTGAACCTTGATTCTCCACTTAGCTGCACAGCAGAGTCAACAGGGAAGCTTGTTATGCCCAGGCCACATATCTCAGAGTGCTAACATTATACATTCTGGAAGCAGAAGCCAGGCATCAGTACTTTTTAAAGCATTGCAAGTGATTCCAGCATGTGGCCAAGCATGAGAAGTACTGGTCTGTGCTTCTAGATGCTGTATACAGATCCCTGTCCCAGCCCTTAGCACATTGCATCATATCTGTCTGTCCATGTGTCCATCTCCCCTCCTGAACTATAGCCTCCTTCTTTATTTACTTGATTTCACATCGAGAGTCTAGCACAATGACTAGCACACACTGAGTGTGCAAGAAATGTTAAATTAAATAGAAGAAAATTACAAATTGCTCCGGATTCCTCTGGATGACTTTTCCTACTGTTCCGACCAGTGAGATGGCTCAAAAGAAGACTGGGTAAAAGCTGAATTTTTGTTTGTTTTGAATATTTAAACTATTGGCTGTGAATTTTAAAAGATACTTGGAAGAACTATTAAAATTTCATCTCTGAGAGAAGAACAACATCTTTTTAATACATAGTGTTTAACTTTTCAAGTGAAAGTTATCAGACTGAAAATCAGGTGGTCAATGTATTAACAAATTCTAACAATTTTAAAAGAAATGTATTAGAGTTCTCAAAAAACAATTTCCTCGGGCACCTGGGTGGCTCAGTGGGTTAATGCCTCTGCTTTCGGCTCAGGTCATGATCTCAGGGTCCTGGGATCGAAGCCCGCATCGGGCTCCCTGCTCGGCGGGGAGCCTGCTTCCCCCTCTCTCTCTCTCTGCCTGCCTCTCTGCCTCCTTGTGATCTCTCTCCCTCTGTGAAATAAATAAATAAAATCTTTAAAAAAAAAAACAATTTCCTCTCAGTATTTTAAAACACACATCCAAGTACTATAGTATGCTTACTGAACTTGCAATTTTGTTAAAAATGCAGGGTCTGGGTGTTAGTACCAGAATTTCAGATTCAATCTTGGATCACTGAAAAAATAAAGTTAAAAAATAAAATAAAATAATTTCAGATTCAAGAGGGCTGGTGTGGAACCAAGGCATTTGTGGAGGTAGTTCTGTGGATTTTTTTTTTTTTTTTTTTGCCTATGCCCAAGGAATGTTTCGTTCTCTACACACATGTATACTATCTCAGGCTCTAATCAACATGCTAAAGAAGCAATGTCAGAGATTACCATTTTGAAAAAGAAGATATCATCATCAAAATGCTAGAGTAATGTCATAATACGTCTATGTTAAAATATTTAAAGCTCAGTATTCTAAATCACAATAGGGGCTTTATTTTATATGAAGTAAATGGAAGACATCATCATTTAGAGGCTCAAGTGTTGGCCAAACAACATTAAATTAATACAGTCAAAACTAGTTAGATCATTTCTCTTTCAAAAGCATTTTCCTTCATGCCTGTGTTCTTGTTATACTATGTGGTTTGTTCCCAGTTGAAAGTGGCTGCCAGTGTTGTCAATCCTACAAGAGCAATTATCAGATAGACTAATATTCTTAGCTGTGATAACAGAATCTACTCCAGTTACTTTAAGAAGAAAGGGTTTTATTATGAGATTTGGGTGGCTCACAGAATCATCGAGAGGCCAAGGAAACAGACTTTAGGCGAAGTTCCAGGAACGACTCCCAGAATCACACTCCCAACTGGCCCACCCAGGAAGCGGATGCCTCTGCCAAAATAAGGAAGCTAAAGATTCAGTAAGCTGCTATTAACAGCTCTGCCACAGTCCACTCTGAGAAATGGAGGCATCACATCCATTAGTTTTCTCTACATAATTCGGTTCCAAACTGAAGTCTTCCCCAGACGCATCTGATTTCTAGAAACATCATTAAATGTTTGTTCTCCGCAGAAAGGGAAGCTACCCTGGAGAGTGGGATTAACTGCAGGGAACTCTGCAAGTGTAGAAATGGTATTCCCAAGTTTGTGGGTAGCCGATGCCCCCGTATCAAGAAAGTCATCGCAATGATTAACTTTTTGCATTCTGAAGCACTCTTAAATGCTTTTCACTATTTATTCAATATCCTGAAATGAAACATAAAAATCTCTAGGTCTTACTCTAGACATCATGGCTGCTTCAGAGTCAATGATTGCATTTGTTGTTGTTGTTGTTTTAGTTTCACGTGGATTGTTCTTTCTCCCCTGGAACTGTGTTTATATTCTGGTTTTGTATGGGTAGCAAAATAGATTTTGATGGAAATATTTGAGTCAGAGACTTCACGTAGATACTTTCCCCTTTGAAAGTAAATAGAATTTTTTTTCTCACTTTGTAAATTGGGAGTATTCTAAAATGTTTAATTCTTGGAAAGATGTAGGGAACAAAATATTTGCCTACAGTGTGTACCAGAAATAGAATAGCCAATGTCCTTTAATTATGCACACCTACAGCAAAAAGGGCAAAAAGATGTCAATGTAACATGCTCATCAACACTACCCTATATTCACTAGCACATGAGTATGATCCATAATAATAATAAAAAGGGGAAAAAAGAAAATAAAGACCGTTTGCCTTAGTTCAGACAAAGCTACCTGACATTTGGGATGGATGCTAATTAAAGAAATAGACCAAATTCAGTCAAACTTGACAACCATATAAAGCAGCATGGGTTTCCTTTAAACAAAAAGGGAGGTGGCTTGAAATTAATACTGGGCTTAGCTCATCGCCTCTCTCTTGTGTGAATTATCTAGTACAAATACAATGCATGTGAAGAGCTTCTAGGAGTCCATTATCACTTGCTATTGGAATCTCTGTGTGCGCACTTGATGAAAACTTTCCAAATCATCTCATGAAACTCAATCTGCCCAAACTTCCTTTCTAGTGGAAGGTTTCCTTGCCTTATTATATCACCTGGTCAAGATTTTGAAGTAGCCACAAACTTTCATTCTAAGTAACCTTAGTCTCCCTATCTGGGAACATAGCAAGCTCTTTTGCTCTTGCCTGTGGGACCAAGATCTTTATGCATCTACTTATCCCTCATTCCAAATGTATTACCTGATTTCACTCATGCTGAGAAGAAAATAACTGAAAGCTTAAGGGTCAATATTTTATCAGGAACTAACAGAGCCAAGTCTTAAAAACAAAAAAATGGTGGTTCAGAGAATCACCCAATACATAAAAGGATTTTAATACGGGTTTAGGAGAAAGATAGATACATATACAAAGAATACATCTCTCCATTTTACATGTGAAGCTGAATGTGTAGGTAAAAGAACACATGTAATGCAACTGCCTTTTAAAAAAAGTCTTTAAGTCATATCTTTTTAAGAAAAAATAATTCATAAAGGAACAAATTAGCATTTCCCTATATCTGCCTCCCATTGTCACCAACTCAATTTAAATAATTACTATATAACCTATAATAAGGCAAAAGCCTCCTGATGAAATTCTAAGTTTCCGGGCCCTCCGTAACACCTCCAGACTCATCTTTCAAAAATAAATGTTATGTTTGGTCACTTCTCAAAATTCTACGAAGGTTCCCAGTTACCCAACAGAAAAAGCCCAGATTTATGATGACATAGAAAAATCTTTGATCAATATTCAATCCATAGCCTATTCAATCCCACTCAGCCATAGGTCTTAAGAATTTTTACTCCAAAGACTCAGCCCTGACCAGGTTTGGAGTTAATCCTGCATGGGCCAGTTATACCTTTTGCAGGGGATCAGACCCTTAGGAACTAATCTTGCTGCCCTAAGATTGGCAACAGGTATACCTTCGCTTAACCTTCAACATGAACAAACCCACCAAGATTCACCTTCTCACTGGCCTTCTAATACTTATCTCTTCCTTATTACTATGTTTAGACTTTAATTTCCTAGTTTACCCTCCCCTCCCACCTCCCCCCCACCCCCGCACTTCTATCACCAGGACTCCAGCCTTCTCCAAAAGGCCAGCTTACTTGGATAGGTCCATAGAACCCCATAAACCAAGGGCAAAAGCCAGATACTGGCTGGAGATATGACCATCTTAGATAGTTACCTACATGACACCTTGTAATTACCACCACCTTCAGATTCTCGTTGCTGTGTTCTATTCAATAGGCTAGATTCTTTAGCACATTACTGCTAACCCACCAAATGAATACCACCGAATGAACCTTCTGAAGCCAACAGTATGGCTTATTTCCTGAATCCTAATCCTACCTGTTCCACGATTCTAGTTTGTACTTAAGAGGTCCCAAAATGTTTTTGGCACATTCCATATAAGTTATGGCTGTTCAATCTAGCTTCTCATTCTTGAATGCAACATGACACTCTTTTTACATCAGTTCCGGCCCATGTTATTTGCTCTTCTCGGGCTTTCCTTACCTTTTTCCAATTGACTAACTTACCAATCTTTCAAATGCCATGTGTATGAAGTCTTCATTAAAACCCTAAAACTTGCTCCCACTTGGCATATGCCTTGATTATAGAACTTCTCGGATTGCACTGTAATTTTTTTGTTCTCACATATGTTTACCCCCAAAAAGACTGAGAACTCCTTAAGGACTAGCTGAGCCCTTAACAGCTCCTTCCTCACTCACAGCTGAGACCATATGTGCCCTATAAAAATGTCCCTGGGGCTACTCCAATATTTCATGGAGTATGTCCAGGATCCACTCCCACTCTTTTGTCCAAATCCCGTTTTAGTCTAGTACTCACTTGCTTCATATCCAAATGTCTTCTTCTTGGATAAATGGTGGGTTCTGCCCCTTTGCCTTGCCCCTTAAGTTTGAGACCTTAAACTATATTCCTGGCTTTCAATTTCGGTTCCATCCTGGGATCTACTCGAGCAACATGCTCATATATCCACTGGCCAGAAACACTCCAGGCTGTGTCCAGCCTGGCCTCTGGGGACCCTAACACAGGTACTATTTGTATAGGCAGAGAGTTTGAACAAAATAAATTAAACATATTTGAGATTTGCGAAGCTTTTCCTCATGAAAGAGAACAAGACTTCTCCTTCATAAGAAATAGTTACTGATTTATGTCTTAAAAAGTAGGATGATAAGGTATCTGCTCCACAATCCATGATTTCACGCCAAGCCAAGGGCTTTAGAGGTTGCACAGATGAAACCCGAAGTGACATGGGGTAAAATTGAAGACCACTTTAGGTATTAATTTATTCAGTGAAAAAGACCACAATATGAATAGTAATGGAAATCCTGGAATCATCACTTCAGCCCTCCTATTTCCCATCCCTTCATACTGACCTTTCTTTGTTCCTCAAATGTCTCATGGTTTTCCCATGCTACTGAGCCTACTATAAACACCTCAAATGGTCTGGCTTCTACTGTTGTTGTTGTTGTTTTCCCCTCATCATACCATTTCATCTTTCAGACTTCAGGTAAATACCATTTTTTCTTGGAATACCTTTTGACTTCCTTATCGCACATGGTACTCCTTTCATTAAAGACATTTTCTCTTAATTTGTTTGCAACTTTTACTAGACTTTAAACACAGTTGGGACAGGAATTGTGAATCCAGATACCAGAATATCTGGTACAGGGTGTGGCATTTAGTTCATGTTCAATAAATATTTGTTGAGTGAATGAACGGACAACAATTATTGCTATCTCTTAAGTATGATGTGACTGGTCACAGGAGGAATGACAGCATGTGTACAGATGGAGTTCAAGAGACTGGATGTGTTTACTTTCGAGGAGGAACAATGGGAAAGTGGGGGAGAACAGACAAAGAGTATTGATCCAGTGAAACACTGAGCAGAGACTGTGATGACTGCTAGAAGATGTCATGGCCAGAACAAATTGTTGGTATCAAAAGATATAGCTGAGATCACAAAAGATACTGGTAGATGAGAACACAGTAATAAAGAGTCTTTGATTCGGCAATGTGTACTAACAGAGTCAGGTAGTGAACTTCAGGGGTATCTTTGGGAAAGCAACTAGTGCATAGTAACAAAAATGGAAAGTTAGTACATTTCAATTATCCCATAAGCCCACAGGTGTGATACAGAAAGCCTGGGGAACTGCACAGTTCAGCAATGTCTGTGTGCAGTAATGGGAGGGGGAAGGGCAAATATCCAGTTATATGAATCATGCCACAAAATACTGACTTCATGTCAAGAGCAAGTTAGAAGTCCACTTCCTAGTGTTATATAGAGGAAGCAGCATGGAAACTCATCTTCCAGCTTTCTCTCTTTCATTGGTCAGTATATACTAGATACAGAAGCCTTGGCTTCCTTTAAAATATAAATCAGATTCTTAAATGTCTATAACAACACAATAAAAGAATGAAAATAAGTAAAATAAACTCTTAACTCAAAAAGGGAGGCCAAAACAAGGTAAACAAAGAAACTTCAAAAAGGAAGTGATAATGATAAAGCAGAAATTAAAGAGATAAAGAAGTGGAAAAAATAGATTAAGTTAATGAATCAAAATTCTGGTTCTTTGGAATTCAACAAAATACAGAAATCACAGCTAAATGGATTGAGGTAAAAGCGGAGAGAGCACAAAAATGTAAGAAATTACTCTGGAAACAAACTATTGACAAAGAGGAAAGTTTAAAATTCATGGCAAACTATTTTTCACATCTCTATGAAAATAATTTTGAAAAACTGGATGAAATGGATAATTTCTTAGGAAAATCAGTTTATGAAAATTATCTCCAGGACAGAAAGTAAGCTTAGTAAGATCAATTTGCATAGAAGAAATAGATGAAATTATCAAAAATAATTCCACAAAAATGTAACAGAACCAGATGGTTTCCTAGGAAAGCTCTACCATATATTTAGAGAACCATATTGGGAGAAGGACTCTGCTATGCAGCCTGAGCTTCCCTGCACGTTCTTGCTAGGTATGCCAAGGATGCAAGATCCTGAACATTTTTTTTTTTTAAAGATTTTATTTATTTATTTCACAGAGGGAGAGAGATCACAAGGAGGCAGAGAGTCAGGCAGAGAGATGGGGGGAAGCAGGCTCCCCGCTGAGCAGGGAGCCTGATGCGGGCCTCGATCCCAGGACCCTGAGATCATGACCTGAGCTGAAAGCAGAGGCTTTAACCCACTGAGCCACCCAGGCGCCCAATCCTGAACATTTTTGACTTCAGCCATTTCTCTGGATTATGTTTCCAGTGACCACCTTTGAGGGATCAAGCAACTTCTCCCACACAAAGAACAGGTTTGTTTTTGCTTACTATAAAAGCAGTGGTTCTCCAAAGCTCAGTGTTGCTGTCCTGTAATGCAATCTACTATGATTGTAAGCAACCATCTAAGACCACCAGCATTGTCCCTGTGGGATTTATAGGGGATTGATGGGAATTTGAAGCCCTGGCTGCTGCTTTTTCCAATAAAGTTCTTTGTCTCTTATCCAAGAATTTCATGTCTTCTATTAACACCCATGAGACAGGAATAGGCTAACTTACTAGCTTATAAATAGGGAAAAATTATAGACCTATACAGTTGTTGACAACCACATAGTTCCAATATTATATAAAATATCTTGGATCATGAAAAACGAAAGAAAACTTCTCAATTACTTTTACCAAAAATAGTAGTGTCAATACCTAAGCCTAATAATATAGCACAAAAATGAAAATTATAGACAAATACACTTATCAATATCAATACAAAAATAATACAAGAAACTTTCACCAAGACTCTAAAACCATGTTAAGAAAATAATTCAACATGACCAATTGATGAGATTAATACCAGAAGTATAAGAATGATTCAATATTGGGAAAGGTAATAATGTAATTGATTGCATTGATATAAAGAGAAAATGATATAATTATCTACATAAATGCTAATACAGCCTTTAATAACATTCAATATCCATTCCTAGTTAAATATATTAAAGGCTAATTCCTTAATATGAAAGAATGTATATGCCTCTTTCCTAAACCTAGCATATTGCTTAAAAGGGAGTGTGGGTGGGTGGGGAGAGGGGACTACAGGTATTACTATGAAGGAGAGAAATAAAACAAGGATACCCACCAGCACCATTACTATTTAACAGTTAAACTAGAAGTATTAACCAATGCAATTAGATAAGAAAAAATAACTAGAGTCATAAAACTTAGAGAAAAACTATTTGGAGATAACAGATTATAGCTAGAAAATGTAGAAAATGAATAATAAAACTAAAATAGTAAAAGAATTCAGTTACACAGTAAAATATAAAATAAACATACGAACAGTAAAAGCTTTATTCTACGTGAATAACAACCAGATAGAAGATACAATGGAAGAGAAAATTCCACTTGCAACATTTCCATTAAAACGAACAGTCAGGAATGAACTTACAGGAAATGTGCAAAACTGACATGAAGAAAACTATAAAACACTACTGGAAAACCAAAAGTAGATATGAACAAATAGAAGGATCTCCCTTGTTCTTAATAGTACATCATCAATTATATCAGTTATCTCAAAGTTAATTCATAAATTAAATATAATCCCAAAACACTACCAACAAATTTTTTTCCTTAAGCAAGAAATCTGTGATTTAGGTGATAATAAAATTCATTTTAAAAATAAAATAGCCACAAGAATAGCCAGGAAAACATTAAAAAGAGAGAAGAGGAAGAACTAGCTGTACCAGACCTTAGAACATACTACAAAGCCTCTTTAACAGCACTGTCCAATATAGCAGTCATTAGCTACATGTGACTAAATGGAAATTTTCTATATCCACACTGTCCAATATGGTAGCCAATAGGTACATGAGGTTAAATGAACTTAAAATGTAACTAATGCGACTAAAGAACTGGATTTTTAATTTTATGTCATTATGCTAAGTTTAAATAGCCATATGTGACTAATGACTACTGCATTAAATAAGGATAGCTTTATAACTAAGTAAGAATGGTACTGGTGGGGTGCCTGGGTACCTCAGTCAGTTAGGCATTTGCCTTCGGCTTGGGTCATGATCTCAAGGTCCTGGGACTGAGCCCTACATCAGACTCCCTGCTTGGCATGGAGCCTGCTTCTCCTTCTCCCTCTGGCCCACCCCACTGCTAATGCTCTCTCTCTCTCTTAAATAAATAAAATCTAAGGAAAAAAAAAAGGAATGGTACTGGTGCATGAATAAACAGAACAATTAAGTGGAATATCATGCCTAGAAATAGATTCTCACATAATATGAATATAATATTCCATATATATATATATACACACACACGTGTGTGTGTGTGTGTGTGTGTGTGTGTGTGTGTGTGTATGAAAATTTGCTATGTAAAGGCATCATCTCAAATCAATGGGAAAAAGAATTCCATAAAACGTGATGCTAAGGGGCACCTGGGTGGCTCAGTTGGTTGCATGTCTGCCTTTGGCTCAGGTCGTGATCCCAGGGTCCTGGGATCAAGCCCCACATCGGGCTCCCTGCTCAGCAGGGCATCTGCTTCTCCCTCTCCTGCTCCCCCTGCTTGTGTTCCCTCTCTTGCTTGCTCTCTCTCAAATAAATAAATAAATAAAATCTTTAAAAAAATGATGCTAAAACAACTGGATAGTCATTTAGTAAAAGGAAAAACTAGATTTATTCTTTATGCCATAATCAAGAATAAACTCCAAATGTATCCATAATATAAATGTAATAAATGAAATCATACAAGTACTAGAAGGAAACATGAATAAATTCTTTTTTATTAACCTTGGGATAAAGGAAGACTTTCTATTTATCAAAATTTAGAAGCCAAAGTGGCTATACCAGCTTGCATTCCTACCAGCAGTGTAAAAGGGTTCCATTTTCTCCACATCCTCACCATGACATCTGTCATTTCCTGACTTGTTAATTTTAGCCATTCTGACTGGTGTAAGGTGGTATCTCATTGTGATTTTGATTTGTATTTCCCTGATGCCAAGTGATTTTGGACATTTGTTCATGTGTCTTTTGACCATTTGTATGTCTTCTTTGGAGAAATGTCTGTTCATGTCTTCTGCCCATTTTGTGACTGGATTTTTTGGTTGTTTGGGTGTTGAGTTTGATAAGTTCTTTATAGATTTTGGATATTAGCCCTTTATCTGATAAGACATTTGCAAATATATTCTCCCATTCAGTAGGTTGTCTTTTGATTTTGTTGACTGTTTCCTTTGCTGTGCAAGAGCTTTTTATCTTCATGCAGTACCAATAGTTCATTTTGGTTTTGGTTTCCCTTGCCTTTGAAGATTTGTCTAGCAAGAAATGCTGTGGCTGAGGTCACAGAGATTACTGCTTGTGTTCTCCTCTAGGATTTCAACGGATTCCTGTCTCACAATTAGGTTTTTCATCCATTTTGAGTTTATTTTTGTCTATAGTGTAAGAAAATGGTCTAGTTTCATTCTGCACATAGTTGTCCACTTTTCCCAACACCATTTGTTGAAGAGACTGCCTTTTTTCCATTGGATATTCTTTCCTGCTTACTTGACCATAGAGTTGAGGGTCCATTTTTGGGTTCTCTATCCTGTTCCATTGATCTATGTGTCTGTTTTTGCGTCAGTACAATACTGACTTGATGACTACAGCTTTGTAATACAACTTTAAGTCCAGAATTGTGATGCCACCAACTTTGGTTTTCTTTTTCAATGTTTCTTTGGCTATTCAGGGTCTTTTACGGTTCTGTACAAATTTTAGGGTTATTTTTTCAGCTCTGTGAAAAATGTTGATGGTATTTTGATAAGGATTGCATTGAATGTGTAGATTGCTCTGGGTAGCATAGACAATTTAAGAATATTTGTTTTTCCAATCCATGAGCATGAAATATTTTTCCATTTCTTTGTGTCTTCCTCAATTTCGTTCATAAATGCTCTTCAGTTTTCAGAGTGCAGATCCTTTATCTCTTTGGTTAGGTTTATTCGTAGGTATCTTATGGGTTTTGTTGCAATTGTAAATGGGATCAACTCCTTAATTTCTCTTTCTTCTGTCTCATTATTAGTGTATAGAAATGCAACTGATTTCTGTGCATTGATTTTATATCCTGCCACTTTGCTGAATTCCTGTATGAGTTCTAGCAATTTTGGGGTGAAGTCTTTTGGATTTTCCACATAGAGTGTCATGTCATCTGTGAAGAGTGAAAGTCTGACTTCTTCTTTGCTGATTTAGATGCCTTTTATGTCTTTTTGTTGTTTGACTGTTGAGGCCAGGACATCTAGTACTATGTTTAACAACAGTGGACATCCTTGTCATGTCCCTGACATTAGGGGAAAAACTGAGAGCTTTTCCCCACTGGGAATGATATTTACTGTGGGCTTTTTGTATGTGGCTTTTATGATACTGACATATGTTCCCTCTATCCCTACACTGCGGAGATTTTTAATCAAGAAAGAATGCTGTAGGGCGCCTGGGTGGCTCAGTGGGTTAAAGCCTCTGCTTTCGGACCAAGTCATGATCTCAGGGTCCTGGGATCGAGGCCTGCATCGGGCTCTCTGCTCAGCGGGGAGCCTGCTTCCCCCTCTCTCTCTGCCTGCCTCTCTGCCTCCTTGTGATCTCTCTCCCTCTGTGAAATAAATAAATAAAATCTTAAAAAAAAAAAAAGAATGCTGTATTTTGTCAAATGCTTTTTCTGCATCTATTGAGAGAATCATATGGTTCTTTTCCTTTCTTTTATTAATGTGGTGTATCACATTGATTGATTTGAAGATGTTAAATCCAAGAATAAATGCCACTTGGTTGTGGTGAATTATCCTTTCAATGTACTATTGGATCCTACTGGCTGGTAGTATCTTGGGAGAATTTTTGCATCCTTGTTCATCAGGGATATTGGTCTGTAATTCTCCTTTTTGGTGAGGTCTTTGCCTGGCTTTGGGATCAAAGTAATCCTGGCCTCATAGAATAAGTTTGGAAATTTTCCTTTCATTTCTATTTTTTGAAACAGCTTCAGAAGAATACATATTAATTCTTTGAATGTTTGGAAGAATTCTGCTGAGAGGCCATATGGTCCTGGACTCTTGTTTGTTGGGAGAGTTTTGATTACTGCTTCAATTTCTTTGCTAGTTATGGGTCTGTTCAGGTTTCCTATTTCTTCCTGTTTCAGTTCTGGTAGTTCATGTGTTTCTAGGAATGCATCCATGATGGGTGTGTGTCTATAAAAGACTCAAGACATAAGAATATAAGATACAGATCATGACCAGACTGATTTCAGCACTACATGACAAAGAGTGGAATGGGTAACCACTTAGAACTAAGAGAGCAGTCTGAAACCCTCTCCCCTGGCAGGGCCAGCCAAGGGACAAAGAATATGAGTGAAATTGAGAAAGAGAAATGGCCATTCATTCTTCCATTTGATGTGTATTCAGTACCATATGAAGGTGCTTATTTTTAAACATGTCTAGAAAACATATCTTCAAATTATTCATAAACATCTCTTTCAAAATTCCCACATACTCAGTTGTCTGCATACCAATGCACTTGTAAACTATTTTAATTAACTGTTCATTCAACAAATATTTATTAAATACCTAAGAAGGGCCAAATACTACTCTGTGCACTGGGGATATAAGCGGGGGGGGGGCGGGGAGTGGGGAGGAGGCAAAGACAAAATCTCTGTCCTCAGGAGTTTCTATTCTAGTCGGGAGTGATAAAACTGAAAGACATGTCTATGTGTGTGTGTGTGTGTCTTTTATAAAAGATTTTATTTTTAAGTAATCTCCTCACACAATGTGGGCTTGAACTCACAAGCCCCAAATCAAAGGCTATAGGCTCTACCAAATAAGCCAGCTGGGCACCCAGCACATGTTAGTATTAAACATGGTATCCTGATGGTGGTAAAGAGTGTGGAGAAAAATGAAGCATGAGGAGGAGAGGAAGGGCTGAGGCAGCTGCAATTGTAATTAAGGTTTTCAGGAAAGTCTCACCAAGGAGATATCTGAGAAAAGACTTGAGGGATGTGAGGGATGAGCCATATGGAGAACCAAGGAAAAGTGTCTGGAAAGGAAGGAGGGAGTGCCCAGGACTGACCTGGTGTGTCCACAGAAAGCAAGGAGGGCAAGCAGAAGGGTGGTTGAAAGAGTCAGCAAGGAGCCTGAGTATGAGACTTGGCCATTTTAGGTTAAGGATTTGGCTTTTATTCTGAGTAAACTGAGGAGCCAAGAAGCATTCTGAGTAAAAGAATGACAACATGACTTATGTTCTAGAAAATCACTCTGGTGTCCGTGTAGAGAACAGATCATAGGGAAGCAAAATAAGGAGCAAGGAGACGAGTAAGGAGGTTACTTCATGGAAATAATCCATGAAGGAGATGATGCTGTCTAGGTAAAGGGACATTCAGTGAAGTAGATTTATTTTGAAAGTAGACAGATAATTTTTTTTAAATCAATTTGCTTTCCCCTTAGAAGAAATATTTACATTCAGGGAATAATTTTCTATGAAGTATTTGAAAGGAAGGAATATGTGGACATAGGGCAAAAAAGTCCCAGGCTGCCTAAAAGCCACAAAAAGGAACACCTAGAAGGGAAAAACAGATGCAGAAAGTTAAGAGCACTTCAAACAGAAATTGACAGGGGCACCAGGGCAGCTCAGTCAGTTAAGCATCTGCTTTCAGCTCAGGTCATGTACCCAGGCTCCTGGGATGGAGTTCCATGTCAGGCTCCCTGCTCAGTGGGGACTCTGCTTCTCTTTCTCCCTTTGCCCCTCCCCCTTGCTCATGCTTTCTCTCTTGCTCTCGGTCTCTCTGTCAAATAAATAATAAATAAAATCTTTTAAAATTTTTTTTTAAAAGAGAGAAACTGACCACATTGTAGTTTTTCTAGGGGACTGTGTGACAGCAACACCTATTAGGCCACTGGGTTTTTCCCCCGTTTTTCGCAGTTAGCACTCTTCACCAGCTTCATGCTTCTGGGAGAGCATAATTAGGTCCATCACTAGGAGTTCTTATCAAAGTAATAAGGGAAGGAGTAAAAAGAGAGAGAACTGAAGAGAGAAACAAAGAAGAAATCCAGAGAAAAGGAATAGAAAGAGCAGAGAGAAGGGAAGGAAAAGCTTCAAGAAGAAAAGAAAGGGAAACATGGACACTCTTCTCAATAGCCTCATAAGCAATTGCTCCAGCCGCTGCTCGGTGGCACTCCTGGCCCCAGCAGCCAACGTCTGACGGAGGGCATGCAAGAATATGGTTGAGCAGGGAGAAAAAGGTTTCTGCCGACACCGATTCGACAAACTTTGTGCATCTAGGTAGGACAGACTATCTGGTTATATGTCAAATATAATCACTGGCTTTTTTTTTTTTTGTACTAGCAGAATAGAGATTAAAATTATTTATGCTATCATTAAATTAACTCAGATTGTTTTTTTTTAAGATTTTTATTTATTTATTTATTTGACAGAGAGAGATCACAAGTAGGGGGAGAGGCAGGCAGAGAGAGAAGAGGAAGCAGGCTCCCCACTGAGCAGAGAGCCCTATGCGGGCCTCGCGATCCCAGGACCCTGAGATCATGACCTGAGCCAAAGGTAGAGGCTTTAACCCACTGAGCCACCCAGGCGCCCAACTCAGATTGCTTTTAATTCCCTTTGATTGTACTGTTATTTTCAGCTACAGATGTGGAAAATAATTGAATGTAGAAATCAGAACTGGATGAAATTCAAACCAAAACTCACTGGAATTTGATTAATCCAATCAATTTAGACAGCTAAACTAGATAATTCAAGCTTCCAAGTGGATTTTTTGGATCAAGTAATCATACAAAAATGAGTAATCTTGTTTGGCTGTCGGAATAGATCAGGCAAACTGGATAATTGCAAAATGTCTCCCTTATTTGTGCTGTATAGATACAGTTCAATTGTAGAAAGGTAGCTTTCCTAATGGAATTACATTGGCCATGGAGTTTTTAATTCTCAGCTCTCCTCCTAATGACTTGTTTAAACAGAAATGTGGTTTACAATCCAGGGTTGAGGACAAATGGTGCTGGAGTGTTTATTATTATTTTGTGGGCTCTTTCAGCTTTTTATCACAGTTCATGTCCCTGTCATGATCTTAACGCAGGTTGCTAGGTCATTACTTTTCTTCCTCCTCTTCCTGACATACATCTGGAAGCTCACCAGCCTTTTTTCCTATCCAACCGCTGAGTAGGCCTATTTAGAAAGTCAGTGCCAAGCAGCAATTGTGAGTAACCGCCCTTCTCCCTTCTCTTAAATTTCTCCCCTTCCCCTCCCACTGCACAAGCTGTGTATTCCTCTACCTGGCTCTACTTTGGGACTGACACAAGGGAAAGACACCCAGGCAAAGCAAAGCAGAGTCAGTAACAACGGTGCCTCAACACATCTGACTACATTACACTCTCTCCTTTTACCATCTCTTTTCTATCTCTTATGGGTCATAGGCCCTAAATCCCATTCCCCCCCGCCTGGCTCCCCATAAGTAGTTGCCTTGTATAATAGCCAGCACATCAGTGCTTAATAAGAGCCAGGTACTGTTTTAGCCACAATATACATATTATATACATTGGCTCATTTGATCCTCATTCAAGTACTGTGCAATAGACACTATTATTGGCCACCTATTATAGATGAGAGAACAGAAGTACCACTAAGTAACTTGCCCAAGGTCATACTGTTCACAAGTAGGAACACAAGGCCCCATGACCTGGCTGCAAAGTTCATGCTTTTCACTACTCTTCCTCAATTACATCTCAGCAGATCCTGCTACAGCTAGGTGCACATCTCCTGGCCTGGTGAACAATTCAGTGGTTTTCTCTGCTGGTTTTCCTCTAGGAGTACAATAAGCATTCCTCTAATGCATGCAGGGAACTGGGAGAATTCCTCTCTTCCCAGGGCCTGGAGGTCACGAGTGTACCCCCTGGCACCGTGAGGGTAGAATAAGGACTAGTGCTGACGTTGCTAGAGCCTCTGTTTCCCCTAAGTTCCCCTTCCTACTCTTCTGAAAGGCTGTGGAAGGACTGCAAGAACTAATGAGCCATTGTAAACTGCTGAATTCCCATTCCAGTGGCCAAAAAAGTCACAGGTTAATGTGTGGATGTCAATTCTAAGGTCTACCTAAAAGGAAGCCCACAAAGCTGTAGAGTCATTCAACTGCACTTCCTAATGTGCCAGGCACTAGACCAGCTGTTGGTGTTCTCCGTACCCTTGTCTGTTTCATTCCATGGCAATCATTAGCCCTTCTTTCTTTTGCTCACCTTGTTTTATTCACTCATTATTTCATGTGGCTTTCATTAAGGATCTATTGGGTAACATCAGATAATGTGCTAAGGTGGAGAATACAAAGTTGAAATGTAATCTCTGGACTGCAATTCCTCATAACAGCTGAGGAGTCATTGCTTGGTGACTCGTACTATACTTGATACCCTGTTTGGCAGTAGTGTATGTGTCTGTGTTCATACAGGCACAAAAAAGTAACTCCCTGAGTACCAAACCCTTGACCATTAAGAAGCCCTTTTATTTTTTTTTTTAAGATTTTATTTATTTATTTGACAGAGAGATAGAGAGCACAAGTAGGTAGAGCAACAGGAAGAGGGAGAGGGAGAAGCAGGCTCTCCGCTGAGCAGGGAGCCCAGTGTGGGACTCAATCCCAGGACCCTGGGATCATGACCTGAGCTGAAGGCAGCCGCTTAACCAACTGAACCACCCAGGCGCCCAAGAAGCCCTTTTAATACTAACCTGTAGCCAATACCTACAAGTCAGTATGGCTAAAATTAACAAGTTTAGGGCTTTCATTTCTCTGACTTTTGCAGAATTCTCCATTTAAAAATGTTGTTTGTTGTTGAAGCAGAAGAGAGGAGAGAGGCTATGTGTCGACATCTATGTCTCAGTAATTATCCCAAACCAGTTTCTAACTGAATCCGTTCAGGAAATTAATCTTTGAAGTCTCAATTTCCTCATTTGTAAAATGGGCTAATAATGTCTAATTTGAAGATTATAGTGAAGATTAAATGAAATAATGTGCATAAGATGCCTATATAATGGATACTAAAATGGCAGTGGAGAGAGGACCCTGGGTGACTCAGTTGGTTAAGTGTCTACCTTTGGCTTAGGGTCCTGGGATTGAGACCTTCGAAGTAGGGCTCCTTGCTCAGTGGGGAGTCTGCTTCTCCCTCTCCTTCTGCCCCTCCCTCAACACTCATTCTTGCTCTCTCAAATAAATAAAGTCTTTAAAACATGGCAGTGGAGAAAGAGGAAAGGGAAAGGACAGAATTGATGCTGTGGGATTTTTGCAGGAGTAAACATACTGCAGCACAGTAACCTCTAGGACCAGTGAAGTATCAGGATGACGACTTTCATAAAGAAACAAAGGGTTTTCTGGTTGTTTGGGTTTTTTATTTTTGTTTTTTTAACTTTTGAGATCTTTTCGTCAAAGTACAAGAATCTTTTCTATATTTTTAAGTGCTTTAATTATACTCTTCCTTGGCTTTCTGTTCCCTCTCAGCCTAAATCTGATCCCCCACGCTATTTGGGAAATTTTCTGTAGTCCCTATTCTCCCAGTTCCCTCAGAGGAGTATAGTGCCTTATTTTAGCAAGTGGTGCTTTTTTCTCTTCATTTTAAAATACCACCGGGACAAGAGATGAGCCCACATATTTCTGTTTAATAAAAAAGCAGTTCAGAAAGCCATAGTGACAAGCAGATTGAGAAAATGCAAGATTCCTGGTTTCAAAGGCCCACTTTTATATTAAGCAAAAAGTATCTGAGACCAAGAAACCACAAAGAAAAAGGAAAGGAAACGTATTTTAACCACTTTTAGGAAAATATATGTAAGATGAATAAATATGAGTTCAATAGCCAGTTCAGAATATGATAGGAATAATTAGAGAGGTGGAGAGAAGCATCCTGACCTGGTTTTCTGTGGCTCCTGGGAAGCTTACTATAAGAGATGAAATATATTTAAGAAACTGCTAAAGATCCAGCAACTGAAAGTGTTTCAAGTTAAAACCAACCAGAGTAAGAATAATATGGGCCACTACAGTAAAGTGGGGAAAGGGATATAAAACTTTTATATGCAGAAAGCCTTCAAAAATATATATAGAAATCTAGTATGCTTGGAGGTGCCATATGTAAAAATAAGTAGAAGCAAGGCCAGAGATTTTAGCTTTAGCAATGACTGAAAGGATTATATCCCAAACCACAGGAAAATATTTCAGTGGAAAATAATGGGCTCTTGAAATATATTTTCAGAATAAAGGAGCAAAGGTAAAAGCTGTTCTCCTGACAAAATATAATGAGGAATTGAAGATGGGAAGGGGGGCAAGAAATGACAAGAACAGTAGTAACCCCAGTGACTGTTACTTTCTTGAGAAGGGGAGCTGGCCAGCACTGGGAACCCTTTACCTGGAATTACTGGGAAAATGTTTTAAAGTGAGATAGTAGAAATCAAAACCACAGTGAAAAGGCAGGAAACTGATAAGGCAAAATATATACCAGGTCTTAATAATATATCCTCATTATTATTAGATTGATAGCATATTCTTCTACTATATCAAAACCTTTTGTTGTAAAGGGATCATATAAAAGGATCAATAAAACAACTCTTTAAAACAATAAAGCAAACATATTCCATATGTTTTAGAGGAAATGAAGAAAAAAATTAGTTAAGATTTAAGCCTGTTTAGTTCTCTTTTGCCAGGTTAGATTAGTAAAAATTCAAAACAGAAGTAAACATTATTTTTCTAAAGATTGGGAATTTAAAATCAAAGGAGGATCCAGGCAGTATGTACTGAAAATCTGGCAGTTTCCTGGTTAATTTGTTTAAGGTGGATAGCCTCCAAATCTTTTTTTTTTTAACTTGTACTATTAAAAATTATCTTTCTATAATATTAACTGTGTATTGCCAAGTTTCCACTTTGTGCCTTACAAATATAACATAGGATTTTTCAGTAATATTTGTACCAATAAATTATGAAATAAATACATATGATACAAATATATATTAAATTCTGTGGCTACAATGAATAAGGGAAAATACTTACAAATCTAAACCCTTTCCATAATATGAACTTATTTATTCCATATGAAAAGCCTCTCAGGTAAGTTTTATTACCACCCCCATCTTACAAGTGAGAACACAAAGGTTCCAAGATTAGAGTGAATTACCCAAAATCATGGAGTCTGTAGCTTTGATTTGAATCTAGGTTGTCTGGTGTCCATGGTCTCCTACCCACTGTTATGCGGGCATCAAGTAAATAGGGAGCTATATACACTTATAAAATCTCTCTGTTGAAAGTACGAAAACCCTGGTATGAGGGCAAAGGAAGGCATAGCTTACTGTGTGGTAGGAGGGAGGCAGGGTTAGGAAAGTCTTTGAAAGTTAAGTAGGAAATCACTTAGGTAGTAAGTTGGAGAATGACATTTCTTGTACACATAAACACATGGTCTGAGAGAGCATGTATTTTAGGGAAAGGGAGGTTACAAATACTTAAATGTCACTAGTATATATACAACCTTGTATATTCACTTTTTTTTTTTTTTTTTTTCAAATGTGTTCCAAAGTGAGTTTTCATATGCAAAATGTATCCTCCTTAACCTGAAGCCAAAAATGTATTCTGGTCAAGTGAAGCAGGCTTACATATTAACTCTAAGTGATTATAATTGATTAACTCTAAGTGATTAAAATTGATTGGTGTGCTGGAGGTAGATTAAACTTCAGGATAGCTGATCACTTCAAATTCCAAATATTTTGATTTTACCAAAAAGCAAAAATATAAAATGTTTGACCAGTCTAAACTGCCCAGAGACAGAGAATTAAAAAACTTATATTTCCTCTATACTCTCTCTGTGTAATCCAGCCTTAGGACAATTCTATTTTTCTACTGAACACAGTTCTCTGTTCCCATTAGCATGTATGCTCTTATAATCTCTGTTTTTAAGTTATTTGCATTTACAAGTGATAAGCATTTATTTTTTTTTTAAAAAGATTTTATTTATTTATTTGACACAGAGAGAGAGATTACAAGTAGGCAGAGAGGCAGGCAGAGAGAGAGNAGAGAGCCCGATGCGGGCCTCGATCCCAGGACCCTGAGATCATGACCTGAGCCGAAAGCAGAGGCTTTAACCCACTGAGCCACCCAGGGGCCCAGTGATAAGCATTTAAAAAATACCATATTATGGTCTATTTTCTAACAGAATATCTAATGAAATAAATATGAATACAAATACAGACCGCAATATAATGAAGCAACTCGGTATTACTAAAATGGATTAAGCTGTTAACTTTTAAATCTTTCTATTACCCCTCCCATACTTAAAATCACTGGGATCCTTTTTCTTTACTTCTTAAAAAATGAATCACATTTTCAATGAAATCGGTTTCTTGAAATGCCTTAGAATTTCCTCTAAAAAAAGGAGTAAATGTTTAATGTTCTAGTGCATAACTGTCCCAAATAAACAGAACTGGACAATTAGCTTTGCGATTGACCAAACTTCATGAAAAGCATGGTTTGAGGGCAAAACAAGGCATATCTAAGTGCGCGTTGGGAGGGGGAAAGGGTTAGGAAATTATGTCACTTCTGCACATGCTTTTGGGGGGGGTGATAATAGACTCTTCTCCACTTTAGAAGAGCTGCTTTATGAAGAAATCCTATAAAATTGCTTTAAGCTGTGTAGTAAGGAATACCAAACCTCTGAGTTTATGATAATTTAACATAGGCTAAGTTTAAGTCTTATATACTCCGTGACAGCATGATCCATGTCCGTTTTATTTATTTTCTTTACATTTGCCTGCCCCCAAACACCTAGAGACACTACTTTAAACAATACTAAATATTGATGAATAAACTAAAAGAGTTCATGTAGTTGAAAGGACTTAAATTCAATATAACTTCAACTTCACCCTGTTACAATGTAAGCTTCTTTACAATTGGTCCAAACTCCCTATATTTGGGAATACATTTGAATTATGTCTAACTATGCTATCATTAGCTGAGATAAATTTCATTACTTGGCATTAACATAACAAGCGTGATTGGTAAATTCATTGTAATATATTAATTTACGGATCTATCACATCCCATAAAAAGTTAAGTTTAAAGCAACAGAGAAAATACACTATTAAAGGAGAATAAACTGGAACAGACGCACTAGAAAATGTTAAACTTTTTTGGTGGATTTTGGTTTTGTTAAATTCTTAAATATGTTTGGCCTAACACATTTCCCTTTAATTCCTTTAATATACCCTGTGGATTTCCACAGAAATGTGAACCGTATGTTTCTGATTCATTTATACTTAACTCATCAACATGTTTGGTAAAAATGATTTGAAGCACAAAGACCCATGAACAGTTTCTGTGGGCTCTTTTATTTTCGTTAGTAAACAACTGGAATCTGAACCCAGAAATCTTGGAGCTTCGTGTAATACTCAAATTCCATAAAGAATGAGGGAGTTCTTAACTGGATCAGGCACACTTTGCCTTTGACGGCGCCTCGCTCCAAATCTTGCAGCTGGGAGGAATTATTTTGATCGTTTACTCTATTTCTTGTCACTTTTATTTTAGAGAATATAAGCCTTTGATGGTGCAAAATGTGTTTGAGCTCAGCACTAGATGACACCCCATGAGCTGCATTTGTTTATGCAGGCCTAGGTGAGTGTCCCCAGTGCCCTGGGGGCCTGCTCCTCAAGGGAGTCCAAAGAAAGGAAGGCTTTTCTCTCTCAGTAGAAAATGAAGAGGAGCCAGGAGTATAGTTCTATAATCTCTCAGGGCCTACCCACTACAATTTGTTTATTTATGTAGGGAGAGAGAGAGACAGAAATTTCTACCTGACTCTCTCCAGGATGTGAGGGAACAAGCATAAAATCATCTATTTAAAGACTATTGTTATCACGCTCATCATTCCTTGGTTTTCTAGACTAACCACAGCATCTTTGATAAAGCATAGGACACAACCATTTTCTTTCTCTCCCAGCTTGAGAAAACATACACAAAAGGTCTATGAGTATCTAATGAAAAATGGTTAGTCCCAACATTCTGGCTAGTTGCTCTCTACCATTAGTCTATCACCCCGTGGGGGTTTATTTTTCTCATTAAAATGGCTGACATCTTGTTTTTTGGAAATTAGCAACCACACATCCTGTTCCTTTCCTTCTTCACGGGCATTCCTCCAAGAGCTGTCAGATCCCAGTTACCCTGTGGTTTGTATTTATAAAGACCTTAACACTTTGTAAAACATTAGAGATAATCTGCTTATACTGATGTCTACTTTCCCTCCCCCCACCCCCGCTCCTCCATTACCCAACCCCACACCTTCCCTGTTAGTTCTAAGGACTCCTTGAGAAACAAGATCTTAGGTCTAGAGGCATTCCTTTCCTTATGTTACTCATTGCAAATTAGAAAGAAAGAAAAAAAAATCCCTGGTTATGAGATATATGTAATTTCTGTAGAAGAAACTTAAAAACAGAGGATTAGCATACTGAAATCAGAATAATCCGAAGGAAATCCCTAAGGAGAAAAACAGCTCCCTTTCATCAGCTCACTTTGGAATTAGAGATAGATGAAACAGATACGTGTGGTATCCGCAGGAAAAAAAGGGTACTTTTCAACACGGAGCATAAAATCTACCTTCTAAATTTCATAAGCAAAGGTCCTTCCTGATTGTTTATCAAACTAGAGTGGTTTAACTTATCAGGAAAAAAAATACAGTGAAAGAAAACTGTGGGCAAATGGGTCTGGAGCCACTCATTTAGAAACATTTCTGGCCCGAGGTATTGTAGAAAACAAGGCATTAGATGGAAGTGTGTTGACCATCACCTATAATCATTAAGGGTTTTTTATTCCCCTATTTGTATAGATCATTCTGTCCTATGAAGATAAAAAGTCTGAAATGGCCTCACTTTCCAGTTGGGGGAGAGGAAGAAATTCCCAGTACATATATACAAATATGTACTATTACATGTTATATATACATGTATACATATATTTTCATAATAAATTATATATAGTATATATTCCTCCAAGAGCTGTCATATATATATACTATATATATAGTTTTAATATATTTTATATATATTAAATATATATCTTATATATGGTTTTAATATATCTATATATTAAATATATATTATACATATTTTAACTCCATCTTCTAAGACTTTCTTTTAAAATATACTGTGTAATGTGAAGAATACACTAGTTGTGTAGTACATATATACTTTTCACAGAGAAAAACACAGATATTGAAAGAGCAGGATCAAAATGCCCTTTGTTTTGTTTTGTTCAACTAACAGGAAGACATAATCAAAACTATGTTTGGAGTTGACTGACATTAAAATGAATCTTGGACTGGTCATTCTGGATCTGAAGCATTGGTCCAGACCTGTAACTCCTTAGCTGCTTTCCCCTGGACAACTAACTCACTTAGGTCTCTCCAAATCTCCCTGTGAAATTCCAATATTAAATTAGATACTGCCTAAGGTCCCTATTGGCAAAATGCTAGTCACATGTTGTACACATGCTTGTTAAAACCAGTAACTTGAAACTCATTAGTGACTTGCAACTAAACAGGTTGTAAAGGTGAACAAGACAGTCATCAAAGAGCTGGGAGTGTACCAGTAGAAAAAAATTAAAAATCTTCTCATCTAGCCTTTATAATGAAGCCATCAGGAACAGCTCCATTCTACTGTACTAGATGGTTGCATGTTGGATACAACAAGGTCTCTATCTCAGGAGTTTCCTGGTGGTGAGTTTATGGGCATAGCTTATGCACACAGCACAGGGAAAGCTCTTAATGGTCATAAATTGGGAGAAAATGAAGCCTCACCTGTTAAAGATGAATAAAGAAAATGGGTTATGAAATTTAGAGCCAGCCTTGGTAAGTATTCTTCTAGATCTTCATTATTTGCACCCTCATATTTCTACTATAGAGAATTTTTTGGACTTTATGGTTTATTCAAAGCCATTTTCTTAAATTTTTACAATTCATGTTCTTAAATTGAGGTTTTTGGATGTATCCCTTGTGAGTTCAGAAAGTCAGTTCTTATGTTTACTCAACTAATCAAGTCTACCCTCTAAATTATACTGATCAACTATGAATCACATGAAATACATTGCACTCATTTCTTTTTAAAATTCAAAGACATGTATGTGACATATTTCCCTCATTGTATCTTTGATTGCTTGAAAAGAACACTCAGTGTTTAATTCACTTTGGATCCTCCAAAGCACCAAGTGTGATATTTTTCACAGAGCAGGCACTCAACACATACACCTGAATGAGTGAATGAATGTGTAAGAGGTGACACTATCTTTCCAAAATCTAGAAGAGCTTTCCCAAATCAACACATGTACTGAATGAGTGAATGAATGTGCAAGAGGAGGCAGTATCTTTCCAAAATATGGAAGATCTTTCCCAAAATGTAATCTGTGGACCATTTGAATCATTCTCTCTTTTGAGACCTTGTGTAAATGCACTTGACTGGGCTCCACTTCAAACCTATTGAGTCTCTCAGTAATAAATTCACCAAAAGATTCTGGGCATGCAACATTTGGGAACCACTGACCAAGAGCAATATCAATGTGGTCATCTGAGTGTAGAAATCTTATTGTAATGGTGCATGGGGTATGAAGCCAATGTAATAATGGCTACAATGATTATTTATGACATGCCAGGCTTTGTTTTAAGCATGTTTTATATAGATTGATTTATTTAATCTTCACATTGACCCTTATTTATAAAGTACTGTTAGTAGGTCCATTTCAAGAAAACAGACGCACAAAAAAGGGTAAGTGATTTGCCCATGGTCACATAATTAATAAATGGTAGAGTCCGGATTCAAACCCAGGCAATGTGGCTCTAAGGTCCACACACTTAACTGCTAGGTTAAATGGCCTGACAGGAGAAGGTGGGAAAGAACAAAGTTCTAAGGAGTTCAAGGGAGAAAGAGATCACTGTGCTGCTATAAAAAGAAGGCTTCTCACTGAGAAAAAAACTAATGATGTGCTTTGGTGACTGTGAGCTATTAAAAGCCATTGTGCAGATATTATTTGATAGCCTTTGCCTGAAGAACAGTTGCTTAGATGCTCATACACCCACTACCCCCCAAATGCATATGTCACTCAAGGAGTTGATGGCTCTGGCTGATCTTAGTATGAGCTATCACCCAAGGGACCTGGGTTCATAGTGTGGGGGAAAGTTTAAGAGTTACAGGGAGGTTTAGACAAAAGATGAGATACCTAAGTGGAATTAAAGATTCCATATAGAACATAAATAAAAATGTAATTTTAGAAAAACATAATATATTCTTCACTGTGGACACATTACAAAGTGGGAGCAAGGAAATTCTTATATGCCTTGATGTTGGCCCATGTTATATGAGATTTATCAAAATGAAAGCAATATGGAAAAAGTGACTCCAGACTCAGTCATTCTCACCAGCCTGAACAGAATGCAGTTTCTTGGGGTTTGGGAAAAGTCAACCCCCTGACTTGGGTTTAGGGTAGTTGGACAGCAAGAGGAGGTGCTGATAGGCACTTCAACTTCAGTCCTCTCTGAATAGGAAGGGCTGAGATCCATTCACTTTCTTTTCTGTCTAGTTGTTATACCCAATTGTCATCAACAAGAGGGATATAATGTCAAATATGTCCTTCTGAGGCAGCTTCCTGATGCTTTACGTACTTTCAGTAAGATATGAGGGACTTTGATCTGTAGTCAAGGGGAACAGGTTTAGAAGAGAACTAAGACCCAGAATTACCTGTGGCATTGAAATGGACACACACTTCTAGTCATCAAGTTTTCTGAATGCCTGCTATATGCCAAGCATAATGCTAGTCCCCAGTGGCTGAAATTCCTGCAAATCAGGTAGAAAAGTATCTAATAGGACAAGAAGTAATGGGAATAATGGGAATAAGCCAGATTCTGGTCAGTAGATCTGGTGAACAAACACAGGAAAGCACATAAAGGAGATCATTCTTCTGAGGGATCCCCTTGACCAGATTAAAGTCTCATGGTAAAGTTTTAAAAAAGAGAGAGAAGAAAAGTTGTGTTCTCTTTCCCTCAATTAGGTAGGATGATTTTTTAAAAGCAAATACTAAATATAAAGTTGACAAAGGGGAAAGGTCTTTGAAAAAATATGCTTTCAGCATGAATATTTCAATGTAACTCAGCATGCATTCAAAATGAAATGTGAATTATTCACTATCAGGAAAGTTCAAAGCCCTCCAACTGAATTTGTTTGACCTGTTTGGCAGCAAAATAAATATGATGGGTGGTCTGGTTCAGGCACCTGTCCAAGTCCAGTCCCATTTTCACGGTATCAACATTTAAAAGCCCCATTGCTGCTGCATCAACAATAGCACATGGGAGCATCTCCTGAACACAGGGCAACCCACACATTCTACAGACACATTTTCTCCACAAGCCAGACTGTAGTTTTCCAGAAAATACAAACTCGGCAAGTGAAGAAGGGGTTTGCATGTTACAACTCAGCACTTGACCACTTGAAATACATCACATGGATTGGAAGAGTTAGGATTCATCTCATTTAGAGTCAATACACTTTGCAAAAGCATGGCCATCATTTTCCAGCTCAAATGGCAGAGAAGAGGCTAAAACACAGGATCAGTCTATAGAAAATCAGTCTATTTTCTATTACACAGGATGCTTCTCGGTTCAGTTTTCCGTATCACTGAAGCCTGGTATAAAGCCACTATCTACCAACTTTCCCCTCCCTTCTTTAATGTATAAGGTGAAGCCTATAGGTCAAGTAACCCAAATTTGAGTGCACGACTCTGCCATTGATTCTGTGTACCCAAATAAGTCCCCTAAGTTCTCTTAAATCCATTTTTTTCTAGCCTAACTATATTGATTAGATGGAAGGGGTTTTGAAAGGACTGTATGAAGATTCTCAAAAGTTACAAGTACCGTGCAAGTATGTTAGTATTAATAATAATAATCATCTTCCTGAGGTTAAGGATTATATATACACTCTTATTCAACTGAAGTATCTTGTTATAGTACTATTAATAATTCAACATTATTAAATACCTGCTATGCATCAGGTACTGTTCTAAACTTGTGTAATCTGATTTAATCTTTATCACAAGCCTATGAAAGAGTTGCCATTATTATTCCCATTCCACATACAAATGTCTGAGGCTCAGAGAGGCCAACAGAGGAACATGGTCACTACTGCATAAGGCGTGTGATATAATTACAAGAACTGGACCAGTCGTCAGTAAACCTTCACTCTATTTCTGGTTTCAGGGACCTCCTAAGCAGAGCCTAGAACAAAACACACATTCATGACTCACTTGCCAAACTCACTGAAGAGCAGCACGTTCTTTCACGTCCCTGAACCCCACTTTACCAACCAACCTCAATGACGTATGTGAGGCTCAGTGAGAAAACACATTTTCTACAGGTGTAATGGGCTATTAACTCTATCTGTTAAGAAACAAATGCCTCGAATTAACAACTAGACTGCTGTCTTCCACTCTTGCTTTACCCCTTCTGTGGTCTAGTCTTGGTTTTGATATCAAGGTAGAACTTGCTGATTCTGTTCCCATGTGTATAAGAATCAGGAGATGCTGCAAAATATGCAAGGCCCTAAGATTGCTGCGGGTCCATCCAATGATTCTGCCACGTCATGCAAGGTCCAAGGAATGGCTCCACTGCCAGACCACTTCCTGTTCCAGATCCTGAGGTCTCCACATTTTTAGCCAATCACCCCAGTAGGCCCTCCCCTCTACACCTGGTCTGGCTGACAACTTTAAAGGCATGAAATAATGCAAGCCTGAGACATTATCATGACCACTTGTAGTGCGTTGCATATTGCCCTCATGGTATATTACTTTATTTGGAAATAGGATCTGTACAGATGTCATGTATTAAAAGTTTTGAGATAAAGTTATCCTGGATTTAGGGTGAGCATCCAATGATGGGGGTCCTTATCAAAGAAAGGACAGGGAGATTTGGGCACAGCGATCCCAGCCACAGAGGAGACAGAGATGTAGGAAAGAATGCCATGGGAAGATGGAGGCAGAGATTAGAGTGTTGCAGAACAAACCAAGAAACACTAAGGATTTCCAGGAGCCACCAGGAGTTGGAAGAATCTCACAAGAAGTCTTCCCTAGTACCTTGGGAGGGAAGATGGCACCCACTTGGATTTCAGACTTTCAGCCTTCAAATCTGTGAAGAATAAACTGTCTTTTTTTTTTTTTTTTAAAGATTTTATTTATTTATTTCACAGAGGGAGAGAGATCACAAGGAGGCAGAGAGGCAGGCAGAGAGAGAGAGGGGTAAGCAGGCTCCCCGCCAAGCAGGGAGCCCGATGCGGGCCTCGATCCCAGGACCCTGAGATCATGACCTGAGCCGAAAGCAGAGGCTTTAACCCACTGAGCCACCCAGGCGCCCTAAACTGTCTTTTTAAGGAACCCAGTTTGTGGTAATTTGTTACAGCGGCCCAAGGAATTAAAGCATCACTCCTACTGCTTATTCTATAAAGAACTGCACAAAGTATTTCAATGACTTTAGAGTCCACCAAAGTATCAGAGATTCTAAATACAGGACTCAGTTTAAAATTCTGTAAATTATACTCTGCCTGGGTAAAAAATTATGTTAATCATATTTCATAAACAGAAAACACCAGCCATTACTGGCAACATTTATTTTCAATTTTGATGGTCCAATAATGAGAACAAAATCTATTTACAGTCAAGACTTTTTCCCCTTGTGCAGCATACTTTGACATAATTATAACATAGCATGCACTTAAAAAAATGTCCTACAAAAATAAACTTAAAGGAAATACTTTAGAAAAAAATTAATTCCAGGAATATAATAAAACACTGTCATATTTCTGCCATCAACCAACCATTTCAAGACATATTTTCATTACTTTTGGTTACTACTGATCTATCTAGCCCCGTTTTAAATCTATTACACAGTAAAGTTCATTTAAAATATTCACTAATCCACATTTTTTCCACAACCTAAATAACTAAGGACCATCAAAGATGATTTTTTTTAAACATATTTTAACTGGGTCCATTTATGCATTTTGGACTATTTTGTCCTGGATTATTACCCAAATGAAACATAGACGAGACCCCAAATTTTCACTTATTAGGGAAAAAAAGCCTGTAAAAATTTTATGCTTTGCAATCAAAGGTAGAGTTCCCAGCATGGTGCCTGCTACCCGTGTGCAGCTGTGAATGAAAAAAATCAAGGTGTGATTAAACGGTCTTTTTCATATTATCCTCCCTTAAAGGTTTTTTAATTGGAACACAGCCATCATTAACAGAGCCTGTTCACCAGAAGTCTTTGCTCCAAGTGACGAAAGGAGCCACCCAACTTCTGACTTCTTCTTGCCAGGCTGATGCCTGCTACTGACATCTCTCAACAGTGTACCCATGTCAGTTTTAATAAAGGAAAGAACATAAAAATAACACTGTTTATAAGCTTTTGACATCCTGTGGCTCCATAAGAGATTTAATTTTCCCAGCACAAACAGGAAGCCCTGGGACAGAGCTTCTCTCCTCTGTACACACACCTCTCTCTCCCATCCCCACTCTGTCCCTCGTTTCCGTCTCCCCACGTCCCTCAGTAGTAGGACTGTGTGCTGGTGGCCTGGCCTGAAAACTTCAGAACCACTGTTGTGCTTCCTTCTGTGTGTCCCTTGCATCTGATTTGTCATCAAAACATCCCTTAATTGAAGCTGTGCCCATTTGTGTCATGGCTCCAGCTCTCAGATCTCCTCTTTCCTGTCACCTGAGTCTTCTCCATGACACCCTGGGGCAGGCAGACTCCTCCCCACTGGAATCCCTCCCACAGTCTTCTTCCAGGCAAATATGCCTAAAACATTACCTTCTTCGTGGCATTCCCCTGCTTACTATTTTGTTCTGGTTCCCAATTGTCCACTAGATGAAGGCACTAATCCCACAATGAGTTTTCAGATCCCTCTACAATGTTGCTCAATTTATGTGTCTATCTTTCTTCTTGTTGCAAACTCCAACACAGATACTGACAGGTCAGTCTTCTCACACTAATCTAGATAATAATTCTTCACCTCTGAAATAATTAACTCCTGTCCTTTTTTAAATATATATCTTCCTGGCATTCCATCTCTGACATTCTCTCATGTTCAGCTAAATTGGCTCAGACACCCGGTTGGAGACCTGTAGGCTTTATCCTCTCATTATTTTTCCAACTTATCTTCCCTTTCTTAGATTAATTCTTTCCTTGTTCAGCCTATACAGTATCCAATTCTCATCAATCTGATCCCTAGTTCTACCTCACCTTGACCTTGCTATCGCCAAAACTGGTTAATAAATTGTTTTTTTCTTCTGTTTCTTTTCAGTAGCTACTAGTACCCATTTGATGACAATGTAGATTAGCTCCTTTAAATTTTCTGTATGCATTTCTATTTAGCAAATCTTCCCCACTCTTACTCAGCTTCCTTTCTTTTAAGCCTTTATAGGGTTTCTTAAGTGCCTAACATGTTCCCTTTTCCTTTCATTCTTAACAAATGGCCACCAGAAGGTATAATCTTGTTCAGTGTCACTATCATCACATTCAGATTTGCCTATATTTCTCCCTAGTCTTCAAGGAAGAGTTGCCACTCCCTTCGGCATGGCTGCTGCTCCCTTCCCTTTCCATCTTCTTTGAATTCCACTGTTCTAGTTCACCCTCGCCTTTGGCTTCTTTTGTCAATTTATAACATGCTTAAAGAATCCCCACACATTATGTTTTTTAAAATATTTATTTATTTATTTGAGAGAGAGAGAAAGCACAAGCATGAGTGGGGGGAGGGACAGAGGGAGAGAGAATCTCAAGCAGATTCCGCCCTGAGTGTGGAACTTTACATGGAGTTCAATCTCATGACCCATTAGATCATGATCTCAGTTGAAATCAAGAATCAGACACTTAACCAGCTGAGCCACCCAGGCACCCTAGCATTCCATTATTTTATTATTTTTTTAAGATTTTATTTATTTATTTGACAGAGAGAGAGAGAGAGAGATTACAAGTAGGCAGAGAGGCAGGCAGAGAGAGAGGAGGAAGCAGGCTCCCTGCTGAGCAGGGAGCCAGACACAGGGCTCGATCCCAGGACCCTGAGATCATGACCTGAGCTGAAGGCAGAGGCTTTAATCCACTGAGCCACCCAGGCGCCCCACATTCTCTTATTTTAAAATGTCCCCATCACCTTCTTGGCTTTACAAATAAACCTGTTGAAGAAACAGCCATGTTCAGTTTTTTACTCTTGATTCCCAAACTGAGCCACTGCAATCTGACTCCTTCCCCACTGTTCTACTGAAACTACTCTCAAAAACATACATATATACACAATGGAATACTATTAAGCCATAAAAAAGGAAAGAAATTCTGCTATTTGCAATAACATGGATGGACCCTGAGAGCATTATGCTAAGTGAAAGAATTGACATATCAAATAGCCTATAGGAAGTTGAGCTCATGGTTTTCACTTGACACTTGCTCTGTCCTCTGTATTCTTTATCTTTGTTAACAGCTTGACCAGAATACTTGGAGATACTCATTTGAGACTATTTCCTATACCACACCTCCAAGTCCAGTAGGTATCCAAGTCTTAACCCATTTACCTTTCCAATCTGCCCTTACGCCCATCCTGAAAACCTAAATTTAGGTAATTCTTGAATCTCCTCAGTCTATTGAAAAAGACATCTAATGAGTCCCTCCTTCAAAAGCGTCCTCCCTCTTTCAATCTACTCAATGTCAGCCCTAAAGTTATTTGTGTTGCTAGAGCTACCTTGTTACATACATGGCCATGTCACTTTTTTATTTAAGAAAGTCAAGTCTGATCTGAAATATGTTTCTAAAAGCTACCCTGTCTTTTTATCATCCCAAGGTAAAATAAGGTCTACATGTAAAGGTTGGTTGAGAAAACCAGTGTATAACGTATGCCTACATGGTTTTTGAGAGATCGTTCCTATTTTCCTCTATTGTTCAAAGTACCAGGTGCCATCTGTGAAACCATTTCTTCCTCTTTCCTGATGCAATTCCCTCTACTCCAAAAAGGGCCTCTCCTCCTCAGTAGTTACACACCTGCCTCATTTGCCTACTGTGGCAGTTCAGTTGTATCTCTTGACCACGGTTAAAAGATGGCAGCTGGGCTTCAATGAGCTCTCTTAGAGATGTCACATTTATTTCTACAGGAAAAGTATTTTTACTTGGCCATAAAATTAATATCACTTTTACAATGCCTGCTGCAAAGCCTAGTGTCCTGGCTTTCCAACTGGAATAAAATGAGAAGGATTAAAGGAACTCACCTAACTGAAGACCATCCTGGCTTTTCAGGCTTATTTTTGAAGACTTACAATTGTTACTTTGCACTTTACATGTGCAAACAAAACCATCAAGCCAATTAAAGCTGCTTCCAGTTTACTCTGACAGCACATGAAGGTGCTCATTCATTGTCTGTGCCAGCCTGGGCATTGTGCAAGTTTTAACACATGGCTCTCCCCTCCCACCACAGCTGGGAGAGCTTGAGGATTTTTTTTTCAAACCTTGTTTAAGATGTGTAAAGGCTGTTCTTCCACTCTACCTTCCAATGTAAAGCCCTACTTCGTAGAAGACTGAAAGCCTGATTTTGTGTTGACGTCTAAGCCTTTTGCACAACATAAATACTGAGAGCTTTATCTGAGTTTACTTGTACTGTCTCACTCAAGATGGATCTTAAAAATGCTTTAAGACTCTCCCCTGGTTTGTCATGTGTTAGGGTGTGTGTGAAAGCAAGAAAGAAGCAGCCAAGGATTAAGGTTGTTTATCTTAAAATTTTTAGCTTGTAGTCAATCATTTCGTTTTAATGTGGTACATCATACCACAGTAATTGTTTTAACCCATTTGTGCCAGTCATTCCAGATTTTCTGTGAAATCAACTTACTTTGTCTTTTTGAAACTGCTCTCCAGAAAACAAGGGAAATAAAGATTTGAAGTGGTTGTATGAATAATCACATCAAAATCCCACTATTTAAGTTGAGTCTGGGCTTGTATGTTTCTCTATTGACTCACGATTTTGAACATATTTGTCAAGCAAGGCCCTGACCTATCTATATTTTGCAGGATATAAAAACAATCAATTCATTAACTAATTGATTAACATTTAATTAATTAACTTTCTGCTTCACTTGTCCTCTAACTACATAGCTGTCAACATTTGTTTAAGGAAGCCAAACACAATATACTGATCATCATTCACATAAGCCATTATTCCATGTTATAGAAGTTTTGGGATACAAAATCATACAACTACAATGTCCTCCTAAAAAAAAAAAAAGACACCCTTCCCCCATGCTAAAGAAAAGCTATAAATTTAGGCCAATATAAACTTGTCAGAGTTCTCCCTCTCAATTTCACACCAGGGCGTGGTGCTACACAGCTGGGGAGCTGAGCTAATAAGTGTTGAAAAATGAAAAATGCTGCTTTATGGCATCACATAAAATGGCAAAAAGATTACTTTTACCTCCACCCCATTTTCGACAAACAAATGCCAAAATGTAGATGCTGCAAGAATGAGACTTTATGGTATTAGACCCACGGGGCAAACAGAGTTGTCTTGTGGGATTTTCTTTTTATTGAATACTATATGTAATAAGAAGTGGCATAACATTTATAAAATCTAATCACTTTTTGTTCCTTTTTGAACCTCAAAGGGGTCATTTCTAGGAAAGCTGTTGGAAACACTGCATAATGATCTATTTATCCAGTAGTGAAACAGGATTATCCCTCCTACAAGGAGACTGAGCTCTCCCCAACAGTATAAATACCATAATATGAATGCACAAAATGAGCATTTTGAGGACCATCGCATTCAACAAATATTTATTGAGTAACTATAATAAAGTTCAGAGAGTGAGGCTAAGTGCGCTTGTGTAATTCACATTAAAGAATATAATCAGGATCAAGTTGTTTTTCTTGAGCTGGTTTGTTTCCTAGCTGACGGCCATTCACCTACTCACTCGTCACTCACTAGCCATTCATTCGGTACTCAGTCAGCAAACATCTAGTGTACACTGACCATTTCCAAGCCTACGTGGCCTACTAAATCACGAGAACTCTGCCATTATAACAGATATCCCAAATTTGTCATGAGAAGAAATCCCTTTACTCAAGGATTCGAAATCCACCTTATAGAGCTGGAATAACAAGGTAAGCAAAAAAAGAGAGGCAAGAGGGTACCTTGTCAGGAACATTCCTTCCTTGTAAAGACATACATTGAACTTCAGTGAAAAAGGGAGGAGAGGACGGCTCAAGGCCCTATTCTCGGGCTTCTACATGTTGTTAAGAGTCCAGTGGCTGGGAATTTCTGATTATGATATTTAGAGAACTGTGGTTGCCTATTCTACCTATGCCCTTCCTGATTTTCCACACCTAAAAACATATTCTTTCCCCTCTCGGCTTGCTAAAATTTCACCTACAAGCTTTTTATACTAGTTATTAGTATTTACCTTATAAATATGTACACCTTCTGTCTCTCTACTAAATGTAACTTCTTAAGGGTAGGATGTCTGATGTGTCTGTCCTTCACCAACAGCATTTAGCATAGTACACTATGGATATTCTATATAATCAAATACTCATAGCATCAAATAATACTTACTGTAGTCCTCGGTAAAGACAAAAAGTACTAATTGAAAAAACTAAAAAGCATGCCTAACATTTGGGAAAAGTACCATTTGAGTAGTCTAAATCATATGCTGATTAATAAATAATAGGATGAAATGAGAGAATTCTGATTACAGCTTTTAAAATGTGTAATTACATGAAGAAGCCACTGAAAAGTGACCTTCAAATTCCCAAAAATATTTGAGTACATTTTATAGGATAAATTGAAGGCTACAATTACATGAGCCTAGTCATTTTACCATATCTATGTTCCATAATTTAATAAAAGGCATCACTAGAGTATTTTCCTTGCAAACAAAGGCAAATTCTGCAAATGGCAGATGGTTTTCAAGAATGAATCTATTACCCTGTCATTATTACTACTGAGTTACTGCTCAGTTTACAATTACATACCCCAAAATGGGAAGAACAAGAATAATTTTGGTTAATTGTAATAGGTTCTAACAATTAAGCAGATGGCCATAATATGTATCTTTTTTCTCATCTTGCTGCTATATAATCTGAGCTACAAATAGGAAAACATATGGTCTTTAAGAATACAGATTTGTCAATCTATTAGTACTATTAACATTTTACCTAATTTGGTTAAGTTTAAGGAAAGTTTCTACTACCAATCCTTGGATAATAGTTACTAAAGTTTTAGTATCTGGTCGAACTTTCAGGATGACTAAAAATGAGAAGGCAGTTAACCGTTATCTCCACATCACATATCTGGGTAGGTGGCACGGATTCCTGATTTCACTCTGAAAGAGAGGATTATTACAGTTTTGGGTTTTTTTTTAAGATTCAGACTGTTCAAATCTGGAAAGTGGTGAATTTTGGGCAATTTTATATTAATATGAGACATCTGAATATATGAGCAATTGCTGATTTTGTATCACTTACAATGAGATTTTTTTCATCCACTTGAATTCAAATTATGGTCATCACAACACAACGTTACTGGGCTAGGCACAAAACATCCAAAAGGCTTACATGCGCGTAAAGTGAGTCAACCACAACAGCAGGGCCTGACAAAAACACTCTGACAGAAACAACAAAGCACTTCTTCAAACAACGTGGGAGGTGGAAAAGAAACTTCAGCAGAACAACTTGGAATGTAGTAATGTGGAATGTGGGGACATCTTTCGAGGAAAGATTTAGTCAACCACAGGTTGAAAAAGACAGTAATTATAAACAATGACAACCTCGGAGAACAACAGTCATAGCCACAAATAAAAGTTCTCTCTTCAAAGGGCTACATTTTAAGCTTCAGATCCCAAAATAATTGCCATGATTAGCATACCTTTGAATGTAAGGAATGCTCTTTTTTTTCTAACTTAAGATAAAAGAAAAAAGCATTTGGTTCTTTACAGTATTTCTGTGCTGTTTTTTGGGTTTTGGTCTTGTGTTTTTTGTTTTTTTGTTTTTTGTTTGTGGTGGGTTTTTTTTGGAGCTCATATGAATCTTTTAAATGAAGTCCTTAGAAGACTTTCTTCGATTGACCCTATTGGAAATATCTCAGAGATCTGAGGAACACAGTTAAGAAATGGTTGTTGTTGAGTACAAAGAGTCTGGCAGAACTTTTATTATCACACTCTACATTTTCCTTCTCCTTTTTTCCTTACTCAAAAATGAAAAAGCCCCCCGCTTTGATTTTACTTATTTATTTGAGAGAGAACGAGTGAACAAAAGGAAGAGAGAGAGTGTGTGAGCTGGAGTAGATAGAGAGGAAGAAGGGGAAGCTGACTCCCCCTCTGAGCAGGGCTCTGAGATTACAGCCTGAGCTGAAGGCCAGTGCTTAACTGACTGAGTCACTCAGGTGTCCCTGAATAAGTCCCCTTAATGAGAGAAACTTGGTGCTGTCCAAAAAGCACAACTTGGAAAAAACACAGGCACCTTGTGTTTATGGCTGGGGCCTCAGGTCAAAACCAAAATCGTGGTCCGGCATGAACTGGAATAATCAAGAGATTTCATTTGCTGTGCATTTTTATGTGTTCTGGAAGTTTGCTTTAAGACAAAGAACATATTCATTGATACTTCTGTCTTCACACTGGTCTACTGAATGGCTTCAGACAATAAAGAGATTGGAGTCTATGTTGTGGGTGTCAAAGGAAACATGGGATTTGCCTTCTCTACCTCCATTCCTGGTGTGCCTTCTCTGAATAGACAACAAGTTGGTGGTAGCTGTTACCCCGATTGGCTTCCAGATGTTGACCATGTGACTAAACAGAGCTCCTTTCTGATGAAACTGGCAAGAGAGGGCAACTTAGTCTATGCAATGATTTTACTAACAATGAAACACACTTTTTTTTGTCTACAAGTTCCACCTACATGATGTAAAAAACCTACATAAACAGGATACAATTTTTGTGGGAAGAGGAAGATTTAAATCTGTAGAGCACATGTGAATCTACTCATTTTTTTAAAGAAAAAATAGCTGACTAAATGAAAGCTGATTATTAATTACTTTTTAATGCTTTACTTTTTTTTTAGATTTTCATGCTTTATAGAAAGGGATATACATTCTTATAATCTGTTAAGCTACAGCAAACCCATTTAATGTTTTACATCTACTAAGTAAAAATTTGCTGTTAAATTGTTTTCAGCTAAAGTTGAACACTGATGCACTTTACATTTCTTTTGTGTGAAGAAAAATAAATAATTCACACTTTTGCCAGTGAAGTATGTAATTTTTCTGGCTTTCCTGAAATTATATTATTATTAGAAGCAAGTGCCAACAGGCTTCATGGGTGGCATTTTTCACTGAGAAGCAAGACATGAATCAATGTTTTTATTAGAGTCAACCCACTTGTCTTCATAAACAAAATATTATTAATGTTTTTCCATTTAGACTTCAACGCTAGTAAGAAGAATCCACAAACTGTTAGACGAGAGAAGTAAACTACCCTGATAAACAGTTTTTCAAAGACCACCATTGGTGCAAATTGAAGCAAGAAATAGAGATTGTCAGTTAAAAAGTTTCAAAAGCTGATGTTTAATGTGTTTTTTTAATGCAAAATATCGAATAGATTGCTTATTCATCCTGTACATTCCCTAGTGACACAGCTGTTTTTAATGAGATTTTTGAACATCCTTTGTCTATTATGCATTCTATAATGACCATGTAAATATAAACTGGTGGAGAATATGGGGAAAAATTAAGCGAAAATTCTTTTTACAAACACACACACACACACACATACACCCCTACAGCCAGCCTTCAAGTGAGAGAATAATGGCAAAGAACGTAGCCTAGTGGCAACATTAAATGGAAGCTCTTTATTTTTGTTAATACTATTTTTCAGGGCCACAGTTTACGAGTGGGAAGTGGGATACAAAAGTAAAGGGTCAGATGTGCAAATGCTGGGTTAATGGTGGCTGAGCTTACTGTAGGAGCAGGTATAAAAGGCATTTGCTCTCGATGAAGACAAAGGAAGAGAAGATACACTTCAGTTTTGAAGGACAGGTAGGCAAGTAAAGAAGAGCATAGGGGAGAGCTACTTCTGGCCAAGAGATCAGAATGGCCAAAGGTACAGGGGCACGAGGCAGCACAGCTCATCTGAAGAATTCTTCAAGTTCAACATGATGAAAGAATAGAATAGGACTAATGAACAAGCAAACACAGAGACAACAAAAAACCAGACTCTTGAATATAGAAAACAGGCTAGCGGTTGCCAGGGGCAATGGGTGAACTAGATAGAGGGGACTGAGAATGCACTTGTCGTCTTGAGCACTGAAAAATGTATAGAATTGTTGAATCATTATATCGTATACCTGAAACTAATATAACACTGTATGTTTATTATACTTAAATACAAAAAAAAATTTTAAGTCCCCCTCCGCCCCACCCCACCCCCAAAAAAATAATAGAATAGGAGATTGGCTGTCTCTGGAAATAAACAGGGAACTGAAGAGTTTTTCGAAAGCTGGTTTTGAAAAATCAAACCTTATGTTAGATATTAAAAAAAAAACTTAAAAAAAAACAACTCTGTGAAGAAGCCTAGGTACAGGGAATATAAAGATGAAAAAAATCTAGTTTGTCTTCAGCAAGGTCAAAGAAATAGATTCACTGAAATATAAATTATACCATATTTAATTTCTCTTGTAAATTTAGACTTTGACAAGTATATCATACTTGCCTAAAATGAGGCATTACTAGGAAAACAATCTCATTTGCTCGTTGTTTCCATGCATGGATTTGCAGGAATCGTCCTAAAGAACAGTATTTTCTAAATAGGTTAACTTTACATCAAGAGTGTATAAGACAAGACAATCCTTCAGAATGTGGAAAGAACATATGGAAACTTCTTGATACCTTATTTTTATCCCATGCTTTTAAATTTCTACTTTTGCTTTATATATACAGACTATATCACTAAATAGGACATTCATAAAACTTATAAATAAATATGCACATATAAGAAATTTGATAGAAATATTTTACTGATGGGGCATATAGTGAAAACTTTTGGAGACAATCACTATAAAAGTTAATTATTTTTCTCCTACCAACTAAATGGGATGACACGATAGCTAGACCACGTAAATAGCATTGTTTTGGTTTGGTTGAGGGTTTAAGGCAAAGGGGCCTCTAAAAGCCTTGCTTGTTGGGAATTGGAATGCAACTGTGGTCAGGAATTGTATGTGTTGTTGCTTTCAAAAATATAGAAGCCTGAGGCAGGGTCATGCCTGAGATTCACACATTTCTAGGGAGTCCTTGGGTGGGTTCATAATACCTCTAAAGTGCGTTTGAAATGGTGTGTGTGTGTGTGTGTGTGTGTGTATCTGTCCCTTTCTTTTAAGATGGTCCATAATTTTAAGCTGAATCTTAAAGGACATGACGAACATGCCCTCACCATCCTAACTACCATCAAATCAATAGACTTGCCATAGAACAGCATCCTCTCTTCATGGGCGGGTTGACTTCAGTGCTCCAATCGCACACGCCACATTTTAAGCAACTGATGATCTTTCTGGATTAAGGCTCTTTCTTTCCCTTGTCCTTTATGACCTAGTTCTTCTTTTCACTCAGCATCATGTCCTAGTTTTGTCTGGTTCCCACCACAAGATTTCTTGACAATGGGCTTTGTGTTTTTCAAAGAATGCTGCTTCCCACGTGAAGGTGGGACTCAGTTCTAATATTGTGATCCTGACCCTGGCCTGGTCTGGTTTTCTCCAAGTCTTGGCCTGCCCACCTGTAGCTCCTGCCAATATGGCTGATAACAAGCAGTGCCTGAAAGAATGTAGACTTTTACTCTTCATTCACTCTTTTTCTTCAAAATATAACTCAATTAAAAGCATACTTTAATTTCCAACAATAAACAAGTAATATTTATAATTCTGTTGTAGGTATTTCAAGAGAATACAGAGATAAATAAAATAGTTCTTGCCCTTAAGAAAGTGCAACTTATGAGATCATAGGACCAGCAGAATAAGTATTCACACTTAGGTTCCCTATCTCCAATCCACTGCGCCTGTCCCCCCAGAACACTGACAATTTTGTCTATAATTAGTTCGGCATTATTTGTGGGATTCCAGATTTTCAACACAGTTTAATAAAGATCTTTATTTTCACTTACATTCTTTTACTCTGTTAACCTCTGTAAAAGCAAATGAAACAAATGTATACAAATGAAAATGTATCAAAAACACTAGATTAACATTCTGAATAATCCACTGCTTAGGGGCGCCTGGGTGGCTCAGTGGGTTAAAGCCTCTGCCTTCGGCTCAAGTCATGATCCCAGGGTCCTGGGATCGAGGCCTGCATCGGGCTCTCTGCTCAGCAGGGAGCCTGCTTCCTCCTCTCTCCTCTCTCTCTGCCTGCCTCTCTGCCTACTTGTAATCTCTCTCTCTGTGTCAAATGAATAAATAAAATCTTTAAAAAAAAAAATCCACTGCTTAAAACTCCTATTTTGTCACATGCATCCATTTATCTACTGGGATAGAAAGCAGTTAACAACAAAATTTACCATCTTCACCATTTGTGACTGTGCCATTCCACAGTGTTAAGTACAGTCACATTGTGGTAAAACAGAACATTTTCATCTCTTAAGTATGAAACTCTATCTGAAACTCTGTGCCCATTAAATAACCCCCTCCCTTCCCGCCCCCGTTACCGCCCTTCTCCTTTCTTTCTATAAACTTGACTACTTTAGTTACATCATACAAACAGAATCATACAGTATCTGTCCTTTTATGATTGGCTTGTTTTACTTAGTATAATGTTCTTAAGGTTCATTCATGTTTTAGCATGTGACAAAATTGCCTTGCTTTTTAAAGCTGGATGATATACCATTGTATGTATGTACCATACTTTGTCTATCTGTCCACTCATCTCTTGATGGAATTTGGGTTGCTTCTATCACTCAGCTATTATAAATAACACTACCATAAACGTGGATGTGCAAATATCTCTACAAGACCCTGCTTTCGATTATTTTGTATATATACACTTGCATCTACTTTTAACCTATATAAGGAAATTTGCTCTTAAAGACTGACATTTTGCCCACACTTTGTAAGAAAGTAAATTCTCTGAAAGTATAATAGGACAAAGGAATGCTATTTGCTTTTAGAATGTAAATTAAGGAGAATTTTAGAAAGCTCTTTTATTTTCTTAATAAAATACAGACATGATAATAGAAAATCCACTGTCATACTTTACATAAGATATTTCCTGTTGGTCAATGATAAACAGACAGATAGATACACACACTTGTGTTTACACATATATATTCTGAAAGAACCCACTCTGGAGTAAATTACACTTACTTTTTAAATTGCAGAGATCTATTTCTATTATCTAGTTTTTTGGTGTTTTTTTTTTTTTTAAAGCCTTTTCAACTCTTTTGCGCCCACTGGCTTTTACTAACCAACAGGGAAAGAGTAAGAAGAGAGAGTGAGGGCACTGAAGTCAGTCACACAGGAAGGAGGACAACCATAATGGCTGATCTTTCTGTACTACCAAATAGGAGTTTGTGCAGAACAATTAAGAGTGTTGAGCCATTGGGCCCCTGGGTGGCTCAGTGGGTTAAGCCTCTACCTTCTGCTCAGGTCATGATTTCAGGGTCCTGGGATTGAGCCCCGCATCGGGCTCTCTGCTTGGCAGAGAGCCGGCTTCCCCCTCTCTCTCTGCCTGCCTCTTTGCCTACTTGTGATCTCTCTCTGTGTCAAATAAATACATGAAATCTTTTTTTTTTTTTTTAAGATTTTATTTGTTTATTTGACACAGAGAGAGATTACAAGTAGGCAGAGAGGCAGGCCGAGAGACAGGGAGAGGAGGAAGGAGGCTCCCTGCTGAGCAGAGAGCCCGATGCGGGCCTCGATCCCAGGACGCTGAGATCATGACCTGAGCCGAAAGCAGAGGATCCAACCCACTGAGCCACCCAGGCGCCCTACATGAAATCTTTAAAAGAAAAAAAGTTGTTGAGCCATAATGTTATGAGGAGAATTAAATATCAGAGGGTCATTTATAAAAATACCAAGTACTCCATATTTAGACTATTGTGATCCTAGAATCATCAAACCTAGAACTTGTAAGCTTATCAAGCCCTACTCCCTTATTTCTCAGTTGGAGAAACACATTCAAGAAACTAATGGCCGCTCTAATGTCAGCTTGTAATTCCTGAAGCTGGAACAGGAACTCCTTAGTATCGTTTCGAAATTCTTCTTATTGCATACTATTACGGTTACATACATATTTCATCTCCTCTTGACTGAATGTAGCAGGATATAGATGTCCAGACTATATTGATAGGGAAATTACTCTTTTTGCTTTTCCTCCTTCTCTTTGTAACAGATGTATGGAATGCAACAGAGGCCTTTCAGCAAATGGGATGGTTTGAAGATTTAACCTTCACTGCCCTCAGAAAAATGGGATCTGGTTAGGAGTTGCCAATAGTTATTGCTGTGCACTTGAAGAGCTATCAAGGTCTGTGGTAGGAGAGCAAAGAATGGATCCTAGAGTACCCAGGCAATATTAACATCAATGGAGGGACGCCAAGACTACTACAAGGACTTAGAGAATATGGAATAAAAGAGTAGTTTGGGAATATAAGAACTGGTCATGGGAGGTGCTCAAAAGGAAGACAATCCCTTTCCTAAAGAAAAGTCATGTGACAATGCAGAGAACACGGGCAGGCGTCCAGGTATTGATGCTGACCACCCAGACTACATTCAAAGGAGGAACTTGTGCAGTCTTCATCCAGGGCCTGCACACTATATTGGTGGGAATCACTTCGTTAACCGTGCAGCCAAAGTGATAAACACCCAGGCTCCAAACTGTATTCGGTCATTATCTGAGAGTCTCACGTGCCCACCTCCCCAGTGCTGCCTTAGCCCAGCTCACAATGCCCCAGGTGACCTATTTGCTCTAAAAAGACCCAACTATGCCTTGCATACCTAGTAGAAGTAGGAGGATTCCTCTCATCTGTACCTAGAAGGACTGTGTCTAGAATAACAAATGCAAGTTTAAGCTCCCTAGAACTGAAGCAATGGCTATATTAAAGTTTATAAACCATACAACTGTTCCTTTCTAAAGAGTTCAGTTTTACTGTTTTGTGAGGATTCAGGACCTTTAAGTTTTTTCTAGTTTTTCTTTCATAAATGGATAAGGGGATGATATAAAGGACCTTACTTGCTTTATTTAAAAAATTTTTAAATTACCTGATGCTGAGACATTGTGTCTAATGTGTACACGTTATTTACATTCATGTGTTTCTCTGCCCTTTTAAATAATTCAACAGATAAAAACCAACCAATGGAGAGGATACAATCTGATGCTCAAGAACCAGGGAAACAAGATGCATAACTGTGCATTGTCTGTATGATGAATGAAACTTCACTTAACCGAAATCATTTGAAGGTACCAAACATACTACTACTGTCAATGACTAGTCTTTCAATCATTTTCTTTTTAAGCCAACAAGTGTGCCCTCAAGAGTTTCTAAACACACAGTGGAACAGCAAACTAGATTCTGATCTTGTCTTTGTATCTTTAGATGCCAGCAGATATTAAAACCCTACAAAAAGGGAGAGGTTTTTTTTACTTTTATTTTGTTTAGTAGCTTTTCTTAGACACTGAAGTTACCAAAAGTGGAGTACATCAATAATGGGCAAATAGACTGTCTAAAAGCAAATAAGTAACAACAAAAATATTAAGAGATACCCAAAGAGTAAAAGAATGCATGAATAAAAATCTTCCAGGAAGAATTTTCCACCAGTTCAATAGGGCAAAAGATCCACCATAAAAGAAGCAAACAACCATTCTGAAACTTAATTACATTTCAAAGTAATGTAGTTACATGAAAGGAACAAAACATTTTTGTTCAATAGTTTGCCTACCAGATGGCACTTCTAAATATAGTAATCTAAAACCTTCTGTTTGTTCTATAAATAAAGATGAAAGGAACAGCAATAATAGCTAAGCGTTTAAATCACTGGAAATAAAAGAGGACTTTGATTAGGTTTGGGAAAATCTGGTTTATTCTAATAAGGATCCTGAATCTGGGAAGACTCAAGTTCTAGATGAAACTCAGAATCCCAGCCTTCCGGGACTACTCTTCTATCTGCTCAAAATGGTTTTCATTCAGGTAGAGAAACAAACCAGGAACTAACACCATAAGAAGTGGGGGTTATCTAAAGTAACGTAAGAACTCCTAAAGGGCTACAGTACAAGTCCCAGAAGTATTTGGGAACCTGGGGGGTTTGTTCTGTTTTGCTTTTGAAATGAAATAGTTGGGGCATGCGCTGTCTTATTTTTGTGAGCTCACGTGTAAATGTGTAACAGTTATGGACCTGGACTTTGGAGTCAGGCCTAATATGTGAGCCCAGGCTCACAAATGACTGGGAGGATGCTCTCAGCCAAGTTCCTTACCTTTTTGGGCTTCACTGGCAAAAACAGAAAGCAATAGTACAAAATTTTATGGGAATTTACTTATGACAACACTTGGCACTTACTAAGTCCCAATGAATTTCAGTTCTGTAGTATCACTATTAGCAATATGTATTAGTTATAATACATTAGCTAATAATTATGTTTCTGATTTTCTGCTGTCTCAAAGCATGGGATGATGCGCAGCCAGGTTCTCTGGCAGTAATGGAGTTCTAAGAGCAGAACTTCAAGCCTTACCTGGCATATCTCCAAGCGGTTTCTCCTAGTATAACACTGCCCTCTTCTCACCTGGCTCTTGAAAGTGATCAAGAATCCATGTGTCAAAGGCAGGCCTAAACATAGAAGTATGTTTTAAGAATTGGTTATCAGAGGTCAGTCCATCTGTCCTCTAGAATGACTTCATTCTCAGTACTCTCCACTGAAGATCTAGAGGCTTTAGTGAAATGACTCAGTTCCTTTTGGATCTGGTGAACTAAAGGCGTGTAGGATCATTCCCATAGACAGCATTGGTCCAACACTGTGATAGCATAGAGCTTATCTTGGCAACTGACCCATGATGTTAAGCAACTTAGTCACTTGGGAGTAGGGTGAGTACCATGAACAAATAAAAGATAAGTTGGAATTGCTTAAACATGATGCAAACTATAATGAACGGAAGACTGGTGTTTAATGGCACTTAAAGTTCTACTTGGTTGTTTGATGAATTTTACATGAGGAAAGAGCCATTTGCTGAGTCTACAGCCCTCCCTATTAAAAGATGTCTATGGTTAGGTCTTTATATAGAAGGTAATTCCATTTATTTTTAGTAGTTTAAAAACTGTGATAAATTTACATAACATAAAATTTACCACCTTAACAAGTTTTAAGTGTAGAGTTCAGTAACTTTAAGTACATTTGCAATGTTGTACAACCATCATCACTATTTCCAGAAATTTTTCATCATCCCAGACAGAAACCCTATCTCATTTAACATCATCTCCTCATTCCCCCTTCCCCTTTACTTTTGGTAATTGCTACTTTGCTTTCTGTCTTTGGGAATTTGCCTGTCCTAGGTACCTTATCTAAGTGGAATCATACAGTATTTATCTTTCTGTGTCTGGCTTATTCCACCTGGCACACTGTTTTCAGTGTTCATGTATGTTGTAGCACGTATCAGAATTTCATTCCTTTTTAAGGCTGAATAATACTCCATTGTACGTATATACATTTTGTTTTCCATCCATCCATTGATAGTCAGTTGGGCTGCTTCTACCTTTTGACTCTTGTGAATAATGAACACTGGTGTACAAATATGTGTTCGAGTTCCTGCTTTCATTTCTTCATACATAACTCAAAGTAGAATTGCTACATCATATGGAAATCATCTAACTTTTTGAGGAACAACTAAACTGCTTCCACAGCTGCTGCCCCATTTTACATTCCCATCGGCAATGCACAAGGGTTCCAATATCTCCACATCATCACCAACATTTGCTTTTCTAACAATAACCAACTTAATGGGTATGAAATGGTACCTTCTTAGATCTGCTATGTAAACTATCTCTTAAAACTAGAGTTATTATATAGTTGTCTTATTTTGTATATAAAAAGCTACAAACATCCTGTTCAAGGCCTAAAGTGGAAGGTAAAATATGATTATATCTGTTCAACTGTGAACATAATAACACCAATATTTCTCCAAATAAAAGAGCAATCCTGAATTTCAGGGTTGCAATTAAAAATCCTACAGCACATAAACACACCCACCAGCCTTACCGAAGCTGTCGCCTGCACAAAACCACCCTCTGCACAACCAAAACTCTCAGGGAAGCAAGAGCTGCCTCAGACTTGACTCAATCGCAGGACCCTACCAGCCCCACCGCGCATGCGCGTCTCCAGGCGCGCCCCCTGCGTGCCTACGTGCGCGGGCCTGCGGGGCGGCTGAGGGGCGGGGCCCACGAAACTCCTCGGGTGGCAGCGATGGCGGCTGCGTCGGTTTCAGTTCGGTTGCAGCGTTGCGTGGTGTCGCCGGCTGGGAGGCACAGCGCCTCTCTGATCTTCCTGCACGGCTCAGGTGGATTACAGTTTTACATCCTAGTTTTCTGCTTGGGAATCGTCCTCCCCCGAGTCCCCTAGTGTCGCCCTAATGGAGGAGTCGCGGGGCGTCGTGGAGAGAGCCATCCTCCCCGCTCTCACCCCGCGGCTGTGGACACAGGGCCTTCCCCACCGTGCATTCCCTTTTCCGATCCTTGGCCCGTCGTCCTCGCTGATGGCCCTCGCGTCCCACCACTGGGCCATCCCTCCATCCACAGTACTCGGTCCATTGCAACCCTTGCCACCACCCCCATCCCCTCCTTGTTCTCCCTCAAGTTTAAACGAAGCACGTTAGTAAGGTAAGTTTTCCGCTAGAGACAAATTCTGTAGTACTTTCCAGGGTCAGCTATTAGTGATTGGGGTTTTCAACCGCCTTGGATTACTTGCCCTTTTTTTTCCCAGTCTCTCGTACCACTGTAGACAATGGAGACAGTTACCTGAATATTTATTATGTCCTTTCTGCGAGGCACTGTGCCAGGGCTGGAGTACTTTCTCCCTTTCCTCTCTGTCCTGCTACTCCCTCCTTTTTCCTCCTTCCCGTTCCTGTGCTTAAGCCCCTGAGATACAGCACAGGGTCCATGCTCAGTCCCAAGGGCAGATGCCTTCCTTACAGCGCTCGCCCTCAGTGGCCTGTGTGCTTAATTCGTGTAGCATTCCTTACACTCATCTGTAATTACTTAAGCCTGTCTTTCCCACTTCACTTTCCCTTCCTCAAGAGTAAGGACCCTTGTTTTAATCTTTGCATCCCTAGCGCTTGGCCTAGGGTAAGTTCTTGGGAAATATTTTTTAAAGAAATGAGATGCAGCCGGTGTCCTCAGGGCGCCTACCTAAAGTTAAAAACAAAAACAATTCAATTAGTTTGAGTCAGCAGTGGATGGGAGATCACAAGATGGTACATGATTTACTGCCAAGAGAATTGTAAGGAAAAAACTGTGGTTAGGCATATTAAGGCATTTGGAAGATGAAGAGCTTGTCAGATTTTACCGATTTGTCGGAGAACGTGGACTTTGAGCTGAGACTTGCATAGGCTTAAAGAGGATGGTGGTTGGATAGTGGAGGGGATTGGAAAGGTACAAGGTGGTGACTTGGAAATGGGCAGTTGTGGGAGGTATTCTCATTTTAAAAATGAGCCGTGATAAGTTGAACAGCTTGCTCAAGGTCACTTGGCTGTTGCTATGAGTGGTAGTGGAATTAGGATTCGCATCCAGATCTCTCTGACTCCAGAAGGGGTAAGGTGGAAAAACTCTGCTCCAGGCTGTCATTTTGGAAACAGGGAAGAAATGGGCCAAAGATGTTTAAAGGGAAAGACTTGGTTAATGAAATATATTTAGAATGGTGAAATGAGGTATCTAGGAGGACACCAAAGCTTTACAATTAAGAGACTGTCCCTGGTGCTGTTTGACGCTCCAAGGGGTTTCATTTATAAACATCCACAAACTCCCAGATACTGTACTCTTTGTAATAAATAATTTAATTGTTTTGTAATACCTTTAGGAAATATTCCTAGACTTTTCTTTTCTCCTTGGGCCACTTTGCTTAAAATACCATACTTACTCTTTTCAATTTCAAATTACTTACATTTTTATAAATTGTAAACCCCAAATATATATTTTTCCCTTTGTACTTAGGAACAAAGAATTTATCCAAAGAATTCTGCTAATTATGCAAATGAAATGCATTTCCCATATAGTTAGAGCTCCATTGCAGTAAATTAAAACCCTTACTGGAAGTATGATTTTACATTAGACTTTATGTGGTTATGTTATAGGTGTTTGGGTTCTGGTTAATCCAAATATGGGCAAACCAGTTTTAATAGTTGTACCACGCTCTTAGAATGAAGTGCTGGCTTTTTTAAAAAGTGGGCCTTGTGAATGGATGAATGCATGATACTTTGTAGCATTAGGTTTTGGTTTTCAAGATTGGAAAAGTGTATTTAGAGGCAGATTTTTTTTTTTTTTTTTTAATCTTAAAAGGCTGAAGTTCTCTCCTAGGATATGGTAGCCATAGAAGAACATATGGGAATGTAAGTAATAGATACTCAACTTAATTTGAGCCTTTCCTACTCCTAAAATACCAAAGAGGTACAAGATGATAAAAACAAATAGTAGTTTAGTTACCTTTGTTCAACTTCCCAGCTTAGATTAATTCACTCGGTTATATGCTCCTTTAGAACACTATGGTATTTCTTTTAATGGTTTCCATTATTTGTCAATACCAAATTTAATGTCTGTATTCCACACTGCCCTGTAAAGTTCACACAGACCCAAATCATGCATATCTTGCTTTCTCCTTGTGCAGTAAGTCTCAGCGAACTGAGTTGGCTCTTACTAAAGTTACTAGTAACTTTACTAGTAACCTCTGAGTTGCTAAACATGGGGAACATTTTTCAGTCACCTTACTTGAACCGTCGGCCACATTCAGTGTTTTTGAAACACTTTCTTGGTTCTTTCTATCTGTTTACTCCTTTTAATTGATTTTCTGGACTCATCCTGTTCTATCTGTCCATTAATGTTGGGGCTTCTCAGAATTTGGTCCTACGACCTCTTTTTTCCATTTTGCATTTTTCTCTCCAGGCTAATGTGCATATACGCCCAAGGATTCTATCTTTTCCTCTATATGGTGACATAAATTTGTGTCTCAATTTTAATTTTCCTTCTCGTTCTGGACATGTTTATCCAACTGCCTAATAATTGTTCATTTATTAATCCATTCATTCAGGAAATATCTATTATATGGCCACTGTGCCGGGCACTGTTCTAGGCTCCAGGCATATATCAATGAATGAAACAAACAAAAATCCCTGCTCTTGTGGAACTTACATTCCATTGGAGGAAATATTATATAGTGGATAGTTGTAAGTTCTATGGGAAAAAGAGAAAGCAAGACAAAGAAGATGGGAGGTGTCGGGGTGATAGTTTTAGATAAGGTGGTCAGAGTAGGCCTCACTATGAAGGTGGTACTTCAGCAGCTAGACTTGCATGAGTGAATCATGTAGATGTTGGGTAAGACTGTTGCGGACAAGGGAGAAGGCAGGACAGAGGCCCTGAGGTAGGTTCCCTGACATTGACGGAAACAGCAAGTCAGGCTTGTGTTCCTGGAGGGAGAGGGGTAGGCCTGGGTATCCAAAGGGTACTAGCGCAGGTGGTAGGAGTCAGGGGTCAGCAAACTTTCTGTAAAGGGTCAGATAGCAACCATTTCAGATTTTGTGAGCCAGATATAGTTTCTTTGACATTTTTCTGTTCTGCCTCCCTTCCTTTTTCTCCTTTTTCTTTATTTTTTTTAGCAACTCTTTAAAAATGTAAAAACCATTCATAGCTTATGGCTTTTGTCTTTCAGCTGGGTATAGTTTGCTCAGCCCCAGGTAGAGGACCTTATAGGCAGTATAGCAAGTGTAGACCTGCTGATTCATGTGTTTCCTGTCTCCGTGTGTAGTTCCATCTTTCACCCAGTTATTCTCAGAAACCTCACAGTCATCCTTGAAACCTCCCACCATTCCCCTTATAACTAATCTGTTACCAATACCTATTTATTTTCTCTCCTAAGTATCCTTGCACCTATTCCCATACATGCCGTTGCTAGACCGCTAATTTAAGCATCCATCACCTGGACAGTAGCCTCCTAATTGATCTCCTCACACCTACTTTTGTCCCTTCTGTCTTCACATAGCTGCCAGAATGACCTTTAGAAGATAGCCACCTTTCTGCCAAAAAGTAGCTCCGTGCTCTTAGGATTTGTCACATCCCTACAGTTTCTCTAACCTCATCTTGCGCTCACTGCTCTTTCCCTCATTCTTAGATGTCCTCCTCTGTCCTGTAAAGGATCTTAGCATTTGCCCTATTCTGTCCAAAATGCTCTTTCCTTGTGCGCCTCACTTTTCACCATCCTGTAGATCTGAAAACTGTCAGTTTGTGTCATTTGTGATCTAGGCATTAAATAAACAAATAGCTCAGCGGATAAAATACAGACTGAACTTTGCTTTGCCGAGCCCATATTCCGGTAACGTTACCCCTGACCTCCTTTCCTGGGTCACTTCTCAGTATGATAAGCCATGGCAGGACCAAGTGTTCTCATCTTTGCAGTGGTTACGTTTGTGTTTCATGTTTATATATGATTGTCTGACTTACGTGTGTTTCTCACAGTTTCATGTTTATGTATGATTGTCTGACTTACGTGTGTTTCTCACAGTGAACTGTATCGTCGATGAGAGAGAGACTCTCTCTTCCTCATCTTGTCATCATGCTTCTCCAGCAGTGAGCACAGTGCCTGACACAGTAGTACGTATTCAGTAGGCGCACTCTGAGGTGATCTAAATGAGCTGATCTAAAAAATTAAAAGTTGTTACCTTTAAAATTGCCTCTTCAGGACTATACAACATGGACCTGTATGAACCCATACATGAATTCTTGCATGGATTTTGGTTATTTTTCAGCCTGGGGATGTATAATCATTATTTTACATCATGTAAACCTGCTATCAAAATTAAATTTAGATTTCTTCAAGTTAAAAATAAAGTTTGCTAAATACCCCTTTTGGAAGATCTTGTTATTTTAACCAAGAAAATTGTTTTAGGTTGTTCCATCTACAGAAGTTTATATTCGCTTCAGAAATTTACTATTTTTAAGACTTAGATAAGAAATGACTGTGTTTAAAATCAGATACAGAATTTTTTTTTTAGAAAATACAATTTACCTCATATATTTGTGCCTGTTATACCCTTTAAACAAACAAGGAAACTTAAATCTCAAACTTGAACAAGGTCTTTAAAGTGATCAGTGGTGAAGTTAGGAGTAAAACTATCTAAATTGTTTTTAGTTATTAATGTCTGATCAATTAATTCATGTTGATAAATTGGTTTCTGTGCAGTTATTTTTACATATGGAGATTTTTTTGTATTCCTTGTTCCAGCCTCTATGTGACATGAGAGTTATAGACTGCTTTTAAATATGTGTGTTGTCAAAATGTTTTATCTTAATCTACATTTTGTGATCCATCAGGTGATTCTGGACAAGGATTGAGAATGTGGATCAAGCAGGTTTTAAATCAAGAGTTAACATTCCAACACATAAAAATTATTTATCCAACAGCTCCTCCCAGGTATGCAGGAATTTATCTCACTGCTCAGTGTAACTGTGGCATAAAATGTATATAAGTAGATGTACTAGCTAAATGTTCTTTAAACTTAATTCTGTATTTAAAACATTTTGAATTGGGGTACCTTTTCTCCTAGAACCTTTTTTTCTCCCCAGTTCCACAACTGGGCCAAGTTTTGTGAGGGGAGTAATTTCTTCCCTCTTTGTAAAGCATTCCCTGAAGCTCTTAACTTAAACTTTGTCCTAAGCACAGCCTACAGAACTCTGCTTCCTCTGGCCCTGCACATTACTCATCTTTCAAATTCTCCTTTTTCCCTTCGTTTACCCAAAAAAGAAACTAATGACTCCCAACAAGTATAAGCTTTCTAATAATTTAGTTATGCCAGAGTTCATAATCTCTGGCAAAGGGTTTTGTGGCATTCTTTCTGCTGTTCTGTTAAGCTTTTTGAATCAGTAAACCATAATAGGAATATGGAATTGAGTACTTAATAAATATTTAGATTATATAACCCATAAATGTGTTTAACAAAATGCACAGTCATGACATTGGTGTAGTTTTGAAGTCACATTGCTTTTTATAATTATTAAGTTAGCATCTGCATAGGCTTTTATCCTGAGCACATGCTTTAAACTGGGGTTTGCAAATCCTTTTTTTGGGTAACCAAAATTATGTGCTGAGCTCTGCATCCCACTCTGATTTCCCATTATCTGTTCTTGATTTATTCTTATTAATTATACTGTGTGCTTATACACAGGCATTTTGTTCTTATTTTTCTATTAACTTAGTGTTAAGGAGAATCAGAACCAGAACCTCAGGGACCTTTTTATGTGCAATTAAGATTTTACTTACCGCAGTTGATAGAATTGAAAGAGGTAGAACAATAAAATAATTTTGTTGTAAAATTTAAGATTCAAAAAAAGTTATTTTAATATAATTTTAGAGGAGTTTAGTAGTTTGGCAGTGCAAATAAAAGACCTACTGACCAAAGGGTTATTTTTGTGTCATAAGTTAAATGCCTTTGAAATGTCAAAAGAGCTTGTCATTTGCTATTCATTTTTAGGGTAAGTGAAGTTTGGAAGGAGAAGGACAGTGGTATTTCTATGGAGATGGGAAAGATAAGTTCATTTCAGCCTAAATATAAACATAATCGTCTGACTAAATTGAATAGAATATCACTGGAAACATTCTAGAATTAATGCTTTCAGCTAATGAATTTTATATCATCAACAATGTTGATATGTATTTCAGATCAGTAGATCTCAAACTTTAGGCCCAAAATATTTCTGAGAATCCAAAAATCTCCATGGGCACTGAGTATTATTTATGGGTGCTATTGTGTTTAAGTAAAATATAAAATCACTGAAATATTTCACTGAATTATAGTAACTTTTTCATATTATATATTTTCATCATCAGTACCTATTTGAATAGACCGTGAAACATTTTGGACCATACCAACCAATGAAGTGTAATATGAACTACATATGTAAAGTTAAGTGTTCTGGCACTACATTAAAAAAAGGAAAAACACAAACAAATTAATTTTAATAATATATTTTATTTAACTGATTATATCCAAAATATTTTCATTTCAACATGTAATCAATAGAAAATTATTAAAGTGATAATTTACATTCTTTTATTCATTCTAAATCTTTGAAATCTGGTATATTTTTTATATGTGCAGTGCATCTCCATTTGGATGCTGATCGATCAATTAAATTTATTTTGAATAAATATTATTTCTTCAAAGAAAACCAAAACACTAATTTGAAAAGATAGATACACTCCTGTGTTTATTATTCCAGCATTATTTACAGTAGCCAAGATATGGAAGCAACCCAAGTGTCATCAATAAATGAACGAATAAAGATGTGGCGTGTGTATGTGTGCACTGTCTCACACACACTGGAGTATTACTCAGCCATAAAAAGAATGAGATCTTTCCATTTGCAACAAGATGGATGGACCTAGAGGTATTATGCTAAGTGAAATAAGTCAGAAAAAAACAAATACCGTGTGATCTCACTTATATATGGAATATAAAAAAAAAAAGCAAAGAAATAAACCAAAAAACAGATTCTTTTTTTTTTAAGATTTTTTATTTATTTATTTGAGAGAGAGAGAGATAGCGAGAGAGAGCACAAGTGGGGAGGCGAAGGAGAAGCAGGCTCCCCGCTGAGCAGGGAGCCCGACACAGGGCTCGATCCCAGGATCATGACCTGAGCCAGAGGCAGATGGCCAAATGACTGAGCCAGCCAAGCACCACCAAGAAGCAGATTCTTAAATACATAGAACAAACTGATGGTTCCCAAAGGGAGTTGGGTGAAGGATGGGTGAAGCGGATACATGGTATTAAGAGGTACAAATTTCTAATTATAAAATAAGTCACGGAGATGAAGAGTACAGCATAAGGAATATAGTCAATACTGTAGTAACATTTGACAGAGGGTGACTACATTTATCCGGTGAGCACTGAGTAATGTATAGAATTGTTGAAGAAGCATGTTGTATACCTGAAACTAATAGAACACTGTATGTTACTTACACTTCAATAAAAGAAAATTACATTAAACTACAAGTTCAGTAACCGGTTAAACTAGGTACATGTTTCAGTGCTCTATGGCTCCGTGTGGCTAGGAGTTCCATTTCGGGCAGTGTAATCTTAGACTTTTAAAATGAGGTCCCATACATTTATAGTATGTTCGGGGCGACTATCCTAGGTCAAATCATCATTTTTACTTAGACTTCTCATGGGTTATAGTGCTTGAACTTGTTAGATTTCTTTTAAATGATGAGATGATTTAAATTGTTAGTTCTCAAGCAAGGATGATTCTCCCTCTGAGAACATTTGCAAAGTTGGGGAGACCCCTCGGTTGTCACAGCTGGCAAGAGAGGCAGCCAAAGAGGCATCTACTGGCTAGAAGCCTGGGCTGCCGCTGCGCGTCCTACACCGTGGGACAGCCCCCACAACAGACAGTTTCCAGCCCCAAATCCAAGTGGTGCTCAGGCTGAGAAACCCTGCTTTAAATTACCCCTCTATTCCCACACATACCAGATGATTAGTATCTTGGTTCTCCATTAGGGGGGGAAAAAGGAATGTTGCCGTGTGGTCAGCTGTTGATATTTTAGAAAAACAAATATCTGAGGTAATTAAAGTATGAATGGCATCATTGTCTTTGAATCAATACAAAAAGAAGTTGAGATTGCACCTAAGAACAGGTCTTTATGTACTAGGCTTTCTTTATTTTTAGATTTAATTACTCTAGGTCAGAAACATTAAATACAAAATTCCACTTGCCTTCAGAATTTACTCTTGAGAGCATGGGATTGTGAAGCTTTGCTTCCCTGTTTTCACTGGCTCTAAGATTCCTAAAATGAAGAAATAAAAACCTCACAATAGAATAAACTTTGCAGTTTCCCATTCAGGAACTCAAGAGCTTTTCAAAAATTTTCAGAAAGACTGTATATATATATATACGTATATATGTATATATATTTTACTACAAGTAAGATCTACAGATCTGCATCATGGGATATCACATCTCAGACCTCTGGCCTTGATTAGAGGCATCAAATAAGAGAGTGAAATGAAACATGTGATTAAGGATAGTAATGCCAGTTAACTTGCTATCAATATACAAATCAAGTGAGTTTGTAAAATGTTTATTGCTTTCAGACATAAATACCAGAATCCTCAATTGACCTAGCAAAGTTATTTTGTGTCAGATATTCAGCAAGTTGTACATTCTGTAGCTCTACTGTATTTCATTGGTCCTTTCACACATTGGAAATCAAATGTCACGATCAAGGACTACCAATGGCTCCAGAACTTTCAATTTTATGATCTTCTAAATGTCAGAAGGGATCTTACAGCAGGCAAGTATAATAAGCAAGAACTGGTTCAGTGTTTTATTATATCAGAAAATCTAGTTCAACATTACTATGAAATCATTTTCTCTTGTTGTATGAATAGTGCAGAAATCAGCAAGTCTTACTTCCAGATGTTTCATAGTCTCAGAGCAATTAGAAACTGTATTTAATATATAATTAAAAATTACAAGATCTGAACTCTTTTCATTTTCAAATTTGAACCGTATCTCTATTGACTGAGGATTTCTCAATCTTAGTTCATCTTACATCTCATTGTAGCTTTGGTCTATGCTATTTCCTTTTTGTTTTAATGTATTTCCAGACTATTTTTACTTAAGTACAAAAGCATTAGAGGCATTGAATTGAAGTAGTTAAGACACTGGATAGTGTTTACCATTCAGTAATATTCTGTTCTCTTGTCCTGTTGAAATTGGTGATGATGCTTCATCGTGAATAAATATAATACATGTTAATGGTTTTCATATTTTTAAACCTAACTTTCTGTCCCACAAATTATCATTTCTTAGTTTTTTTCCCATTAAATTATGTTTGGCAGTTATGTATTAATGACTTCTGTTCACAATCTGATCTCTTTTCGGTATGCCTTTTCCAGGCTATTCAATCAGTCCAACCTTAATGCCCTCAGATTTTAGAACTGTTAGTGGTGATTTTATATACATAGTAGTTAATAAAAATTTGTCCTAGAGAAATAACATTTTAGAAACCTTTTACATTTTCCTATCTAAAAGTAAAAACTTGAGTAAATCACAAGTATTGTAAAGAGTAGATGGCTTCTGTTAAGATTATCATCCTATCTTTAATATTTTTAATGTTGTTTAGTTTTGCAAATGTGAGTTCATACTAAGCATACAATTATAAATTCTTCCTTTTTTCACTTACTGCTGTATTTGATGATTTCCTAGAATGATTTCACATTGAAATATAGAAAACTGTTTTAATAGATATAGAATATTCTTTAAAATTTATTCTGTTGTAGACTATTTTAGTTTTTATCATCAGTTTATCACTATTTATATCTGTTTATCCTATTTCTGATTTTCCCTCAGGAAAAATTCCTAGAAACGACTCAGAGGACTTACAGTCAGTTAGTTCCTTTTTGTTTAGGGGATTGACTCTTCTAAATTGTTTGCCTAGAATGGACAGTTTGCGTTATTACCAGTAGTGTATCGGGATGCCCATTTCACTGAACACTCAGTAGCATTAATTTATTTTAAAAACAGTTTCTGATTTTATTACTGAAGCTCTCTAAGGGTTATCTATCAGTTATCAAATAAACAGTGCTTTCAGTATCACTAATTCAGCTTAGCAGTTTACTAATCTAATGTGTTTAGGTAAAAATATATATAGGTAGGTATGTGATTTTTTTTTCCTTGTACACTCAAAATTCTTTAAATATTTTTTCTTGATCACAAAATTGTTGCCTTTACAATGATACCTACTTTATAATTTGACAACCTCTAAAAAATAACAGACTGAGAAGAAAAATACATAGAAGTATCAAAACAGGAACAGAGTACTAATTTGTTGATTATTTCTAAGCTTAGTTAATGGATATAAGCTTTAGAAATATGTATAGTTACATTTATGTTTTATTCATTTTGTTCCATTTATATTTAAGTATATTATATATTAGCAAAAGTTATGTGATACATATCCAGAGTGACAATTTAGTAACATATAAGCAATAAATTTACTTGTTAATCCTCCTGATTACTTTGAATCAGCAATCTGATATGTGCTATTCAATGTGGAATCTTTGAGAAACCAGTACTCCAGTTGAGGAAAAGTGAAGACTTTTACAAATATGTCATCTAATTCTTATTTAAAATGAAATTATGAAGGGTGTTAATGAAGAATTTATCAGTTCTGGGTCTTAATTATCACATGTCTAAAATGCACAGATTGGACTAGATTTCCAAAATCCTTTAGTCATTAACTTTTTGAATTTTAGGTCCCTTCAGATTTTATGCTATAAGTAAGAACCAGTAATGTAATACTCCTCTTTTTTGCCACAGTGTTAGACCAATAGGTCAGGGAACTATCCAAGATATAATATTGTTCAGTAGTCTCTTGAAGGTACATAGAATTATTGTGGTACAGTGGTTAAGAATACAATCCTTGGATTAGGCAGGCCTGGGTTTGAATCTATATTTCTCTACTTAAGCGCTATAAGATCTTGAGCGAGGTATTTCACCTCTCTAATGGTGTCCCAATTTCCTGAAGTACAAAATGGAAGTAATAATTCTATCTACCTCAAAGAGTCGTCATGAGAATATACGATGTTATTGAATATATGTGTAAATCCCTAGCGTGATGTCTGACATAAAATAAGCACTGAATAAATGTTAGTTATTAATAGTAATCTGTGATATCCTTGTGGGAAGGATATAGAAATATTATCCAAAGAATTAATTGCTGATAATCCTTGAAGAAATTTTCCAGACCTAGGTGTGTGGATTGTATTTTCAAGGAATATATGAGTTAGTAGTTTTATTTTCATATACCTGAGTTTTATTTTCACACTGTTCAAATTTCCAGATGATGTAAAGCTGAGAAAAATAATGGATATATTGAATAACAAAATGGAAATCTGAAATGATCAGATAGTCTAGAATAGGGTCAGAAACTACAGTCTGTGGGTTAAATATGGCCAACCAACTATTCTTATAAATAAAGATTTATTGGAATACAGCCACACTCTCATTTGCATATTATCTGTGGTTGCTTTTGTGCTACAAAAGGGAGTTCAGTAGTTGCCAGAGACTATATGGTCCACAGAGCCTAGAATATTTACTCTATGGCTTTTACAGAAAAAATGTGCTGACCCCTGGTCTAATGCAGTAGCTTTCAGAATTGTTAAACTCCCAACTCACAATGGGTTGTATATGTTACTTGCTGATCATATACATACATTTCAGTGATTAAAGTATTACAGATGCTAGAGTATAGGGTTGCCAACTTAGCAAATAAACAATATCTGGGACATACTTATACTAAAAGAAGTATTTATTGTTTATCTGAAATTAAAATTTAACTAGTGTCCTGTATTTTATCTGCAACTCCATCTAGTTGTTACCCCCAGAGAGTTTGATTTAATTGGCTTGGGGTGTAGCCAAGGCAGAAAGATTTTTAAAAGCTTCATTTCTGATTCTTGTATGCAGCCAGAGGTGAGATCCACTGCTGTAGCAATCATAAAAGTCTGAACTAGGTCACTGTGGTGGAAATGTAATACAAGCATTCAATTCAAGAGAGATTCACACAGCCGAGACTGGGAAAAATTGAAAATTTGGGGAAAGGAGAAGGTGGTGATGTTAAGGTAGGAGTCTATGAGAATATTGTAGTTGCAGTGAGTGAATATGCAATGTGTTTTGGTTGGGGCATTTTAAACTTAGCATACTGGCCCAATGTTCATGAGTCAGCACCCAGTTGGAAGGATTTTTTTTTTTTTTTTTTTTTTTTTTTTTTTATTTAATTTTNTGTTCCCAATAAGAATCATGTGGGGTATTATTAAAATGTAGATTTTTAGGCTACAGTCTCTTAGATTTTGATTGACTAGGTATGAGATAGGGCTCGTAATTTGCAATTTAAGTAGCACCACTTCTGATGTTGGTAGATTATAGTGTCAACCAACCATTTGTACTCAAGTATACCAGCATATTTATATATAAAATAAAATTACAGAATCTTCCTTCCAACCTCTGAAAACTGAAACAGATTTTGGATGTGATCTGTCTCCCTGTGTAGTTTTTCTGCATCAAAATTTGAGAGCTCTTACTTTGGACAATAAAGGTTAATTTAAAATGGAGGTTTAAAAGCATTTTTTTTTCAGGAGATAACTCTTTATTTTTTAATTTATTTTTATTTAAATTAACGTATAATGTATTATTGGAAACAAATTTTTAAATGCCTTTATTACATACATGCCTGAGATTATTTGAGATACTAATTTTAAGTTTGGAAAAAGGCACTAATGAAAACAAAGCAAAAGGAAGGGAAAAGATATGCTATATAAACAGTAAATATAGGAAAGCTGACCTACTATATTATTATTCAATAAAGTATACTTCAAGGTATTACCAGAGATAAAAGTGAACATTTATAAGCTAAAAGTAGGTATTAAAAGAGGAAGACAATAATCCTTCATGGGCATGTACTTAATTCAATTGCTTATAAGCACATGCAGAGAAAACTGACAGAACTAAAGGGAAAAGTGGACTAATCTACAATCATAGTTGAAGCTTTTAATACTCATTCTTCAGGATCTAATAGAACAATTTAGAAAAAGAATGGCTAGGCAGATATAAAATTTGGTTAGTATTAGTACTAAAACTATCTTGAACGTTGACATTTATAGAACTCTACAGAAAAAGCTTGTAGGATAGTCACCAAGAGATTCCATAGAAGGAAGACCATAATATAAGTACCAATGAGTAGCAGAAGACAGATTGTACAGAAGATTTTCTGTGACAAGAATGGAATGAAATTAGAAATCAACAGCAGTAAGATATCTAGAATACTTTCAAATATTTGGAAATTAACAATGCATTTCTAAATATAGTAAATAAAGGGTATCAACACAAATCCTAAAGGTAGTAAAGGGAACTATCATGAGCAACTTTATGTTAATAAAGTTGAACAATTAGAGAAAAGATACAGATTCCATGAGAAACACAAATGACCAAAACTGACATAAAAGTAAAATAAAAATCAGATACCCTCATTATTATGAAAGAAATTGAATTCATTATCAGAAGCTTCACACAAGAAGCCTTCAGGTCCAGATGATTCCACTAGTAAATTTTATTGAACATTGAAGTAAGAAATAACACAAATTCCGGAAACAGGAGCATTTCCTAATACATATTAAGAGACCAGTATAACCGTGATAAGAAACCTTTATAAAGACATTCAAGAAAACTACAAGTCAATACCCTTATGACCATATATGTAAAATTCCGTAACAAAACACTAGTAAATCAAATCCAGCTACATATGAAATGGATAATACATTATGACCAGATGGGGTTTATCCCAGGAATGAAAAGTTAGCTTAACATTTGAAAATCCATCAATGTAATCACTGTTAGCAAAACGAGAGATTTAAAAAAGGATTAAAAAAAGATGAAAAACGTTTATTTCGAAGGGTACAGAAAAAGTATTTATCCAGTTCATAAAACTCCGGTAATTAGGTAAAGAATGAAATTTCCTCAACATAGTAAAAGATGCAAGGATAAAAACTTGTAACTAACATCATATTTAACAGTGAAATACCGAATCCTTCCCCTCAAAGATTACACAGAAGGAGGTCCTTTAAAAAAAATTTTTTTTTTTAATTTATTTCAGAGACAGAGAGCAGAGTGGGGTGAGGGGCAAAGGGAGAAGTAGGGAGCCCCTATGCTGGGCCAGAAGGAGGTCCTTGATTCTGTTCAACAGTGTATGGAAGTTCAAACAAGCATGGTAAGGCAAGACAACGAAATGAAAAGAATAAAGGTTGAAAAGGAGAAAGTAACAGTGCCTTCGTTCGCATATGATATGACTCTTTACACAAAAATCGTAAAGAATCTACTAAATAACTACTAGAAATCAGTGAATTTAGGAAGACAGCAGGATGCAAGAACAAATGCCAAAATGCATTTTTACATACAACAAATAATAGCATAGTATGTCTTTCATCTTTTTACTTTTAGCCAATCCATAGCATTATATTTAAAGTGGGTTTCTTACAGACATTATGTATTTGAGCTTTGTTTTTTCTCTTTAACCAATGTGATAGTTTCAAGTGTTTTGTTTAGACCATTTACATTTAATGTGATTAGTGATAATGTTGTTTGACTTTAGGTCTACAGCTTTTTGTTCCTCTTTCTCCCTGTCCCATCTTTACGGATAATTGGAATTTTGTTAAGATTTCATTTCATCGGGCGCCTGGGTGGCTCAGTGGGTTAATGCCTCTGCTTTCGGCTCAGGTCATGATCTCAGGGTCCTGGGATCGAGGCCCGCATCGGGCTCCCTGCTCAGCGGGGAGCCTGCTTCCCCCTCTCTCTCTCTGCCTGCCTCTCTGCCTCCTTGTGATCTCTCTCCCTCTGTGAAATAAATAAATAAAATCTTTAAAAAAAAAAAAGATTTCATTTCATCTATTTTTATTTTTTTCCCAGTTCTAGGGATTACAATATATATATATATATATCAAACCTTTCACCTAGTTAGATTTTTACTTGACATGAAACATAGGAAACATACAACCGTGTAGTTTCCTATATCCCCCCCATTATGCTTGTCATGTATTTCATTTACATACACTGAAAACTCTATCAAAACACAGTTACAGTTTTTGTTTTCAATGGTCATACATATTTTAAAGAACTTAAGAGGAGAACAATAGTCTGTTATATTTACCCGGTTGTGGTCTATTACAGCATGTCAGTATGTTTTGATTAAATTGTAAATTGCCATTTTGACTATAAGGTATTCCTTTTCCTCAGCCCTATTTAATAGATGTTTTTAATCAGCTAAGTTAGGGGCATATTAAGTAAAAGTCATCAATTAACTTGCCGTGTTGATTTAAATGGAAAATATTGCTTCATTTTTTTCATTATTAATTTGGACTCTATTTAATTGAAGTGCTCAATAAAGATTTTTGTTTCTAAAGGATACTTTAGTTGTATTTGTAATTAGAGGTTTTCTTGGTTTGGGCTTACTATTAGAATTTCCATTTTAAAAATAATAGCAATTTTTTAACAAGCCAATTAATAGCATATGATGATATAAATTGCTCTTGGTGTTTTGAAAAACTTTAACAGTAATAAGATTTGCATAGTGTCTCTACTTTTTTATTACTATTTTTCCAGTGAAGTGTATGTTTATATTTTTTATTAAATATATTCCAGAACAGGGTTAGGTACTTTTGATTTAGGTGTAGATAATGATGGATTCATTTTTACTCTATCACTTGAAATTCAAGTCCTGTCTGAAGCACAATATCAGGAGATCACTCTCCTGATACCAGTAGATCTGTATTTCAAGTACACTTCACTGGCAAGGAATCTACTAAAAACAGCTGTTTTGAAGAAATAGTTTTACTTCTTTGGTAATTATTTTAAATAGCACACTTAAATACCTATTAGTATGTAAGAACTTTTCTTAGAAATATTTTTTTAAGCAACAAAAGAAAAATTTGACCTTCTCCTAGAAATCACAATATGGATTTTATACAAATTAAAGTCAAAAGATAATCAGAGCAAAATAGACCAATATTAGATATTCTCTTATTTCCAGCTAACCCAAATTATTCCCAGTGACACAAATGATTACTGACATTCATCATTCAACAAATACTTGTTCTTGGCACTGAGTGTATCGCTGTGGGAAAGATAAGTAGAAAATATAAGAACAACTAATATATTCATTTCAAATAGTGATAAATTCTGTTAAGACAGGTAAATAAGATAATGGAATATCCTATTTAAATGTGTGTCTGTGTGTTTAAGGGTGAGGGGGAGATACACTTTAAATTATAGGGTCAAAGAAGACTTCCCTAAGGAGGTGACATTTGGGCTGAGACCTAAATGATCTGTGGAAGTGTGGCACAGAGCATTCCAGGTAGAATATCATATACAAGCCCCCTAGATTGATAATGAGGCCATCCTGTTTGAAGAAAAACAAGAGGGAAATGTGCCTGGATCTGGTGATTGCTAGGGAAGTTCTATGAAATGACACAGAGGAAGACTGGAGTCACGTGATGTTATCTTAAAGGTTATAAATGACCTTTTGATTTGATGACTTTTAGAGAACACAGATCAAAGCAGAACTTGGTATCAAGCTGCATGTCAGCTGTTTCGTTTTTTAGCCTTGGACATTTTATTCCAGCTTAATATTTTACCAGTGTGTTTGATTGATTGATTGACTTAGGAGCCACACAGATGTTCTTTGCCAAGCATATTTATTTATTGTGGTAATGTCTGAGCTGTTTTATACTAGCTAATAAAGTGATTTATTTGAGGGAAAAGGTGAATGAGTATAACATATGTGCCAGTTTGTTTAGCTGTTTTAAAAAACAGACTTATTTTTATGCTTTCTTTAAAGGTTATTCTAACATATTAAGAGAATTATGCATTCTTGATTATGTTTTCTTAACAAAAAAGTTCTAAATTATTCTTTGTCTTATTAAATTTTCCCAATTATCTCGTTTGAACAAATTGTAATTCTCTTAGAGAATTGGGAGAACAAAAACTCCTATATTCGTGAAATTTACATCAGGAGTCCACCTCCGTGGAGCATCTATGTCTGATTAAGGCACTGTCAAAGACAAAAAGTTAAGTGAGTGTCATTTTTTTCTATTAATGGCCGAGTTCCCAGAATGATTCAGATTTTAGCCTATGATATCATCCTTACTTAAGTGTTTAGACAGACAAATAAATACTTAGAGAAATAGCAGAATAAAATCTAGAGGGAAGTAGAAATAATTAAAAAGAGTAACAGTCTAAACCAGGCTTTAAAGTGAGTGCTGTATATTCAGTTTTCATTCAGAACATTGTGATGTTGATGACATATTGAATGCACTTTGGGATTTCGTTTTGTCTGACACTGACATTAATATTAGTGGAAAGCACCTGCTTTCATTTTTGGAGGACTTTAAGGAAGTTAATCCTGAGAAAGGGATTCTGGGAGATGGGAGGCTTGAATGCTTTCTGTGTTCTCTCCCCTTCTGATTCCAATTTATTTACCTCTCTTGAGCCAAGCAGCTTCTGAGGTCAGAAGGCCTGCAGGAATGAGGGAGAAAGTAGGTTCTGTGGAGTCCTAGTAGAAATCTGATGCAGAATTTTATCATCTCTGAACCCCTTGAAAGTCTGGAGAACAATGCAAGAGAAGCCCCATATGAATGTGGCAGATCCTAGGAAGAGCTCAGTCTTCAACAATCTCCCCTCCTCTCAGTTTTATGTCATAAAATGTTAATTCCTAGACAATAGTGCAATATTAGTTAAAACTCCACAAGGACTCTTAAGGAGAATTCCTTGAAATTATTTTTAAATCAGTAAATATGTGATTAATTTCTTAGATAAAAATGAGTGGATGCCTGAGAATAGGCAGGGCGAGTCTGAAAAAGAGACTGGTCTTGATGGTAGGGAGAGAGTAACTAACATTACTCAACTTTACAACACACTCTAAAGCTACTTTAATACAGTCAGTATGATCCTAACACAAGGATAGATAAATACTTCAGTAGAACAAAATAGAAGCTTTCTCATCCAGAGTTCTTCACCTGAAGCACAGCTCAGGAAATGACTTCAGTTACTATTTTCTTGATTTCCCCAAGGATAATACAGAACAAGTACCATTCTAGATGCATTGGAAAGAAGTCCATTTATTTTAAATAGTGTATGTGTTAGGCATCAAGGCTTCATTCTTTCACAGAATCTAGGTTGAGAGAGACTAGATAACTCAAAACTATAAAATTAAATACATGGCGAAGATGGAATTTCACCTCCATGAAAGATATGTTTTTTTCTTTTAGTGATAATAGTACGGACACAATTGACAATCCATATGGGCTAAAATGAACTTGAACCCTTATGGCACTTCATGTATGAAATAAATTCCAAGAAATTTCACAGCTTAAAATCTAAAAATGAAAACAAAAATCTTAGAAATTTTTGAGTTGCATGTGTAAAAATGTATGGATTAAGAAGAGCCTCTTAAATCAGGAGACCTAGAAATTTTAGTTGCTTGCTTTTTCTTTTAAGGACAGATTATATCAAATGCAGTGTCTTTTATCTAATTTTTTGAAAAGACACTGTAAAAACATAATGTCAGTATGTAAAAAATACAAATGACAACTATTTAAGTGTCAATTATAGACCAAGTGCTCTTCCAAACTAATAGGAAAAAATCAAAACCACCATAGAAAAAAATAACAAATGATACAAATAGGTAATTCTGTTTATGTAGAGTTCTAGAACAGGAAACACTAATCTACAGTGATAAAAATCACTCCATGGTTGCCTGGGGAAGTAAATGGGAATTGCTGGCAAAGGGGCAGGGTGGAATTTTCTGAAGTAAAGGGAATGTTCTGTATCATTGTGGAGATGATTATATTGGCGGATCTTGGACCTACATATTTAAATGCTTACTTTTATGTATGTGAGTTATACTTCCAGGAAGTTGATTTAAAACTATAGTTGATGTCCTTAAATGCTAATATTTTAAAGGATGTTAGCTCCTATTGCTCTAAGGGCTGTGGACAAAAGGATGTTCTCTTTTCTTGCACAAAAGTGGATTTTTATAGCCTTAATGATAGCAACTTTGAAACATCTAATAAGATAAAAATTAATATCTTTCAATCCAGTAGTCCTGTTTCTTGGACTGTTCCATAGGAATAAAAGTCCCAGTACATAGAAACATGTATGCAAATATGTTTAATGCAACACTGCTCTTGGTGGCTCAAATCCATGTACCAAATAAATGCTCATTAGTAGGGGAATAGCTGGTGAAACTGTGGGACATATTTATCATATGGTATTGTACAGCCATTTAAAAGGATGGGTTCAAACTATCAAGAAGGACATCCATATACTGTTAAGGGAGAAAAGCATGATGCACAAAGGGGGAAAGTAAATAAGCTATTTCATTTTTGAAAAAGGAAATAGTGCTCTAAAAAAAATATCCTATAAAGATGCATGTTTTAGTGTATATGCAAAAAAAAAAATCAGGGATATATTCCAGATTCTAAACATGGTTTACCTAGTGTGAAAGGCAGGATGTGGGGAGAGTGGGAGAAGAGAGAAGGAATGGAGAGGAGGAGTGGTGCACAGAGGAAGATTTACCCGAAAAACATCAAAACACGCAAATTCAATTTCCCGTCTTTGCAAAATATCATCTATCTTCATAAACCGGAAGAAAGTTTAGGTTTTTATGTCCTTCTAGGAGATATTCAAAATATACATTGAAATTTCAGAAAGATCTCGCAAAGTAATGTTTATAACATTCTTCTATTTTAGTAAATAAACAAGATCCTCAGTAGATGAGCTCTTTTTTTCAGATTGCTTTCAGTTTCTCTGAGAAACTGTCCAAATATAATCCTCTTGACTTCCAGACACAAAAAGTCCATTTACTTTGGAGTGGTATGATCAATACAGAAAAGTTAGTTCTGCTCTCTCCACTACCACCCATGTGGTCCATAGAGTGGATGCTGCTCAAGGGCAGAGCTGTATAGATTGTGGAGTCCTTTTGATAACAGTGAATGAGAGAATAGAAATTGACTATTTCTCCATTTTCTTTGGGTTTGCTGAAGTTCCACTTGGTTTTTCCCCTAGGGAACATATGTTTCTCACGAGAGCACTGTATAGGGAGGCGCTATGAGAGCTCACTTGGTGTCTTTTTGCCCTCTTTTTTTTTTTTTCCTTCTACCTGTACATTTCATAGTTTTATTTCACTGACTTTGGAGGGTGAGTGTATACAACTAACTCTGATATGGTCAAAGTAGTAAATAAAGGAGGAATTCTGCATCTGTGGTCATCACTGGTTTAGATTTCTTTGAAATTATGATGGGTACTTTTAGCACTGGTTGTGTTTTCTAGGTCTTTCTTGAATAGGACATAAATCCTGTTTTCACTGTCACGTAAGGGGAAAGCACACTTTGCCACGTGGAAAACAGTTTCTTTGAACCCTCCTATCCCTCATCTTTGGAAAACGTTCGTTCTCCATGTTTATCTTCTGTATCCTGCTATGCTTCCGTATTTGCTTATAGGAATGTCTAAGATTGTTTTCGTTCCCCTTCATTTATCTTTACCAACATAGGATATGAACATGGGGACCCTTAATCCCATTGTAAATGGTTAAAACAGAACATTTGAAATACCTTGCCATATACACACACACACTGACTTTAACAGAGCATTCCAGAGTAGGAACATAGAATGAATGAGTTAAGAGTCACTAATACTGTAACTATCTCACCTCATATGTAAATATAAAGCATCTTGTAAGATCAGTTTTGTTCAACAGAGCACCCAATTCAGAGCACCTTATCACATAAAACATAAGTCCAATGAGGCACCCAGTTTGAGACCCAAATGATGCAAACAGTATGGAATAGCTGTTTGATGAGTGCTTCCAAAGATTACTTATACCCCATTAAATTCTCATTTCAAGTTTCTAAGAAGATCCAAAAAAAAGTTCTAACTCTTGATTAGGAAAAAAAAAAAAAAAACTTGAGCCCTCATTCTAAGGATGATCTGAATGTGATTAAGAAAGCTCTTAAATTATTAACTCATCTTTTCATACTTAAGTGCTACAAATTAACCACCTTTTGAAAGCATTGTGGTGAATCATTTTCCACTCTTGAGATATTAAACTTTTTGCAGGGACAAACTTTATTCGGTTAGTTCTGAATGCTAAAATATTGATCCTACATTAAAGTGGGGGAAGGGACTAAAGTAAATCAAAACAAATTGAAAAAAAAAGAAAAGGTAGACCTGATCAGTTAGTCATTTAAATTGAGCAGAAAAAAATAAACACGTGCAAACTATATATGTATTAATTATGTAATTTTATGTTATATATATAATTCCTTTTTCATGGAAATTCTCTGGAGAATTTATGAATCTGAAAAGATGGAGAGAATAGGCAAAGATGATGAGTTGGGCTTAGGAAATGTTACTGGGATCTGTGTAAGTATAGGCAAGTTAATGCATATGCATGAGGCTGCTTTCAATATGAATTCTTTAACTGATAAAACTTAGAGGACATTGAAATTATTCAACACGCTGGTGTTTTAGAAATTGAAACATCCATTTTAATAACATTCTCTTTTCCTTTGCTTTCTTCTTGTTTTGCTTTTGTTTGTTTGTTTGGTTTGGTTTTAAATAGGCCATATACTCCTTTGAAAGGAAGAATCTCCAACGTTTGGTTTGACAGACTTAAAATATCTAATGACTGCCCAGAACACCTTGAGTCAATCAATGTAATGTGTCAAGTGCTTACAGATTTGATTGATGATGAAGTAAAAAGTGGCATCAAGAAGAATAGAATATTAGTAGGTAAGATCTTTAAATGTTGGTAATTTAAATTTCTTTCAATTTGCTCTATTCCTATACCTTGAACTTTACTTGGAATATTATTTAGAAACACTTGTATATCATTTGACCTGTTCATAGTTTCAAATAGAGTTTACATATGAAGGGTTTCAAAAATATTAAACAACAGCTTATGAAATTTTAATTTATTTTCTTTCTGATAATAATTTGAGAATTCCATGCTTAATTTTCAATTAAGAGATTATTCATTTCCCTTTTTAAAATATTTTATTTTAGTTAGCTTAAGTTTTATAAATATGTTTAAACTACTGCCAAGATGAAGGTAGAATATGCCATCAAAATATAAAACTCATGAAAAGTAAACTCTCCGGAGTTAGTATCACAGGAGTAGGGTGTTTATAAACTGTTAAACATACCTTCAGCAACTTCTGTTTCCAAGGAGATATAAAGGGCCTTTAGATAAGCTGTTTATTCTACTTAATGCCCTGTTCTTTTTTCCGTAATCATTAAATACATAAACTATTAAAATCTCTGTTTCTGTAATTCATAGGAAAATGAGATTAGCTGGGCAAGATGTGGATGGTACAGGGCATATTTTGATGAAGGAGTCTTATTTTCAAATATAACTATTCAATTTATAATGAGTTGTATTTAATGATGAAATTATAAAGCAAACTAGCTATCTCTGTCATATTCTAAATAACATTAAAATGCACATTGGGATCCTGTATAGACAAGATTTGGGTAAATTAATAAACTTCCTTTGTGTTTACTGAAATACTGAACCTGTTATTGAGTTGAGAGGCAGTACAATATGATGAATAAAATCCATTCTCTTCTGCCTTGCCCTCCACTTCCACTTTTGTTAGTGAAAAGCAGTGCGCCCTCCAGCCCAGCAACATCCCCTCTTTCTGGTCCTTGTTGACCCTGATCGCAGGGCTAAGAGACCCCAGAGCATCATGGTATCGTGACAAACGGGTTCAAATGTGACGTCTGCCCTGTTACCAGCACGTGGTACCCACACTGCTTTTCTGTTGCCTCGCCTGGAAAGTAGGAATAACAGTGCAGCGTCTGTTTTACTGGGAGGTGATGTTTGTAAAACACTTGGCTCATTCTAGGTTTCTCAAATTCTCTTTGGGTCCCCTCTGACCTTGCTTCTGTGGATGCTGGGTGAAGGATGATCAAAGAGGGTCTTTGAGTCCTACAGCTCATTAGAACTGTGTGTCAGGAAAATTAATCTGGTGGCAGAAGGGTTAAGTCCTGAATTTATTATTATAAGGTAACGAGACTGTGAAGTAATGTGATGACGGTGGGAAAAAAAGAGATTACGATAAGGAATTGCATTCAAATAAAATTGCAAAATCTTCATACATAAAAAAGTAGGAAATATTCTAATGGGTCGAAGACCCTGTCATGTTGACCTATAACTGCCATTCCCCAGATCCTGCAGCTACTTCACCTTACTCGTCTCTGAAAAGGGACTATGGGGACTGTTGTAATGTCACAGAGCTAATAAAAGTCTTGAATCCAGGTTTACTTCATTTCAGAGCCCACAACTGTCTCATTCAATTTAACCGAACGATTTTAAGACGTCTAATACATATTGTCAAATTCCTTTCACGAAAAAATTGTACCTATTGATACTTCTACCACCCCATTAGAATGTCCATTATTAATTACATCCTCACTGAATAATGTTGTCTTGAAAAAAATTTGCTAAAAATAAGGTAATTAATTTGTAATTAATTTGTTATTTCCCTTCTAATTTTGTTTGTTATATTTTTACACAGGAAAGCTTTTCTTAGTTGTCTGTTAGTCTTTCCTCTTATGATTTTTCTTTTCCAAATAAGGTCTCAGTTTAAGACAGTCTCTAGAACTTGGGTAACTATTCAAATAGTTTTTCTTCTGGTTTTCTATAATGTGATCTATTTTTTTACATGTAATTCTTTGATTCATCTGGAATTTATTTTGCTTTCTTTTTACCATGTCATGGAAGCATTAGTTATTTTCTGAAGTACCAAGAGTACCTTGCTAAAAGGTAGTCTTGTTTATAAAGCGATCAGTATTTTATCAGAACTCCATTGAATTTATAACAACAAATTTTCTTTTGAAAGCTTTGTAGATCGTTAAATTATAAAATGGTAAAACTTGAAATTTATGACAAATCCATATTAAAATATTTACATATTATATTATTTTATGAATGTAAAAAGCTGGGAAAGAAAAAAGGTATTTTTTTAGAATGTGTGAGTTGAGCTGATTAACTTCTGTAAGAAAGCCTCTTTCCTAGTTTAAGATGTGAAGGAGACCACAGAAGTGCAGATGCAAGGTAGTTTGTTCTTGCTACCTGTATGGTTAGTTATTTAGTCAGTGAACATAAATCTTCAGGAACGGTTCTGTACCCCAGAATACACGTGATCCTTGACCTCTTCTACTATGACAAAACATTAGTTATGTTTATATTAGTTATTAACATAACTACATATAGTTATATATATATAACTATGTTATATTACTATATATAACATATATATTTATATTAGTTATTAACATCTTTTTTGTGTGTAGGATTCTTTACACCCTCAGTGAATAATATTGTCTTGAAAAAAAATTTGCTAATGGGTTAACTCTTAATGCAGACAGGAAATAGCCTTCTAGTCCTGTAGAGATCTTTTTGCTATGGTTGTTACTTGCTTGTCTTATGGACCTAACTGAACCACCCATTTATTTGAAAATGTGGGGCAAGCAACAGTGTCACTGCTGTGTTTGAACATGCGTACGTACATTCCCTGTGTCGTGTAGATCATAATGGCACATGCGCTGGTGCTGCTGATGGCAGTATACCAAAGGCAGGAACTGGGGCTCTGGACTCCGCCTGCAGGTTTCCAGCCCTAGACTCACTACTTTGTAGGTACAGAATCCTTAGCTTCTGTGCTTGGATGATATTAACAATACCTCGCTTACCGAGCTAAGCGAGGTGATTGACTTAGTCAATTCTTATGATCTTAGAAATGTGTCTGGCACATAATGTTGAGACAGGTTTCTTGCTGTTATTAAATAGTCTTTATATCCCTTACACCACGGTCACTCCAAACAGCAGAAAGGCCCTTCTGGGCTAGGCCTGCCCCTGGGAGACTCAGGTAGCTCACTGCTTCTTCCCTACCAGCTATCTTCATTTTGCTCAGTGGTGGACATGCTGTGTTTCCCTTTCTTTTTCATAGATTATTTAAACAGAAGTTACTGCTTAATATTTTTCTACTGGTTTTTGTACTTTTGTGTGTCTATTGCGGTACATTTTAAGTGAAGTAAGATGTAAGTGCTATTCATAACATTTTAATGAAGGAGGGATTCAATGGGAAGTCACAAAAATGCATTTAAGAGTCTGAACAATTTTTATTATACACATACATATGCACCACAGTGAGGTTGGGTTATTTTTAAAAAATAATTGTAAAAGGAAAAACTGAGAATTTTAGGATCAGAAAGGGAAAACGTGGAGGTAATAGGTACAAAAATTATTATCCTTATTGATTTTGTTTAGTAAGTGATAAAATTTCTGATTTACTATACTGTTGGGCCGACGGGGTCCGGGGAACTGACAAGGCCACAAGACGGCGGCTGCCCTACCGTCTCACCGCCCCGCCCCCCTCTAATCAGCTTCCACTCTCAAAAGACCGCCAAGGCCAGAGCTTCGGCGGGAAACCGAGGGCTGAACTCCATCCAATCTCCTACCAATTACGGTCATGTTCCTCTGTTCTGCCCACACCCCATAAAAACCCGTGCGCATCCTCCCCAGGTGCGACTTCCCCGACTCCCTTCTCTCGGAGTCGCGGAACCTCGCCCGAGGGCATCTCTATTAAAAATCTCCCCTTGTGCCTATTCGTCTGGTGCTTTGTTTCATCCGCCGTTACTGGGAGGGCTACCGGGAAACCTTACATATACCATATATGCTCATGGAACCCTCATCTCGAGATTATATCTGCAACCAGTGTAGCTTTGTAAAATAACACTCTTCTCTATATTTGGGTAGGTGGGAGCCTATTCGTTGTCTGTGGTTTTGTTTTAATGAGTCTTATTTTATTATTTTAAACTTAGTTTTAAAAACAATTGTTTTAATAATAATGTTTGCCAAACTTTGGATAGTGTACCTAGTTTGATCAGGTCAAAGATGGTACTTCTCCTACTAAATTTGATCTCCAAATTGTTAATAAAAATGTTGTCTTGAAGTACCAAGAAAACTTCGAAAATTTTACAGCCTAATGAGGGAGATACAGAAGTAAAGTGTTCGAATACAATGTATTGCGAAAGTGTGTTACAAGGTACAGTGTGAGCCATCAGGAAGAACAGGTAAATCTTTAGGAGAGTTAGGGAGTGCTTCTTAGAAGAGAGGACTCTCCAACTGAGTTTTAAAGAATGAGTAAAAATACAACTGGTGAACAAAGAGGGAAACACATTCAGGGAAGAAAGGAAGGGCATATCGGAATCTCTCAGGATTTACTAGTTTAGTATGCACTCCAGTCCCCGGAGATGATCGAATTAGATGCAGAGAATGATGTGATCGAATGTGCATTTCAGAAAGCTTAAGCTGATAGCGCTGTGGCTGGCAGGCCAGTCTGAAGGCCAGGAAAATAGCTAGGAGGCAAATGCAATAGATCCAAGAGAATGATGGCGATTAACACACCCACTGTTTGCAGATTTAGGGAACACAAAGATGAATAAGGTTTATACTGAAGGATCTGGTAGTCAACTGCAAGCATTAGCTGTGAAAACAAATTCTTGGTTTTCTAGTCATCAGTGGAAATAATAGCTTTCTTAATGGAAAAAATAAATGAACTTTGGTTAAATAGGAAGAACTAGGCAAAAAGTTCACTACCTACCCTAGTGTCGGGGTCAGATAGAGGAGATGGTCAAGAAACACCAGTATGGTCCTCGAAGACCTTTGTGAATCCTCACTCTGTACATTAAGATTATCAAGCATAAGAAAACTTACTTATTTAATTTTATGTATTTATACCATACATGATTCTACAGAGGTATGATAAAAGTTAGGGGGAACGTGGGCAGTAAAATAGTGACTTTAAATCACTTCTGATTGTTGATAATATAGTGACTATAATAAACCGTTGGTTCAGATCTTGTAGCCCGAGAAAATTATTAATAATGTTATATTATTCTGTCTTCTTGTTTTATTAACATGTGGGGAGTGTCCATTGTACGGAATGTAAGCAAATTCATAGTACTACCTTCTGTCTTTCTGTTAATGTCAGTCTTGAAACTCATTTCCTTCTGGTATGTTTCTGTATAATGTGAGAAATCAAAATGGAGAAAGGTATATAATTTTTCCCATGTGTACTGTTGTGCTTTAAAAGTATATATAGTAGTAATACTACTAAAATAGTTGACATTTATATTACACTTGACAGTTTTTAAATTGCCATTATTATACATCATAATGTTTTATTTTCTGATAGTGTTTAAATTATAAGGTTGTTTTCATGCACAATATCGCTTTTGAGCCTTGTGATAGGTAAAACAGGAAATTATTGTTCTCATTTCAGATATTTAAAAAAACCCAAAAAACTAAGATTTAAAGATTCTAGCTAACATAAAATCGAGTTGGAACTAGAACCCAGGTCCTTTGACTTTGTCACTTTTGTGCCAGGATGGGATTCCTTTTTAGGCCACTAGGTGGTGACAATTTGTTAAGACAAAACTGATAAAATTTAGGGTTTAACTTTGATCTAGGACTCATAGAACCTGATAAATGATGTAATCAGATTACAAGAATTTTGATAATTTTGAGCATACTGACAGAATTTTGAAGGAGGGAGAATCAAGTGATCCTGGAATTAATTACACTTGAGTAATTTACGTGGCTGTTCTAAATACCCATCATGAGAGAAATGGTTAAGGGAATTATGGTCGATTAATACAATTGAATATTATGTAACTGTTATATACTGTATAAACACATAGAAGGAACTTTATGAGTGTGTGTACAATGAATAAAATTATGAATTTTGTAATTCTGTTGAAAGGCTTAAGTCAGTATGATATGAAAAAGTAATGTACAAAAATTATACATGTTGAGTGTTTATTAAAATGAACTTTAAAAACATGTCAGAATTATGTATGAGTAGTGAAATTTTGGATGACTCATTTCTGCCTGTATGGTGTAAACACTTTATACATTGGATATATATCAGCATATTAATTTTATAATATTTAATATAAAAGTGAAGGGATAATTGCAATGACCAAGATGAAGATGAGCATCAAAATTTCCAGGCTCTCTTTGTCCTGACCTTACATAAGTTTCTTCTGAAGCTCTCTCTTGAGCTAAAACTTGAGAAATGATAGCAGAGTCCTACTTTCTTTTCACATACATGTATCTTCATTAAACAACTTGTGTTTCTTCAACAACAATTAGAATTTTAAAGGCTTGAAACTCCTGTTCCAACAGCTTTTTCTGGAAGATGATAAGTATTTTGTTTACCCTGTAAATATCAGAGAAAATAGACAAACATATATTCCCAAACCTTTTGAGACTTTGTCACAGTTTAGTCTGAATAACTATAATACATAAGTTAAATGGAAGAATTGTTGAAATTTGAAGGGAGGGTGGATTTTATTACATTCTAAAAGTTCTATTCAATTGATGATAAACTTAAATTTGTAAGTATTTTTTTCTTCTGGATTTTGTTTTCAGATAGATTAGTTTTCCCAGTGTAGTTTTTTTATACATTGTTTCTGTTTTATTTTATTTAAAGAGTTCATAAAGGCTAGGTTTATTATTTTTTTAACATGTTTTATTCAGCTTGTTAATCTTAAATGTATGTTGAAATGTTAACTCTTGACGTTTTAATACTTTGCCAGCAACTATAAATATACATTGTAACCATTACCTACAATGAGTTTACTATTTGGTATTTACTTATTGAACAGTATATTTTATATTGCATTTTAGACATTTAGATGGAAATTGAATTCAAATAACTAGTCTTTTGTGTTAGATTTCCTTCTATTAGGAAAAAATACACAAAGTCCCCTTTCATAGTAAGTTGTGATGCTAAAGGTGATTGTATTGTCAAAGATGACTGGTGAGAAATTGCAGATTACCTCACAAGATTATAATTGAGTAAGGGGCTTAGATTAAATCTTTAAATAATAAGATTTCAGTGAGTACATTTATTTTCACTGTAAATTATGAGTATCGAACATGAGGCTCAATGTCTGCAGGATGCATTTATATTTGTTCATAATGACGTCTCAAATGTGGGAAAATGTTTTCTTTCTTACTTTTGGTTTTGTTCTTGTTAGGCTGGTTTCATTCAAGGGGCTCTGAAACCACACAAAGTGGTTAGGTTACCCTGGTCAATAAAAATGAAATGTTAGAGGGGGGAATTTAATCTGTAAAATTTTCTCAATATGGATGATTTTAAAATAATTTTTAAGTTGTTTTTGCTTACTAATCTGTTTCGTTCACCTTTTATCTTCTGATTTTTAAATCTCTGTCATATTAAAAGATCACATTTAATGATCCTAGCCTCAACATCTCTTTATGAAATGTTTTCTTTTTCCTCCATTTATGAATTGTGAATCTTTTTTCAATTATTGATGCCGCTTAAATTACCTAGAACTTCATTGTCCAATATGGTAGTCCTTAGCACATGTGACTAAGCTTAAATTTAAACTAGCCAAAATTAAATAAAATTAAACATTTAGTTCCTTAGTCACACTGGTCATATTTAATATATTCCTTAGGTACATTTGGCAAAAATATAATTCAAGCTCTTGAATTTCTCCAAAAAATAAAAACTTTGTTCCTACAGCCTTGGTATCTATAACATAGGGATTTCTCTTAAATCATGACCATATTTTCACTTTCTGTTCTTACCCATTATACCTAATTCTGAATTGTCTGCCTTGCAGCCGTTGATATTTTTCTAAGGTTATGATTCTCATACATTTGATTTATAGGTAGAAGAATTTTTAAAAATTAGACATATGCTTTGGGATCGTGGTAGAGAGTCTGGGGCTGAGTCTCGGAATCCTTATATTTAAGGAGCCAGATTTAGAAATCATTAGCCTGGGGCCCACTAACCATTCACTCCTGCTTTTTCTAAGCTTTGCTTTTATATACAGTCAGATCACCAAAGAGCCACATTCCCTGATTATACAAATTTGTCCCTTTATAAATATATTCTTATAGAACCACAACCAATGCTTATTCATTTATTTGATAAAATACTTACTAGGTGCCTGCTATGTGCCAGGCACTGTTCTAAGCATAGGGAGGGAGGGTGCATCAGTGAATAAAACAGACAGAAATCCCTCTTCACATGAACCTTATAGACTCCTGAATGTTCAGTCTTTATGTCCCAGACTTACATAAAAGAGTCAAGAGCAGAAGAGGCTATATGTAAAATGTCTGGTTTTGAGTTTTATGTTTAATAAAGGTCTCCTTGATAAATTCCACCCAGGAATTCAATGCTAGTAGAAGTTTCTAGTAGGATTTGGCTTGATTCCTTCTGTGAAAGAATGTTGTCTTGCTACGAGGAAGCAATTGGAAGACCAGCTGCACCCCTAATTGCTGCTGCCTCCCCATATTATGGTCTGTCTCTCTCATTCGTTCTCAATCTCTCATTCTTCCAGCACCCCCATCCCACATTTCCCCCTCATTTTAGAGATGTAGTTTTATTGCGAACCGTGTGTTTGGTTATAAGCAACCTAGATTTCATTTTGTAAGTAAAATGGAAAAAGAGGGGAGATCTGAAGTGATGGAGGAGGTAATCATTTGCTGAGATTGGTTCTGTGAACTTGAAGGCAGGCTGCAGTCATATCCTGGGAGACACAGATTCTTATTCTCAAACTGGAAGTAGACTTCTGTATTTACAATAACTCTAAACTTTGAAAGTCCTTGCTGTTTGACTTTTATAAGTGATTATGAAGCATTTGTGTACAATAGATTTAAAAACTTTGTGGAAACCCTGGGGCGCCTGGGTGTCTCAGTCGGTTAAGCATCTGCCTCCAGCTCAGGTCATGATCCCGGGGTCCCGGGATCGAGCCCCGCATCGGGCTCCCTGCTCAGTGGGGAGCCTGCTTCCCCCTCTGCTTCTCCCTCCCCCGCAGCTTGTGCTCACTGTCGCTCTCTCTCGCTCTTTTTCTCTCTCCCTCTCAAATAAATAAATAAAATCTTTAAAAAATAAAAACTCGGTGGATACCCTAAGGATCATCTAGTCCAACTGTCTAATCTTACTGGAAATGAGATCCTGGGTTTTAAATAATTTACCCCAAGGCAACAGCTAGTGTGTCACTGGGAGGATTAAAACTCGGTTTCCCTTTATTTCACTGTGGTCATCTTTCCATCAGACTTTACATTAGAAAATGTTTCATGTGCCTTTAAATATAAATTTAAGAGACATTCGTAAACTATTTATTACCTTTGTCCTATAATATATGGTTTTAAGTCAGCTCAACAGACTTTTACTGAGTTGTCACTGTGTACCAGCCCTTGCACGGGAGAGGAGGAAGCCGACTCCCAGGCACAGGCACACCAGAGGGGTGAGGACACTTCGCTGAGTTCCTCATAAGCCCACAACCACAGTGTGATGATGGGAGACAGAACTGTTTCTTACCCTCAAGGATTCAAACTTAGAAAACTGCCTTACAGTTGCTAAATTAAAACTTGATCCGAATTCTATTCCAGAGTGTTTGCTTTATAACCACGTACTGTATCACACAGAAAAACTTGAGAAGGAAAAGAGCAGTCTATAACTAGAGCTGTAGCAAAACCCAGTAAGTTTCGCATTCTCTCTGCTTACTTACAATGAATGTTTACCAAAAACACTCATCACGTCTGCAGCAAGCTCTGCATAGCCAAATGGGGCATGTCCTATTGATCCATGTACACATTCACAGGTAATGTAGTCCGGTGGTTTTTAACCTTTTCGGGAATCTGATGCACATATGCAACTTTCACACTCAATTTTAAGGCGTGTATGCTGCGTCCTCCCCTGCCAAGCCCATTCATGATCTCTCAGCAGATGCCTCTGCGTCTGTGGCTGGTGTGGAGCGTTATTTTGAAAGAGCCTTTCAGGTGGTTCTCACCCATGGGGAAGTTCTGCTACTCACGAGACCCTGTTATTTTCTTCTGGTATGTTGGAGACCGCAGGTGTAATATTTATCATACACTGTCGTTATTTGCATATTACGTACCTCTTAAATATCAAAACTTCACAAACCTAATAATCTTCACTCATACGTTGTATCCTGGGTCCAAAATAATATCATCGGCCTGCCCAATGATATTATTAGACATTATTAAATAAATAAATAAAATAGAAAAAGAAAAAAAAATTTAACAGCAGTTCTATTTTAATAAATACTGGAAGACAGCAGAGAGTATATCATGGTCTGTTGCAAGCAATCTGGCTTCCGAAAGTCCTAGCTATAACACAGCTGAAATTAGGGGCGCATCCTTAAGCAGGTCGCCTAATCTTGGGCCTTGGTTCACTTCACCCATAAAAGGAGACTGTGTTAAATTTAAATGTATAGTCTCTAAGCACTCAGCTTTGCACTTTGTTAAGTGAAATAAAGCAGGAGGCTGGAAATGAGGCGATCTGGATTCTACACCAATGTATATTTTTCTATTTCCACAAGTGTGTGGCTGTGTGATTTACTTTCTATATTTATTTCTCACAAAATGTAAATAAGACGCCTTTTAACTCTCACTCAAGCAGGGAAATAGCATTCCAGGTGTTGAGCCTGAGGTTGGGCCCCCGCGTCATATACGAATCTCCATCATCTGTGATGTCTCTGCCCCTGCGGACAAGGCCCAGTGTATTTAGTACACGTGCTGCCGAAAGGAGCGCGGGGACCTTGTATTTTAGTCTGTGTATCTTCGGGGGCTAGCACAGTGTTCGGGCACATAAAAGACAATAGCAATTTGTTAAATGAGTAAATTATTTTTTAAAATCTTTTTTTTTTTAGCAAGTAAGTGTTTTTTTTTTCAGTGACCCAAGATTCATTGTTTATGCACCACACCCAGTACTCCATGCAATATGTGCCCTCCTCAATACCCACTTGAAAAAGTTTGTATAGGTAGATGCTTTAATTATGTTTTAATTATACCATCATAAGTCAGTTTCCAAAACAATACTGTAATTCAGAGATGTTTTAACTAGCTCTCCAAAGGTTTGATCATCTTCCCTAAATGATCCCTAAACATCTGTTATATGGCAGGCGCTCATGGTGCTCGGAGCTTAGCAAGTAAGACAAAAAGGGGCATGTTATTAATTCTGATGGCAGTGGGAGGACTCCTGTAATACAGATGCAAGCAAAATATAAGTGGACATTAGAAGTTTAAGTAACACTCGTGCTGTGACTCATGTTTGAATTATGATAAATATTTTTAGTCAATGAGCATGATTTTTTTGTTTAATTCCAACTCTCTTCATAATAAGTCTCTTTACCAGTGATGACCTAGATGAACCAGTGCCACTCATTGCAAGTACTTTTTTAATGAGCTCGAAAGTAGAGAACTGTATCTCTCTAAAGGTCTCCAGATATTTTAAAAACACGCGTAGAAGCCTGACGCAGACGTATCTTGTTTTAAATTATGTCGCATATATTTGACTTCTTCTGATAAGTGAATTTTTGCTTCCTTTAGGAGGATTTTCTATGGGAGGGTGCATGGCAATGCATTTATCATATAGAAATCATCGAGATGTGGCAGGAGTATTTGCTCTTTCTAGTTTTCTGAATAAAACATCTGCTGTTTACGAGGTAAGTTCCAGATTTTAAAAACAAAAGAAACAAGCATGAAATAGTCACATATGGAAACTACAACAAAATTGATAATTAAGCAATAACCATCAGTGCACAAGGCACTGCCGGGACTCCACCCCCGATTAGTTATATTAAATGTTAATTCCAGCTGGTCATTAATGTTCAGGAAATGCCATAGGAAGAGTATTGTTAAGCACAGCATCAAAGGGGAAAGGACAAAAGAATCTATGTACGATACCTATGTATCCCTTATACCATAATAAAAATATAGGTGATTATAGTGAGGTTTGTTTATGTCGTAAATGTCATCAAAACAGAATCCCATTCCCAATACCTGCTTCATAGCAACAGGCTAATACATGAATACAGTACCTTAGAGTAGAACGTCATACCTACAGTAGAGACGGCAGATTCAGAAATGAACCTGGAATGTAACCGTCCCTGTCCTCCTCCATCCTTCCACCCTACATGAAGAGGTTTGTCTGCCTGAGTCACAGTTTCTTCAGGAAACCCCTTGACCGTGTTTGAGACAGTCCTCTGTGGGGTCACTGCTGTTTGCCTACAACTAACTGTAGCTCACGTGGTGCCTGCAGCCAGCCGTCTCCCTTAGACGGCAACACCACTGCCTCTTTTCTCCCTTGGAATATTGCAGCTTGGGCAAAATTGCCACTTTTCTGTCCTGTTCGATTTCCCAGAATGATGTTCTTAAGCGAAACTCTTAAACATCTCCATCTCTGTATCCTGTTCTCCAGGCTCTTCGGGACAGTGACGCTGTGCTCCCTGACTTATTTCAGTGCCACGGTGCGGCGGACGAGTTAGTTCCTCATGCTTGGGGTGAGGAGACAAACTCGATGTTCAGGTCTCGAGGAGTGAGCGCGGAGTTTCACAGTTTCCCCGGTGTTTGCCATGAGCTAAGCAAAGCCGAGCTAGAAAAACTGAAGTCATGGATTCTTACGAAGCTTCCAGGAGAAATGGAAAGGCAAAATGAATGAATTAGGATTGATTTGTTAATCTACATGTCACACCTCCGTGAAAAGTGGTTTTTACTGCCAAATTACAGTTTGATAAATGATAATTAAAATACTAACAAATATCAAGTGTACTGATTTATTTACTAGTTATTGAAATGCTTAGCATTTCTGCTGCAGAGAGTAGCATTGCCTTCTTTTTTTCTTTTTTTTTAATATTTTATTTATTTGACAGACAGAGACACAGTGAGAGAGGGAACACAAGCAGGGTGAGTGGGAGAGGGAGAAGCAGGCTTCCCACTGAGCAGGGAGCCCGATGCGGGGCTCGATCGCAGGACCCTGGGATCTGACCTGAGCTGAAGGCAGACGCTTAACGACTGAGCCACCCAGCTGCCCCTAGCATCGCTTCTTAATGGCAAACATTAATTTAGACAAACATCTCTGGATTGTTTTTCAGATACGATTGTAAATAATTGGAGACCTTTTGAGTAATAAATATCGTCCTCCAGGTTCTGCATGAAATGCTTTCTCTCCACTCTGTGGCCTGGGAGGTCTCTGAAGGCAGAAAGCTGGAGCAGTCAAGGCTCTCACCTTGTCTCCTGCCCCTTCCGTCAGAGACCACTGAGCTTTATTGCCCGATGTCCAGTACTTCGAAAAACTTTGTTTCCAGTATTTTGCCTTTTTTGTTGTTTCAGATGAAAGAATAAATTCAGTTCCTATATTACATCAATGGCTGGAAGCTACACTAAATTATCCTTTAAGGTTTAATTGGTTTTTTATTCTTTTATATCTACTTTTTCCAGTGCTCTTCATTTCTTAATGTAGTTTCAGATTTCCATATGATATCATTTTCCTTCTGCCCGAAATACTTTAACATTTATGATAATGCAGGTCTGCTGCTATGAAATTCAACTTTTCTATGTCTGAAAAAGTCTTATTTTGCCTTCATTTTTTAAAGATATATAGAATTCTAGGTTGACAGGGTATTTTTTTCCTTTCATTACTTCAAAGATCTTACACTATTGTCTTCTAGTTTGCATTTTTTCTGCTGTTTCTCAAATTTTTTTTTTTTAACTATGACTGCCTTTACAACTTTCTCTGTCTTTAGTTTTAAGCAGTTTGGTTATGATGTGCTTTGATGTTGTTTTCTCCATTTTTCTTGTGCCAGGTGTTTGTGGAGTTTCTGCTTTTTAAATCTGTGGTTTTATAGTTTTCATCAAATTGAGAGACATTTTGGCTACTGCATTTTCAAATATTCGTTTGCCTCTTCCTCTTCTCTTTTTTAGGGAACTTCAGGCTTCCTGGTGCTTATTCCTTTTTTTGTTTTGTTTTGTTTTTTCCCTTTTCCTTTTTTTTTTTTTGTCTTCCTTTTTTTTTTTTTCATGCTTCCACTCCGCATTTCATTTTGGATGGTTTCTATTGCTGTGTGTCAAGTTCATTGATCTTCTGCAATGTTTAATGTATCGTTAATCCTACCCACTTTATTTTTTATCTGAGGCACTGTGCATCTGAAATAAAAAAGAGAAGTTCTGTGTTTTATTTGTTGCATTTTATATTTAATATGCTTATTCTTCTTGAATACATGGGATATAGTTAAATAGCCACTGTAATCTTCTTTTATTGAGTCTGTCGTCCTGGTCATTTGTTAGTTTGTTTCTATTGATTGATCTCTCTTTCCGCTAAGGATGATATTTTCTTGCCTCCTTCGTAGGCCTCATGATTTTTATTAGATCCCAAGCACTGTGAGTTCTACCTAATTAAGCACTGGGCTATTTGCATTTCTGTAAATAGGAGCTTTGTCGCTGAATGCAATTAAATACCTGGAATGGAATTAAATACCTGGAAAGTACTTAGAAACAGTTTGATCCTTACAGGCTTCCTTTTAAGCTTTCTTAGGAGGTTCCAGAGCCCTGTTTCTCCAGGACTGATTTTGCCCCACTTCTCAAGCAGTGCATTGTGCGTACTCCTGCTGACACTTGCTGGACTGTGAGGTTTCACAGTCTGGCTGGTGTGACACAAACGTCCCAGCCTTCCATGAACCCCAGGGATTGTTTCCTCTGTTCCTGGTGGGTCACCTTTCCCTCACACACCTCTCTCTGATGGTTAGTGCTAGAGGTGGAGTGGGGGGGAGCGCTGCAGATCTGTGGCTCTCTCATACTCTGCTCTGTGAACTCTAAGCTCCGGGCTCTCCTGGCTCCCTTGGGGTCTCCCTCCCCACCTGCAGCCCAGAAACTCCCTTCACACAGTAAGCTGAGGATTTGTAGACCTCACCTCATTTGTTCTTCTTAAGGAACTGTCCCGTGCTGCCAGTGTCCAGAATCTGGAAGCGTACACATGGTTTAGCTGTTGAGCTACTTCAAGTTGAAGAATAAATCTGGTCCTTGTTTATCTCCATCTTGGTCACAAGCAGAAAGTCCCTTTATTCTCTTGTATTTAAAGTTATCAACTCTAAATGTGAAGAGGGAGGGTGGGAGAGAGAGAGACTGATAAAAGTTAATAAAATCCGAAATCCCTTTACTGTGCAGGGTTTTCATTATCCCAAGCTTTTAATGACCTTTAACTCCTTGAACTTCTAAATGCCTTGGCTTGAGTAGGCACAGTATCACTCATGCATAAAACCTTTATGGCTGCAATTTATGTGGCATAAAGAAGCATGTCAGGCCTCTGCATGTCCAATGCATACAACCCAGATAGAGTGTAAAGAAGGAAATCCAGATTTTTTTTTTTAAATACTTGTCCTGTCACTTACTGATCATGTATTCTGGCATAAACCTCAGCCTCTGCCACCGTATACTCTTCTGTGAAATTGTTGTCTGAAGATCAAGCTATATAGCATAAGTAAAAGTCTTTAATAAAATACAAGTTAAACAAATTTAAGGTGTTACTAGTATTGGTTAGTATGGTTATAAATGCAGCTTCACAAATACATCCACGCATGGAGGATGTATGTAAAATTGTATGTGGCTCTAACTTTCAATCCATTTCTGGTCCCCTCCCCATTGGGCTAGCGGGATATCCACCGTGTTATCGTGAGCAGTGTGTTCAGGGAGGTCCTCAGGCTCCAGTTCTCACTAACTTTGAGGTCCCTATTGTCCATGTGCAAGTGGTTTCTTAAAGCCAGGTTTTGAGCCTGAAAAAAATATGCCAAGCCTGGAAACACCAGGGTTTAAGGTATCCTCCTAAAGAAACCACTCAGTCATTCCTTTCATGTCCCATCCCAAACCTTACTGTTGCTTTACCCACAGAAACATTTTGAAGGCAAAGGAATTAAAATAGCTCTGGCACCTTCTTAATGTGGGAGAAGAAAAATGGCAAGAAGAAAATGTAAATCAGCATCACAATAAATTATATACATTTATGTTGGGGAGACTGGAATTTTGCAAGGAAGGAGCGCGAAAGCTAGGATATGAAGGGAAACTTGCACTTTTTACTCTTTCTTCTGTTTGAATTTTTATAATGTGCATTATTTTATGATCTGTAAGTGAAGCAAAATTTTTATTGCTAGTATTATTTTCTCAACTGAACTCTGAATGAGAAAGATCATCTTTAGGAGCTTAAATGTATTCTTAAGGAGCTTAGGGAGCTTAAATATATTCTTTATAGAAAGTTGAGTATTTCAATTGAAGTATAACAAAATGAACTGAGAACAAAATATAAAGCAGAATGACAATCTGGCTATTTATCAATAATGTGAATAATATGTGCTACTTTGATGTATAAAAGAGAATGTCCAGATATCGTTTAGCTGGAATGTATTTAAGCAAAAAGTCTTTATCATATAAAAGGGATTTCTTGATGTAAGGACAGAATTACCAAAGCCTTGCAAACATTTCAATACCAAAAGCATGCAAAAAAAATCAGATTACATGATACATAAAGTCACTTGGTTCACAAGACTTTGACTTGGAATAATTTTAACACATGAAAAGTTAGAATTGTATTTACGGAGAAGAAATGTGGTCTACGGCCATACCACCCTGAACGCTCCCAATCTCGTCTGATCTCGGAAGCTAAGCAGGGTCGGGCCTGGTTAGTACTTGGATGGGAGAAATGTGCTATTGTGCATATTTTAACTTTACTTCCCAGTTTGCCCTTTAAAAATATGTTTCTGTGGGTGTACACACGTAAACTCTTCTGAAGTAAACTTAGCATACTCCTACACTGAAGGTAAGATGCATGCAATATCTCTTGTCATATTTGTTAAATTCTGCTATCTGACTAACCAAATTTGTTCCATCCAACATTGAATTAAGACTGCTATGAACAGGACTCTACAAACCCGAATGAGGCGACCCTGTAGCACTGAGCTCAGCTGTGTCCACGAGGTTCTGGTCCCATCCAACTGGTCCCAGGCACCATTTAGAGTTTTCCTTAGGAGGCCAGCTGTCCTTCTCCTGAAGTTTCTATGTTGCCCTTCCCACTTGGTCATTAGCATTATCCAGGCCTCATAGGATATACGACCAATTACATGGAGTTCATCATGGTCTACAAGGAGATTGTCTAGGACAGTGTGTCCTCCACAACACCATAGCCATGATTTGAATTGGCACTGAATGTTTCCAGAAACAGGAGGAGTAACCACTGGCCATTTTCGCTAAAGACAGGCCAAGAATTTCTTGCCAAGTTTTTAATCGGATGATTCCCATTGTAGAGATTAGAGCCCTTCGGCTCTTTATATACATAAATAACAAATTGGTTATCCTCTCTAGAAAGCTTTCATGAGTAAGAAGGGTAACTTCATTTTGGAGCAATCTCTACAATCATGTGAGATCTCTATGAGCTACTGGTGAAAACACTTGAAAATGTCTTACAATAGATGAAAGTCACCATGCGTTCCAGAGAGATAAGTTAACACCTACTTTACAATTCTTAGCCCTCCTAAAATGGGACCTACATCAGTCAAGGGCACAGGTGACAGTGTCTCCAATGTGAATTCCTGTCTAGCTGATAAGCCTTACAGTTGCAAGTTCTGTTCAATAAATGAGTCTAGTTCTTGTCTTTGTAGAGAATACCCAGGGGCAGTCACTCTGTGCTGTTTGTACACATCACCAGCTTGGTGGCATTTGTCCAGACTGTAGGATAAATACGTGACAGTTATGGAAATGGGTGCAGGGAATATATCTGAAAGGTGTGTTGATAGGTGTTTTTGTTTTTGCAAGGGAAGGATTTGGAACCGGGGCCATCCTTAACTGTTTCCATTGTCTTAGTAATGTTAAGGAGAATGGCAATCACATTTGCAACAACGTGGATGGAACTAGAGGGTATTATGCTAAGGGAAATAAGTCAATCAGAGAAAGACAAATGTCATATATGATCTCTCTGATATGAGGAATTTGGGAGGCAGGGCGAGGGGTTGGTGGGAGGAAGGGAAGGAAAAAGATGAAACAAGATGGGACCGGGAGGGAGACAAACCATAAGAGACTCTTAATCTCAGGAAATCAACTGAAGGTTGCTGGGGGGTGGGGAGGGAGGGTTAGGGTGGCCTGGTTATGGACATTGGGGAGGGCAAGTGCTAGTGAGTGAAGTGTGTAAGACTGATGATTCACAGACCTGTACCCCTGAAGCAAATAATACATTCTATGTTAATAAAATTTTAAAAATTTTTAAAAAGAGAAATGGCAATCAAATTTTGAGTCCTCTGTTGAGAAGTGGCAGGCCCAGGAGTCAGTTAAATTTTAAGGCGCTTGTAACAGTTTGGGAAAACCTCACCAGAATATTCTCCATCCTCAGGAAAGCTCCAGGGGTGATTCTGAAAGACAATGCTCATTCCTTTTTTCCCCAGAAGCTTCTGGGGTCAAGTATTCTCAGTTTCCAGAACTGCTGTTTTCCCTCCACTTACATGTAAGTATGTCCTGTTCCAGTAGCTGTAACTGCACCACTTGCTGGTTATTCCCTCCTCATACCCAGACCTTTCATCTGGAAGGGCTGAGTACAAGAGGGACAAGGGCATTTTTATAAAACTTACAGAGACCCATTGTGCCCCGCCCCCCCAACTTCGGCCCACATGGACCACTGTAGCGAGGCTTGGCAAGCGCCTATACTCAAAGGGTTAGTGATTATCTTTTTGATCAATGCAACAAATAAATTCCTATTTGTGAACCAAAACAAATTTTAATCCCGTGCCTCCTTTTTGGCTAAGCAGCCTCTCAGAAGGTGTAACAAACAAATTAGCCTGGGGTGTCATTAGGAAAAAAGAAGAATGAATCATATTCAAGAATGATCAGGAGGAATCCTGAATTTTCAAAACAGTTCTATACAATCTCCCAACACTTTCATTTTTACTCTAATTCAGAAAACGGCTGGGAAGAGATGATCCCTTTTTGAAGACAATTGCATTCATTCACCGAACTGCCTTACTAAGGTGTACGGACTGGAAGAAAGTGACAGAAGTAGAGCCAGATACTTTTGAGTCACTTCTTCTTGTTTTTTTTTTTTTAAGATTTTATTTATTTATTTGACAGAGAGAGCGAGATTACAAGTAGGCAGAGAGGCAGGCAGAGAGAGAGAGAGGAGGAAGCAGGCTCCCTGCTGAGCAGAGAGCCCGATGCGGGACTCGATCCCAGGACCTTGAGATCATGACCTGAGCTGAAGGCAGAGGCTTTAACCCACTGAGCCACCCAGGCGCCCAAGTCAGTTCTTGAGAATGCCCCAATGCTCAGTCATACCAGATCCCAGTGAATTTCAGGGAATGTGAAAAGCCCATTAAATACTTACCTATCAGCCCATTGTTGAATTGTATCGTGATAAAAGGCACACCATTGTCACGTTGGAAGTGGTCCAGAAATATAAACCAAAAATACCACACAGATTACTTTCACAAGCCACAACAGGGCAACCAGTATAAGCTTATCAGACTGGAACAGGAACACATAACCTGAAAAAAGGCTAATAACAATGAGGCACCACTTATAACCCCAAGAAGAGGTCAAAGATCGGTTGTAATTAATGTGTTGGGAGCAAGTACGGGCAATGCTCCATGCTGTGTGGTTTACCTGCCCTGAGAGGCAACTGGATCAAATTTTGTTAGGACTCAAAACTGGGCATGCAATGGTAGCCTCTGCTTTTCAAACAGGATCTTTTACTTTGTACCCAGTAGAATGGTTGATGTGTTACCATGTCTGGTATGATGATGGTTCAGGGAAGCAAGAGTGACAACCTGGGTAGGGCAGAGTCGACCAGCAGCTTGATTCGGGTCACTTTCAACAGGAAAAAGGTCCATCTACACAAGTGACCCAGAGGCTTCAATCAGCGGTACTCTGTTTCCTTACTGAGCAGTGCCAAAGGGGGGGTGTCTTTAATCTCCCAGTCTATACTTTTCCAAGTGACAGTCCAAATAGGCCGTGGCAACAACCCCAGAGTCAGTAAAAATATAACGAGGTTTGCCAAGGGTAGTATTTGTCAGAGCTATAAGAACAGGCTTCAGTTCTGCCCACTGAATGGAACGACCATGGTCACTTTTAGGTCTGAACAGTTGGCCCTGAGGCTGAACAGTCACAGCTGCCCAGTGGACACCATCCAATTTCAGCTTAGCCAAACCATCAGTGAAGCAAGCCCCAGCACCGTAGGGAGATGCTGAGAACCAAGGGCCCCACTGAGCCAGTGACATTGCTTCTGGTGGTGGAGTGGAAGAACTGCCATTTTTTCATGTGGAGCCAAGATGCCTCGGAGGCCAGGCTGGCTGCATTCTTGAATGTACCATTTCCATTACTGGATCCTTTTCACTCTGTTAGTCATTGAGGTTGAGTCGATCCACCCCAAAATAGAAATACCAGGTTATAGTCATAGTTCCCCCAGGGATCAGACACTTGGCTTCAACAAGAGCCCCAGTAAACTAAGAGCTGCTTCTCAAAAGAGGCAAAACTGGTAGCTATGTTGAAGAGGCAATGAGTCCAAACCCCAAGGGGCATCACCGATGAAGGTTACCCACCTTTGCCAGAGGCTCCAGTTGGCAACATAGTCAGTCATGAGACTTGCAGCTCAAAGGGATCGCTAAAGTTAGAGGGCCCCAGAAGTATTAGTATTCTCTATACCCGGCTCTTCACAATCAGGAGAAGCCCTTTTGAGACTCAGGAGTATTTGCATATAGTCATCTAAAACACCAATACTGATTTTACCTTCAGCACTGGAACGCAAAACAGCAATTCATTAACACAGAGGCTCCACCCCCAAGTTCATGCTATCTTCCCTTCCCCACCATGATCTTGGTCCAATCCCATCAGTTGAATTTGGGCATCCCATCACCACATGGGACCCAGTAAAATGGTAATTCAGGTGTTGGTAACCACCAGAGCCACAACAGTGTGAATCCATTTCCTTCCCGATATTCCCCATCATACTCGATAGATTGTAGCCTTTCATCCCTTTTGGGAACAGGGAGATGTCACCCTAGCCCTAACCTCCTTTCTCCTTAAACCAGCTGAGGTCAGTGAAAAAAGAAGGGATGGGTTGCCGGGGCGCAGAGAGGGAGAGGACGCCACACAGTAAGCAAATCACGTCTCCATTTTGAGGGGCATAGCAGTTGCCTGCAAAAATTTATTTCTATTTCAGTTTCTCACTCTTCATGGAATCAAACTCATCAGCATGGTGAGCCAAATCCAGGACAATAAGAGCTTTAATACCAGTCAATGCCCTGTCTGTGGTTTCCCACGGGAAATTATCTCAGGGAAATTTTCTGAGAGGCCCAAAGCTTCCTTAAAGCAGGTAGAGCCCACTGCAGAAAATCAAAACGAAGCTCTGAGGTCTTTTACCACCATCTTCAAATGGATCTAGGTGGGCTCAGGAGAGGCTGAGCCCTCAGACGGCCCAGTTGTTCTCTTCCTTTACAACCATCCTGCTCAATGTCCTCCACCTTCCAGGCAAACCGAAGATAGTTCTAAAGATTTGCCTGGTCTCTGGTGTAGGGATAGTGAATTTCCCTGCTTTCACACTCAATGCAAGTATGTGTCTCTCTGTTTCTAAAAGAGGACAGAACCTTCCACCCCTTCAGAACACTTGTTAGCAGTCATTATTCTGAAGGGGTGGACCCAAGGCTGTCCTCCCACTTGGAGGAGAATTAGCAACAAACAGGGCACCATTTGGGTCATTGTTTTGACCCCTCTCCTCAGCCTATAATTGGTTCCCTAAATTCTAGTATTCCCTAAACTCTAGTATTTCTAGTATTTCAGAAAATGAGTGAAATTTCATTTGAAATATTGAGTGGACTTTTACAAAAATGTAAAATATTATTTTAAAGTATGTTTTCTGTGTTGCCCTCACCTTATTATGTGCCTTACTTTTGTAATTTTATATAGGGTTTTGTTTGGATTGGTTGTGAAAGTCATGTAAGATTTTTATATTGACAATAGAAACAACAGTTCTATAATAAATAGTGCACATCCTGTTTTGAAGAAATATTTTGGGCAAAATGTCCATAAGAGACATGTTTTTGCCAATAATTTAGTTCACAGCATCTGAGATACTTTTTCCTTCCTTCCTTCCTTCCTTCTTTCTTTTTTTTTCTTTCTGTCTTAAAAAGTGATAAGCAAATTTTGATGCCTTCACAATTTATTTTAAATTTATTTTAGCGGTGATTTCAAAATAGCTTGTTACTTCGTTTTTTGTTATAGCTAATTAATAATTGGGGTTTTGGTTTGGTTTGGTTTGTGTTTCACTACCTACTCTTACAGGCATAGTGTTACCTCAGTTAAAAATCACTCAGTTTTCATTTTCTATTTTCCTCTTTCTTCCCACCCTAATTTTTTCTAGTGAGTTGTTGGCTTGTCCAATTGTAACTAGAGATACATTTGACATATTAGTTACTTGATGTATTAATTTTGGCCACTTCTGGTATGCTTTCTTTTGCCAATGAAATTATTGAAATTGAAAAATTGGGTGGGGGTGTCTATGAGAGACAGAAGTCTTTCCCCTGGGCATAAAGTAGTAAGCCAGTTTCTCTATCACATAACAAGAGAAGTGTTAAAACCAAAGTTCACGGTATGTGACTGGCAGAAACAAATAAATGGTTCCCTTTAAAAATTTCACTTCAACAGCAATAAATCTCTAGTTAAGTCTAAAAACCGTATTTTAAAATGGCAAATGAAAAATACATCGATTTCAAATAGTAGCTGAAATTCCTTTTTTTTTTTTTTTTTTTTTTTTTTTTTTTTTTTTTAGTTTTCTTAATTATCCTGTGAAATGTGAAGTGTGCCTCAGGGCAGCTGCTGAACATTGTCTTAGTTCTGCCACAGAATCAAAGAGTTTTTACTGCCGGAGAGAATTCAGAGATTATCATTCTACACGTATGGAAACTGAGATCCAGAAAAGTTAAGTGACGTCCCTCTAGTCCCGAATAAGCAGGGTTCAAATGTGTTTCGTCTTTCTGATGCTCTCTTCACAGTACTGCGATGCTGCAGCAGTTGTGTTCAGAAAAGTATAGCTACAAATTCACATAAATTTCAAATCTTAGGTTCAGAGCCATTTCCTTTCCTTTGTAGATATTTTATACGCATGCTGGTTTGGGCCCCATTTTTCCTATTTTGCTGAAGAACGCAGAGTCTCTCCCTCTGCCCCAATGTAATAGCAAGTCCAACCTAATTTTTAAGTCATTGTATAGATTTATGAGTGTTTTTCAGATTATTAACCATTTTTGTCAGAGTTCTAATTTCTGAAATCCTCTACCTGGTTCAGTCCTTATCTTACTTGATATCTTCATAGGACTATATCTTGAATATACTCAAAACAATGCAAAATGTTCACATTGATCAAATGTGTGATTTTGGGTTAAAAACAAAACCTAATATCTCCAATTTCTGTTCTCTCAGCTGTAAACTGGGGTTGTTACAAAATTTAATGTAAGGAACCCAATACAGCTGTTGGGAAGTATTGCTTTGTTGTCCATTCCTGAACCACTTCTCCTTTGTGATCTCTCTTTTTTTTTAAAGATTTTATTTATTTATTTGACAGAGAGAGAGAGAGATCACAAGCAGGCAAAGAGTCAGGCAGAGAGAGAGAAGGAAGCAGGCTCCCCACTGAGCAGGGACCCTGATGTGGTGCTTGATTCCAGGACCCTGAGATCATGACCTGAGCCAAAGGCAGAGGCTTTAACCCACTGAGCCTCCCAGGCCCCCTATGTTGTGATCTCTTTTAAAGGACTTTCCTCTACATAATAATGTCTGGGTTACACTCAACTCTTCCCCATCTCTCATCTTTGTATCACTTCAATTAATAAATGCTTTCATGTTCTAGCAAAGAAATATCTTTTCATTTTGGCCTTGAACCATCCTCAAAGACGTGATTCGTCTTTGTCTCTGTCTCTGTCTTAGTTCTGGTCTTATCATGCCATTGGGTGGGTTTCCTTGCCTCTGGTTTCTTCTATCTGTTCATTCTCCTCTATGGCTTCAGAGTTATTGGTCTGCCCCACTACCTAACAATATCCTGCTGGCTTCCCAGGGTCTTCAGAATGAAATGATTATAATTTTCTAACTAAGCAGTAAACCCCTTCACAGTCTGGTCCCTACGTCCTATTTCAGCTTTATCTTTTGCCCTTCTTTTCTCTCATGCTACAGTGCATATGAATAGACACACACACGCACACACACACACACTCCCAGTGTTTCTGCCACACCCAGATTCCCTGGACCTGCCCTTTGTCAAGACCTTGCCTTCAGTATATTATTCCCTCCATTTGGAAAACTCTCTCCTCCCTCAACTGACAAGCTCCTAACATTGAAGACACAGATTTTGAGGAACTCAATGCCTCATCCAGTTATCTTTGGCAGAAGAAGTCGCTCTGTTTCTGTTTCCGAGTGGATCCTTAATACGTTGGTCTTCTACCCATTCCAAATTTTGATCTCAAAGGCAAGGGCTATATATTGCTTTTCCTCCTCAATACCTAATACCGTGATTGGTACACAATAGACATGTAATAAATTAAATAACATAATTATCATTTCCTGCTGACTTCTTTAGTAAGATTTTTTTGGATATTCTTTGGAATTTATTTTATAAGACTCGAGGAATGTGGTCCTGTCTTCCATGTTAGCTTCCCCTGAGGTTAGATTTAATGTTTAGGAAGACAACATTTTGCAGTTAAAACGTGGGGGGAAAACAGCAAGCAACAAACAACAAAACCCACCAGTATGCGTTCTGCTCCAGCAAATGTATCAAGCAAGGCATTCTTCCCTGAGAAGTCAGCTAGTCTTCCTCCCCAACAGTACTCCAAGAGCCACCATCAACTGAATGAAGTTGGTGGTTGATGTGGAACCTCACTGGGATAACACGTCATTAGAAAACACAGGGTGGATATCAGATGACCTGAAATTCTGGTCCAGCTTTATTGTCGACAGCTCTGAGACACGTGATGACACTTTATGTCGTGTCTTCCATGACATAGATATTCAGCAACTAATTGTCTATGAGTGAATGATGATTACTGAGCTATTTTTGCCTTGTTTTCTCTACCCAAACAATAGGGAAGGTAATTTTCAAGCTACTTTTGATGGTTGGCATAAGAATAAATGTAACAAGGGATGTGAATTAACTAGGAGAAAGTTGAAAATCCTATAGAAAAAAATAGTTTCCTTGAGTTGAAATATTTTATACAATGAAGTAGTTAACTTGTAAAACTAATTGAGGATCTTACAGTTGAGTTATAACAACTAGAAAGGGGCGCCTGGGTGGCTCAGTGGGTTAAAGCCTCTGCCTTTGGCTCGGGTCATGATCTCAGCGTCCTGGGATCGAGGCCCACATCGGGCTCCCTGCTCAGCGGGGAGCCTTCTTCCTCTTCTCTCTCTGCCTGCCTCTCTGCCTACTTGTGATCTGATCTCTCTCTGTGTCAAATAAACAAATAAAATCTTAAAAAAAAAAAAACAACTAGAAACGTAGGATATACTGATATATTGTTTTTAAGTTTCAAATGTATATTAAAAACAGTTGTAAGCATGGTATAAAGAACTCTTTTTTTCTGAACTATTTGCAAAAAAATTTGCCAACAAAATGCCTCATCATCCTATAATATTTTGGTGTGTATTTCCTACAAACAAGAACATTCTAAAGTTCCATGGTACAACCATAATAATCAAGAAATTCAAAATAATGCTTTACTGCTATCTAATCCTCATTAGATTAGATCCCCATTCAACTTTCACCAAATGTTCAATTATATCCTTTATAGCAAAATAGTCCATGCCAGATCGTACACTGTATTAAGTTGTTATGTTTCTTTAGTTGCCTTTGGTCTGGAGCAATTCTTCAGTCTTTCTTTGAGTTGTATTACCTTAACACTCAAAGGCCAGTTATTTTTGTAAACTGGATTTTTCTGATATTTCCTTATGATTACATTTAATTCCTCTCATGAAGAAATATAGAAGTGATGGTATCTACTTTTTATTGTATCCTATCAAGTGAGTCATGGTTTCAATTTATCTCACTACTAAAAATATTCACTTTGATCATTTTATCAGTATGGTGACTTCACTATAAAGGGTTATTCACTATAAAGTTATCCTTTTCCTTTTTGCAATTAATGAGTAAGTATTTTGTGATGACTATGGCAGTATCTAATTCTTTTTTTAGTTAACTTTTTGAAGAACAATGTCAGCATTATTTTAAAAAGTTAATATACATCAATTTTAAATTTAAATTCAATTAATTAACATATAATGTATTATTGGTTTCAGAGGTAAAGGTCAGTGATTCATCAGTCTAATATAACACCCAGTTCTCATTATAACATATGCCCTCCTTAATGTCTATCACCTAGTTAACCCATCCCCCACCTCCCCCTCCAACAACCCTCAGTTTTTTTTCCAATGATTGAGTCTCTTATGGTTCTAATTCTTCATGAAAGTTTTCATTTGTTTATTTACTTATATCGGAATCAACTCATGGCTTCATATTTTATTCAGTGGGTTATAATATGTTATAGTAATATATTGTAAATTTTTTTTTTGATACTGACATTATCCCAGATTTGGCAATTTAGAGCCTCTTTGAGTTGGCTTTGGTGTCATTTTTACATGTCCTTTTCATTCTTTGAAAATTGCATTATTTTACAGTTCAAAAAAATGTATCAGTCTTATCTTGTACTTTTGTTGCCCAATCCCTAAATCAATCATTTCTCCAAGAACTTATGGCTCCAATTAATGAAGCACTAGGTAGACTTACTCTTTTGAGGTATTGCAGTTGCCAGGCCCTCAGTGGAATAAAATTGGGAAAAATGTATGAATATTCATATATGTACCTTTACAACTATATCTATATGTATATTTCTGTATACTATTGTTATAGTTATATATTCTTACATATATGAACTGTTATATATTATCCCTATATAGTCTATATTATGTCCATATATTTATATTGACTGAATCCATATATACATAAAATTTGGAATATATATATACATAGAGAATATATACATACATATATACAAATATATGTAAATGAGTTTATACATGTACCTCTAATTCTAATAATAGTGATTGTTCTACTCCTGAGTTGTCTTACAGCCAGCTTTTACTGACTCCCAACTGTAACATTTTCAGAAATTTTGCAAATTAGTTGTTAAACCACTGGTAGTTTGAAAATGGCCACAGTGGGAATCTTTACACCATGGAAATTGTCAAACACTCCCATCTATGTGTCTGATTCACATATTTAAAACTGAGTCATCCAATCTTATTTTTGAAAACCAGACCAAATTTTCCAATGACCTGCTAGATGTCTTCTCACTGATACTGTTGATATCATCCCATGAGCACCAACTCCAGGCTAGATAACCTGATCATCATTTCCCCTAATTCTGCTCCTATTCCTAATGTTCATCTTACTATAGCTAAGAGGGCAGCTTTCCTCCCAGTCCCACAAACAAGGAATAATAGAATCATTTTTTTTATTTCCCCTTTACCTTAATCTTCCTAAATCTAGCCCCCAGGTTCTACTAAGTGCATCTCTGACCTGTTTCTTATGACCCCTTCTTTTATAATCCCAGTTATTCATTTAGGCTTTTGTTTTTTCTTGCCTGCTCAATTGAATGTCTATCTTTCGTCAATTTCTTACCTTGAAGGAGAGATAGGTATGATAATGAAATAGCTTCTCACTTGTCTGAAACATATTCAAAGGAAAGTTGTCAGCACAAAGTGATGTGGTTGCAGAAAACATGAGCAATTATGACTTAAAGGGTAAAAACAGTTGCTAACCTCACAGAGGAGAGTTGGAGGAGAAGTGTTCTCAGGTTTGGTATAGCTGTCCAACGCAATCATTAAAGACCCAGCTTTTTTGTCCATTCACTCTGTCATCCCCAGAATTTGGCCTCTTTCCTGACACTCGTCATTCTATGGTCACAAAATGGCTGCCAGGGCACCAGACAGTGCATCCTCACACCACAGAGAAGGCATAGCACAGGAAAGTATCCTCACTTGTCCATCTTTTTTCAAGCAACATAGTCTTTCACAGAGGCCCAAGTCTACCAAGATTACAAAATATGAATTTATTAATTCAATAAGTGTTCACTGAATATTATTTTAAGTGTTAGGATAGGGTGGTTGACCACACAGACAGAAATTCCTGCCCTGAAGGAGCTTATATTCTAGTGGCACATCTGTTCTCCATTAGAGGAAATCTAAATCTGAATCAGAGGAGGTCAGAAGACTTTCCAGAATTACCTTAACTTACTTCCTGCCACTCTGCTTTACTCTTTCAAAAACAGGAGCTGGGTGTTGATTCTGGTGTGTTTTGATTCTGACCTAAATTATATTTTTCCTGGCTAATATTTCTTAGCTTGTGAAATGAACTTGGGCTTTTTCCTACTTTTAAGTACTAACATTTGCAATGCTATTTTTGCATTTTTTGGTTCATTTTGGTCAATTACAGTGTTGAGACTTTTGTAGTCTTGCACTTTAAACAGCCCCTCTTCCTTAAATTTAGTGTGTCCCATTTGAGAAGAAACTTATACTTTAAATGGAAAATTTTGCTGTACAACATGGCTTTGGAAAAATGCCACAGTAATGTTTTTAGATTGTATAGGACTTGGCAATGAAAATAATTGGTTGAAGAATGACATTAAAAAATAATCTTTGGATTTTGACACCTTATAGAAGAAAAGGGAAAATGTTATTGTATCACTCTTTCTCCATGATATGGTTTTCTTAAAGGAGAACAGTATATGTTTAACCAAATAATAACTTACTCCTTAATGTCTATTTTAAAAGGACATTTTATCAGTTTGGATGTTGCATTGGGACAGCATGTAATAGAAAACACAGACTCTGTCTTAGTCCATTAGGGCTGTAATAACAGAATACCACAGACTGGGTGACTTATAAACAACAGGAATTTATTTCTCACAGTTCTGGAGACTGAAGTTCAAGATCAATATGCCAGCAAGCTCAGGTTCTGGTGAAGATCCTCTCCCGGGTTGCAAACTGATGACGTCTTGTGTCCTCACATAGTGAGAGGGTCAAGGGAATCTCTCTAGAGCTGCTTTTGGAAGAACACAAATCTCACTCATGAAGGTTCCTTCCTCATGACCTAACCACCTCCCATAGGTCCCATCTCCTAATATTATCACATTGGACATTAGAATTTTCACGTATGCATGTGATGCGGGGGGGGGGCACAAACATTTAGCCTAAAGCAGACTCAAACTGAGTTACGGAATAAATGTATTAAGAAATAAATGTATTACTTCACATAACAAGAAGTCCACAGGGCGCCTGGGTGGCTCAGTGGTTAAAGCCTCTGCTTTGGGCTCAGGTCATGATCTCAGCGTCCTGGGATCGAGGCCCTCATCGGGCTCTCTGCTCAGCAGGGAGCTTGCTTCCTCCTCTCCCTGTCTCTCTGCCTGCCTCTCTGCCTACTTGTAATCTCTCTCTCTCTGTGTGTCAAATAAATAAATAAAATCTTAAAAAAAAAAAAAGAAGAAGAAGAAGTCCACGGGTTGGGCAGGCTCTAAGCAAAGTGTTCTCCACTGTGCAGGCAGGCTGTTGGGGACCCAAATTCCTTCCATTCCTTGGTACCTGTCATCCCAAGACCTGGCTGTAGTGTCAGTCCTCATGGCTTCTGATGGCCAAGCAGGGAGCCCAAAGCGGGGCTCGATCCCAGGACCTTGGGATCAAGACCCGATCTAAAGGCAGATGCTTAATGACTGAGCCACCCAGGTGCTCCAGTTGGAAGTATTTTTAAAAGATGAAATTAAAATTTATTTTTAGGACAAATTGATGTTATTATGAAGACTGCCACCGCAATGGCTTTTTAGCTGTGTAAATAAAATGTGAAAGATTTTTCTCTGAAACAGAGGCTTTTTTAAGCTTCAAGGAGTATTACGTAACCATTATATTCCATGCCATAAGTATCTGTTGAGTGAGTCCTGTAGGCCAGGGGCCACACACATGCTAGACATACAGAGCTGAAAAACCAAGATAAGGTTCTCGCCCTCATGGAACTTACAGCCTAGTGCGAGAGACAGAAAATAAACGACTCAGTAAATGTTAACAATATGTTAGATGAGACTTTTCTACTATCTAGGTATTTTCCCAGAAGTTTCAAGCCTGAGAAATCACACATTCTAACAAAAGGTACTAGTTTCTTGTGCAGACAGGAGAGACAAGGGTTTGAATTAGTGGTAAAGTACATCTAATGTGAAACAAATAAATTAAATAAGGTAATTATTAATTCCAGGGATACAAGTTATGTAAGTAAATAAATACAATCGTGGAATATTTTATATCTTGCTTATAATAATATAAGCAGTAATCATTGAGAAAATACAAATGTTACTCAAAAGTACACAAATAAATAGAGAGAGAAAGAGAGAGAGACAGAGACACAGAGAGGGGAGACATAGAAAGACAAAGAAAACAAAAAACAGATCAGGGGAGGAAGGGAAGGAGATAGATAAAGCAGTACTGGACGGATAATTGGCAGGCAGACAGATGGAAGATAAGGGGATGGAAAGAGGGAAGTATATTGTGTGTGATGGGGACATTACAGGAGAAAGCACATGTAAAAGAAAGGGATAAATCTACTCTTCCCTACTGGGAAGATGATGAGATCTAAAACTGAAAATATTTTTTTTTAAAGTAGTTAAAAACATACTATTTAGAGATGTGTAGGTAAATACCAAAATAAGCAAAAGAACTAAGCAGGGACCACTATTTGTGTAACAAGACTTATAAACTAAATTTTAAATGTTAACAAAAATAAAAATGAACTTCAAGCAAAGAATATGTGACAATATTTTATAGCTGCTAAGACATTTAAATCACATCAGAATTTTAAGTGATCAGAATGTTATGGAGAAGTCACGTTTCATTGTCCAAGAAAATCCTCTGTTGTTTTTCCTTTTGGCTAATATCTGAATCTGTGTTACGGCTAACTTTTCCAACTTCTTACAAACTATCCATGAACCATTGTGTATGGAGGCCATTTTGAAAGCAAGAATAGAAGACCTGAATTACTTTCACCATTCAGCCACTTAATAACTGCCCAGTAAGTTCTTGCTGCTAATTAATTGATTTAGCAACATCAACCCATTGGTCAAAAGAAGATTAAGTTAGTTAGAATGATATTGTCTTAACCATGTATTTTCAGTAGTGTCTAAAAGAAAAACTTAAGTAAAATATGTATGAAGTGAATTTCATGTCATTAAAAATCTTAAGTATAACTGTAATTACAGTTGAGCAGATGACCTCCAGTCCTCCATTGTAATATTCTGGCTCTGTGTCTCCTTTAACTTCATTCGATTACCTCAGTTGGCTTTTGATGCCTGAAATGTTATCTAAGTGCTCAGCAGGGATCCACATTTGTTCAGTTTCAGTTCCCATGGACTGGTGAAAAGAAACTTTGTAGGGTGCTGGCGGGAAGTTGTTTACACTGAGGGCAGTTCTAGAAGAAGAGATGAATTCTGCAAGAGAATCATGCCAGCACAAATTTCAACCCAATATTTATGCCATACCCACACAGTCCCACTTGGCCACCCACCCAAGTGGACACAGTTTTGATCCAGAAGTCATTTTAAAGGCCCTTTTAAGAAATTTCCTGTCAAAATTTAGTTATATAAATCCTTGAAAATAGCTAATAAAACCACTAACAATGACAGTTAACTTGTATAGAGCATTTCTAAAGAAATATAATTCTACTTTTAAATTAGTCCCTCTTGCCAGTATATTGAAATGCTTGGAATTTTAAGTAAATCATCCTTAGGATCCCTTAACAATTCCGTACAGATGGAAGGCCATGTGGGTGAATATCTTGCATGCATGAGGATGAGATCCAGATGGTGAGAATGTAGAAAGGGTTGTTTGAAACATGTGAGAGGAGAGCACTGAAACATCAAACACTGTGATTGTAAGCAATGGAAATAACTGTCCTAAACTCTAAAACAATGCAAAAATATAAAGACGTAAAAAACCCATGGTATCTTCATTTAAGTTCTTTGGACTGAAAATAGTAGTATTTTCGGTCAAGAAGAGACTTGCTTGAATGCATAGATATATTCATAAAAACATATATATATGTAATATATATATATAATGTATATTACACATAGAGTGTATGTTACAGATATATATTATAAAATATTGATTACATATATTTCATGCATTGTGTATATATTTGCATATATATGCTTGTGTGTATTTATATGTAGACAGGCTTTTTAGAAGACAAATGTCACTAGTAAATGATACAAAGTGTTCATTATTAAACTTTCCTAATTTTTTTAATGCCACCACCAAAGCTACAAAATATAAAAATAAAAAGGATCATCATTTTTTAAACAGATGGGAAAAACACTCTCTGGGGAGATCCAACCAGACTGATGTTTTGTCTGCACCAATTTTTTTACAGACTATCTGGCATTCCTTGACAAGCTTGGCTTGCTTCCCTTACATGTTCAACATCAATATCTATGGGCAACTACATATATGTTCACACAAGGGTAAAGGCTATGTCAAACATCTACAAATTTGTATGTGTAATTATTTCTATGTGGCATATACCAGCTGCCTTATTTTCCCTAAATATGAAGTTCTTTCAGAAAGAGGTTTTTCTTCTTATGGTCTTCATGATACACACATAGAAAATAGTACAGAATTTTCATGACACTGTTTCATGACATTATATATATATATATATACATATATATATATATATATACACACATATATATACTAGACCCTTATGTTACATCATAGACAAAATTAACTGAAAATAAATCAAAGACCTAAACATAATAGCTCAAATACAAAATTCTAGAAGAAAACATAGGGGAAACTTCATGACATTTCATTTGGCAATGGTTTCTTGCACATCACATAAAAAGCATAGGAAATAAAGCCAAATATAGATAAACCGGACTACATAAAAATTAAAAACTTCTGTACATCAAAGAACACAATCAACAAAGTGAAAAGGCAAACTGTGGAATAGGAGAAAATATATGTAAAGTATGTATCTCAGAAGCAGTTGATATCACCATATATAAAGAGTTACAACTCGACAACAACAACAAAGAATAAAAATTGGACAAAGGACTTAAAGTAGACATTTCTCAGATAAAATATACAAATGGTCAACAAACACTGAAAAGATACTTAACAACAAACTGAAAAGATACTAGATATTCGGGAAATGCAAATCGAAAATGAGTAATCACATTATACCTGTTAAGAGGACTACTATCCAAGAGAAAAGCGAGTGTTGGCAAGGTTGTAAAGAAACTGACCCTTTGTGCATTGTTGGTGTAAATGTAAAATGGTGCAGCTGCTGTGGAGAACAGTATGACAGTTCTTCAGAAAATTAAAAATAGAAGTACTTTATGATCCAGCAATTCTCCTTCTGAGTGGTTTGAATCCAGAAGATCTGGAGAAGAGGGTCTCAGGTATTTGTATATCCACGTCTGTAGTAGCATTATTCACAGTAGCCAAAAATGAGACAACTCAAATATCTTTTGATGGATGTATAGAGAAACAAAATATTAAAAGGAAGAAAAGTATAACATATGCTACAACCTGGATGAACCCTGAGGACATTACACTAAGTAAAATAAGTCAGTCCTAAAACAACATGTACGGTATGATTCCTCTTCAGTGAGGCATCTATGATAATCAAACTCACGAAACAAAATAGAATGGTAGTTTTCCCTGGGGGTGGGAGTGAGGGTAATGGGAAGTTGTTTAATGGATGTATGGGTCCTGCAAAGTGGAAAAGTTCTGGAGGCGGGTCGCACTACAATGAGAATATACTTAACCCTATTAAACCTTAAAAATGGTTAAGATGGTAAATGTTACATTATCTGTATTTTTTTAACCAGTGTAACAAAATGCAATCAGACACAATGAAAAAAATGCTTTCCAAGGGAGTGATGATCTCTGCCCATAATTACTGCTGTATATAGGGGGACAGAGGCTGTGAGAAGCATTCCAAAGAAGAGACATGGCATGTTTTGGGGGAAAGCAGAAAAGACTAGAGTGGGAAAAAACCTGTCACCTCTGGGGTCAGTTAAACTAGGGTTTGACCATACTAAGCATTACTATGTTGAGTCAAAGTTGCTGAACATTCTGGTTCCTGGGTCCTCTATGGTAAGGAGAGGCAAATATGTAAACCTTATAAGACTGTTTTGAAGATGAATTGATGTGAGTTTATTGAATTCTCAATACACAGCCTAGGGAGAAAAAAAAGTACTACTACAGCATTGCTATTACTATAATTATTACTTTCTTCAAATTAAAATGTTTTTGCTTCAAATCAAAACTACATTTTGAACCTTTGGAGTGCCTCAGTAGCTCAGTTAAGCATCTGACTCTTAATTTCAGTTCAGGTCATGATCTCAGGGTCATGAGATTGAGTCCCACGTCAGGCTCCCTGCTCAGCGGGGAGTCTCCTTCTCTCCCTCTCCCTCTCCCTCTGCCCCCTACCCTGCTTGCATGCATGCACTCTCTCTGTGAGATAAATAAAAAAGTCTTTTAAAAAATTGTTTCAAATTTTGGAAAAGTAAGTAATAGTATACCAGAACTTATAGTTAGTAGATAGAATTTATGCATAAGTTATTGAATCAATAAATTAGTGATGAGTTTAAGAAAGTATAAATCCATCTCTATTAGACAACTTCCTTAAATAATTTCTTTCCCTAATCAAATAAACAATACTCACAGAAGAATCCTACATTTACTTACGCACAAAGGATAAACTGAAGATAATCAGAAATGTTATAAATCTTAAGTCAGTGAATATTGAAAGTTATAAAAAATGATAATGAAAATCTTCACATTAAACTAGAAAAAAGGTGATTTCTCCTCTGTGAGCAACTGTTCATAACTCAGCTCCATGGTTTTTCTTTCCTGCCCACAGCGTGGAAGAGCCAGAGACATCAGTCATCCTCTTCCTGTAGAATTCTTACTAATTACTGAAATATCTTTCATTAAGTTTCTTTGTAAACCATACCATTTGATTACTGAACCTGTATATCACGTAGGGACATTGGTTGAGTGCATATTGTGGAGTCTCTAAGAGAAGGTGTATTTGCAAATAGATCATAAAGGATACTGTAATATTCAGCCTCTAGTAGGGAGGGAAAAAGAGAGTTGTATCTTTTCTGGACATGTTTAGGATTACTCATTTCTTTATTCTTGTACTTGATAAAAATAAGAATGTGATAAAGATCAAAGTCCCTCAAAAGGATTTTTTGAAAGTATTAATTTTTCACACTGGCTTTCTCTGTAGTTCTTATATGATGTAACACAAGATCTCTCATTTGTATACATCATAATTCACTTTGACTAAGATGTCCTGAGGAAAAGATTAATTTAATTAAAATGCTATCGGGGCATGACTGCTAAACATATGGTTTTAGACGGCTGACAAGACACTTTGCAGAGGTTGAAATAACCACACCATTAAATCACACATGGATGTATTTGCTCGTGGCTACATCTGTAAGCAAAAATGTAAACATCTGAAAACATAAAGGTGACATTCTTGAAACACAAAACTTCTTTCAGTGAGAATGTACACTTTCTAAAGTTAATACTGAGGCATCTTTGATTACTACCAGACCACGCTGAATGAGAAAGTGAAGTTGTCAAGCCCCGCCTTTGTTTACAGAGCATAATCTAATTACCTAAGGATCAGGCTGGGAAAATAGGTCAAGATCTCACTTGATATCAATGAACTTTTAATATTTCAGACAATCTATTTTACGTTCAGCCTTGGACATCAAGTCACTTGTGTGACTTGACCAAAAATGTTTTTGCCAAGTAGTACAGAAATCAAGTTTGCCATCACTACTGTGTATGTGTACACATAGCACATTCACAAATAAAATTACCTACTTCCTACATGGTTTTCTAAGACATATTCATTATGTGTGGGAGCCTCTGAATTCAAGTAGAGTCTTGGCATCAGGAAGACTTCTCAAAGCCAGTATGGAGATTAAGTACACCGTGCTTGTTCTATATATGAATTGCTAGCTTTTAATAAAGCTCCTGCCTACCTTCTGCACATTTATGTGGAAGCCAAGAGAATAGGTTGACATTGGGAAGTCCCGTAATCAGGGCAAAGACCAAGGCATAGCTCTAAGGTTCAGCATTTGTTTGGACTTCCAACAATACTGTTTTCATTATAGTGAGCTTAAATCAGCATTAGCGACCTTTCTATCAAAGAAATTAGTTCTTATGCGAATGGCCTATAAATAAAATTGTTATATGGTGGAATAATAGGAGCATATAATGAAACTTGATTTCCAGCCAAACAAACATGTGGACATTAAAAATTAAAAAAAGGAAAATGTGTGCTATATGAGTCCCATGTGGGATGATTGAAGTCATCCACTAACATGTGTGTCTGGATTCTATCCATTTAGGAGCACACGATTCTTTCAGGCAGGGGACTGCTCTTACTGTCTAGGGGTGTTGGATGTGAGAAGATGTGGTTTCCTGTGGGGAGAAAAAAGGGTGAAGCAAAGTTTTCAACAGTTACCACGGTTTTGTTCAACACATTTTATTGGATAATGGGATACAAAGATTCAAGACATAGGCGGTATTAACAATTACAACATTTGCTGTTACCTCAAAGCAAGTAATGATGCCTCTGTTTTGTGTGAAGGGTTATCCTACAAATACCTGCATGGTTTTAGTTATCTACATTCAGACTCCTCTTAATTTCATACATTTGCTTATAGACATTCATTCATTCATTGAAAACCTTTATCAAATACCTACCATTAAGATAATCTCCTAATAAATAAAAAATTAACACTTTATGTATCTCCACCAAAATAGTCCATTCAGTCATATAACCATACAAACAATACCTAATACAACATACACCTTCAAGCTTCCCTCGTCTTCTGTGATAGTGAAAAGTACCAAAATAATGAACTGAATTATAGTTGAATAATCCACCGGAACTTTCTATGAACTTTAAAATCAGTGAACTGCCACTTGAATATAGGAGAAAGTATTTTTTAGCTTTTTTCTTTTAATACCTAAAACTACATGGGTTCACAGAAAATGTTATACAGAGAGTAATTGCTGTGTTAACTGATTATTTTGAACATAAAGGAAATTAGTGGCTAAAACAACATAAAAAATCAGATCAGCACAAATGAATATGTACACTGATTGGAAATTCCCTACTACCACTGAGCTTAAGAAAATTTTGAGTGAGGTATTATGGTACATAAATCACCAGTGGAATAAAATACATATTTTATAAGCTTCAAATTTCTTTACTTTATATTTTCTTTCCAGTACAACAGAAAAATTATCTTTTTTTCCCAAGTAACATAATTTTGGGGATTTTATTGACCACACTGTAGCTCTTTTTTTTTTTTTTTCTTCCCAAGCTTTAGCTCTTAACAAAGACTCAGATCTTATGTGTGGGAGAAAAAAGTGGTAGGGAGAAGTTTACCACAATTACCAAAGATTTTGTTGACACATTTTATTAGATAATGGGATACTATGCTTCACAACATTGGCAGTATTAGGAATTACAACATATGGCTTTATCTCAGAGCAGTGGTGATGTCTCCATTTTATATAGAGTTAGGATGATTATCTTACTGGTGAGTCCAGTTTGACCATAAACTTTCTACTACTCTTTTCTGTGCCTTTTCTCTTCCCTTTGGTTTCTCTGTCTACCCCCCTCCCCGCCCCAGGTTTCAGCTTAGACTTCCCTTCCTCCAGGAAATCAGAGAAGCACTATTTTTCAGTATAGAAAAAGGATTTCGTCACAGAAGTGCGTTTGTGACTTACAATACAGAGTGTGTGTGTGTGTGTGTTTCTTATGCTAGTACATGTAATAATCTTAAAATGATAAAGTCTAAACTTAAAAGTGAGATTTATGTATTCTATTCCAATTTATAGCCAAACTAAATGTGACAGAATATAAACTCCTGACAAGTTGTGATTATAATGGAAATCCTGGCAATTCTTCAAGTATGCTTCTAGAATACATCATAATATTTTAACTCTTCATACTTAGGCCTGGAATAAAGTTAAATTATAGCGTTTTCCCCACAGGCATTTAATCCAATAATTATAATTAAATCTGTTCAGTTGCTCATTTTGAGATGATCACTGGGCTTTTCCTTACTCACCAGACAGTAATTAATGAGTTATGAAAGATTTGTTAAGATAAAATATTTTTAACTGGGGCAAAGGGTCACAATTTTTCTATTATCATTAAGCACTGACCAAACAATGACTCCAAATGGGAAAAGGCAATTTGATGCACAATGAAATCTTTAGATCCTGGTTTTGAAACATATGGAAAAATATAAACTGGATTCAGTAGCAGACTACACTCTAGTTGTGTGTTTGTATGGTTTTCATAATGCAATTGAAAAGAATCATTGCTGGAAAACTCTGATATTACTAGTTCCTTTGTGCATCTTTCCGGGCCTAAGAATTGACAATGTTAGTAAATTAGTGAAAGGTGCCATGGAAACAGCCTAGAGGAAATAGAATTTATAAAATGTGTGCATATTGAAGCTATGGGTCTTTAAACAAGCATAGATAAACCTTTAAAATTATCAAGGCATAACTTTAAAATGAACTGTTCATGACATCATGGTAGACCTAGGGGTTTATACAATTTTAAAAGATTTTCTGTGAAATGTATCAGAGTAAAAAGCCATTCATATAGTGGCACAACCGTGACCCATATGCTTAAGCTGGGACGTGTTCAGATTCTTAAGTGTACTTGCATATAGACTAATTATTGCTTTCATTTGGGTTATTTGAAAACATTGTTAAAATATAAANGTTTGATAGCTCTGTGGGTGAATTCCTGGGACCTGATGATAATCGGTCTCCTACTCCTCCGCCATCTTGCCGCTCCCTCCGATGATTTTAAATTATAGAAGCCAAATTCCCAATACTGAATATTTCAGAAGTAAGTTCTTATAAGTTTTATTGTTTTCCAATGAATGATATTCAATAGTTCAAGTGATATATATTGGATACAGAGAGAAAACTGAGTTGACCCCCAAGAACTTAAAAAAAAAATGGGTGGCCTTTTGTGGTAAGACTGCCTAAATGTTTCAAATTCTGTTCTCCCTTCCTGTTCATAAAAGAAGATTACGTAACCCTCCCACAGTGAAATGTGGGCACCAATGACATTCATCACTTCTAGGCCTGATCCTTAGAATGTGCCTTAAGATCTTTCGTGATGTTTTCCCTGTTGACATGACTGGAAGTGAAGATATCCATGATGGAAAGCCACAAAGATAGAAGAATCCCGGATCCCTGAGTTTCCACTTAGAGGAAAACCACCAAGGAGATTTCACTGAACCTGTATAAGATTATGACATGAATGATAAGTATGATTTTATTGTATTATCCATTGAGGTTTAGAGATAGTTGATTATAACAACCTAGTTTTAATTACCTTAACGTAGACAGAGAAGTTTGCGTTGGGTGGAGTTGATGGTGAAACAAAAACCTAAATTGTAGGGCACTGGTATAGCAGCTGGACATGAGCTTTGTAGAAACAAAGCAGATTGGATGGCTAGAAATTTGTAGCTTTCTTGAGCTATAAAATTCAGTTACATTTAGAACCCAAAGAATAAAAGATGGGACTTTTGAGCCATGTTGGTTCAGTAAAACTTCTCCATTTCATAAGGTGACTAATAACTGTCAATGGAAGAGATCATCGCTTACTACCTGAAACAAATAAGCAAACAAAGCCCTGAATTTATTGCTTATTTAGAAGAGGAGAGCTACATTTGTAAAATATATATAGTCCATGAGCAGAGACTGGCCCCAGATACACAGCATTTGGGGAAGCCAGCAACTGGAAGGCTTTCAGAAACAGAAGATAGAGATTGATCTTTAGTGATAAAATGAATAAGACTGTTGTCGACTGGCTTTCAGAAGGGTGTGCACTGGAGCCAGGGTGCTGTTGATTGGCTTTCAAAGTATGATTACAGATGCAAAGTTGTAGCTGATTAAGTAGGATGGATTTAAAACCAGTTCAAGTTGTTACTTCTTGCTATGGCCAGAAAACAATTCATTTTTTCTTAGGAGATTTGGAACTTTTTATTTTTGGGCTAAGATGAAATTTTTAAAATATGGTTTTCTCACTCTTGGTTTTCCATAATTCTAAAATAATCACTATTAAGTTGAGACACAAAGGCATCAGAAAGAGGAAGAGAAGTAAAACAATCTAAGGACTTTATCTGGAAAAGAATATTAGGTATCGCTATTGACAAGTTCCAATGAACTAGGACCAACTGGATATAGGTGAATAGGTGAAAAGCCTGCTAAGTTTTTTTTAATTAAATTAAATTAATTTTTTTATTATTATGTTTGATTATCCAGCAGATAATACATCATTAGTTTTTGATGTAGGGTTCAACGATTCATTACTTGCATGTAACACCCAGCTCTGGGCCAGAGATTCCTACATGGCCTTGTTTGCTCTGACCCTGTAAAGAGGAGACTACTAAGTTTTTGAAGGAACTAGATTGCCAGAACGCCATGAGCATGGACTTGCATCAACACTAGGCCTCCCCCAATGTCCACTTCTAATAAGTCCAAGGAGAAAAAAATAGATCACGAAGAACATACTGGAGAGCAGAGCCAGGGACCATAGAGAATAACAGACAAACCACCCCCTTCCAGAGAATGGATGCAGGGTCTATTCAGAGAACTTTGAGTGGGACTTTCACAATATCTGCCTTGCTGGATTTCATCACTGCAATGGAATCATAATTGTCATGTGCCTTCCTCTCTTTCTTTTCCTGTATAGGAGATTTTAATTATGGCTTTCCAGTCCCTGCTCCATCACTATATACTGGTTGGAGGCATGTAGACCCCATAAAATTGATCCTAAATGAGTCTATCTGTAAAAACTTTAGAGAAAATACTTTAGAAAAAATATGAATACGTCAACGAAGAAGAAGAAGGATATAACAATACATTAAGGAAATAAATCAGTAAGGATTTATTGTTAAAACTAAGTATTGATGTAAAAACTAACTAATATAGTTCTCAAACTAAAATCTCACCATTTCCACATTATTTAGAGATGGACAAGTGGCAGTGGAAATTAAAAGGGAATTTGGCAGAACAATTTTTTGTTGCATTTATAGTTTTTCTCCATGAAGTCTGCAATTTGGGACTTCCTGCTGTGCAAGCATCTAGTCCCATGTGCTCTAAGGAGCACCAGTGTGTTTCAGACCAGACATCTGCAGGTGGTGCTAGACCAGCTGTGCTACATTTCAGTCCTCTTTACAAAAACAATCAGGGACAGAGAAGAGAATTGATGGGATGGAGTGCTGGCCTCTTGGATTCACATACCTTGACTACAGGCTTTGCGCTCCCTAAACATGTGGTCCCGAGATGGATCTGTATTTATTAACTCCATGTGTTCTGATCACAGCTTTAGATTTTATAGAGGTAAAGACTGGCTTCATCCACTGCTGTGAACTGAATGTTTATAATCCACCCCCCAGATTCATATGTTGGAGTCCTAATCCAACATGGGATAGGATTTAGAAGTGAGGCCTTTGGGGGGTAATTAGGATTAGATGAGGTTATGAAGGTGGAGTCCCGTGATGGCATTAGTGTTCTCATAAGAAAAGAAAGCTATCAGACCTCTCTCTTTGTCTGCTTCTCTGTTTCTCTGTACCTCTATCCATCTCTGTCTGTCTCTCTGTCTCTCATATGTGAGGATAAGGCAAGAAGGCAGCTGACGGTCAGCTGTAAGCCAGGAGGAGGGTTCTCAACAGAATTTGCCCATGCTGGCATCCTGAACTTGGACTTTTAACCCCTACAACTGTAAGGAATAAACTTTTGTTACTTAAGCCACCCATGGCTTAAACTATAGAATTTGTTACAACAGCCCAAGCTATCCGAACACCCATGGAAGCCTGATGAATTTTATTTACAGACAAATTAAAATTAATGGAAATGTTTGTTTTTTAGGATTGGAGCAAATAAACAACAATAACATTTTTGTAAACCCAGAAGCAAAGAAGACTGAAAAGCCTGATGTCTCGAACACTTGTCTCTAGGAATCAATTTTGATCATAAAATGAATGAGGCGTAGAGTATCTTAAAACTTTTACTTCCATGGTGCCTAGGTAGTGTAGTTGGTTAAGCCTCTGACTCTTGGCTTCAGCTCAGGTTATGATCTCAGGGTTGTGAGATGGAGCCCCAAGTCAGGTTCTGGGCATAGCGTGGAGTCTGCTTGAGTTTCTCTCTCTTTTTCGGCCTGCCCTCACCACTCCCTTCAAATAAATAAATAAATCTTAAAAAAAAAGACCTATTCTTCCATCTTACTATTAAAAGGCTCAATGGAGCAGTAGAATGAAAGCATAATAAAGGAATACCAGCTTTATTAGGCTAGAAGAAGGAGATTTCCTTAGGAGGAATGTTGAGATTTTAGGCTGATGAGGCAGCTATAAGAAAAGGAGATCTAATAGTATGAGCTAGAACTTTGGAAAGGGAAAACATACCCATGTGTAGCTACTTAAAAAAAACAAAAACAAAAACAAAAAAACAATAATGTGGGGCAGGAGAAAACAGATTTTAGTTACTAACATATCAGCAAGAATGAATCAAGACTCAAAGAAATCTACCAGAGGAAGAACAGTAAGATCTCAGAGACCAGACTGAAAGGAATTCCCCTAGAGGAACCATAATCAAGAAGCTGTTGATACCAATCCTTATAAAGTTACTGGTAGAATCAATAAGTGCAATTGGAAAACCAGCCCCTGAGTAATAACCTTTATTTAGGGACCTTTGTGGTGACATGGTGAGAGTAATGGGGAAGAAGTTATTGCTTATACCTCCAAAGAAACATGGGCAATAAGAAACATAAAGGAAGGCACAGGGAAGTAAAAACACTACAAGGAAAGCCAGGCAGGACAATGATTAACAGAGTGGGTCTAGGTTAGAAGTAGGTCTAGAGGGAGGATGCCTCCTGAGTAGAATTACCCAACCTCTGCCATTCATGTAGCATAAATCACTTAAACCCTGGACAACTCCAAACTGGAGAAGGAATTCTACCTGTGGAGCACATGGTCCTGATGGGTGAGGCCTCAAAAGCATCAAAATTCTTTCAGTGAGGAATGTGGGGAAGGGGATTCTCCAGCTGATATATCTTCTGTGGAGAAGATGTCCCTGAGAGTCTGATTTTAACTGTTCCTACAATTCCAAACAGAGGCCACTAAAACAACCATGATCCAGGTCTTAAAAGGCTTATTTTCCAAAAATGTATCATTCATTCATTCATTTAGGTTTAGATCTTGAGAGAGCTCTTCTGTATTCACATTACAGTTTCAGAACTACAGGGTAAAAAGGGGCAATCCAACTACAACTTGGAAGTATCTGAATCCACTGGGTAGAAAGAATTAACACCCCAAGATGTTTCAGATTGCTCAACTTCTGGGGTCTTAAAGGAACTTCATCCACGCTCAGCTGTAGTTGCTGAGGGAATCCCGGTTCTACCCAGGCCCTGGAGTGACAGTAATAAATGGGGGTGGGGGCAATGGAGCAGTGGTTTTCAGATTTGATGATTGTGTGCTTACATTTCACTACATTTTAGCTTAAAGCAAGGACATTTTTTACTTTAATTACTCCCTGAAGATTTGATAACGAAATAAACTTTATACTCAAATTGGAGGCATCTCTACATTGATTGACTACACAGACCCACAGAATCCATTATTGCACCACTTTTTTTTTTTATGCATTGGCTCTGGTGAGCCACATGGAACTACATAACTCAACATACTTTGAAATAGGGAATAAGGATAGAGTGTGCATCCCAGGATAGAGCGAGGTTTGGAGTTAGTTTGATTAGTACAGACTTTGACCCATGTCAGCTCTCTCCGGTAACAAAATATAAAGGGCACACTGTAAAATGAGGTCCATAAACAAAAGGGGTTAGGGCTTCATGAGGACAGGAGATGGACTATCATGACAAAGTGCGTGCGTGCATGCGTGTGTGTGTATGTGGTATAGTGGTGGCTAGTCACACCTCTGGTTTATTTTAGATTTAATGGTTAAGAAAGGAAAGTGACAGAGAACGTTCAGAAGGAACTGCCTTTCCCTCTGCATCCTGGTTCCATAAAACACGTCTGTTAGTGTAGCACCTTGGGCAGCTTGCCCATCTCTTATTTGCTCCTGAAGGAGGCTTGAGTGATCTGATTGGTGGATGACATCCATGCTTCGTGTTTGTTAATTGAATGGAACTGATCCACTAACTGGGCCGCAAATCAATTTGAGGCAGGAATTCTACTCTAGATCTTGATGTTTCTGCAGGCAGGCTAGCCCAAGGTCTTGAGTTGAAATGGAGGAGCAAGTTCCTTTCATCAAGCAATCTAAAGTCATATTATCCAATTGGCCCTATCAGGAATAAAGCTGATATTTTCATCTCCATCTGGGTCTGATTTCTTAAATGTATCTCAGTGTGAGAGGGGAAGAAAAGACTATTATTTACTGCTTCCCTGAACATCAACTCTCCTCCCTGTGAAGCCTATGTTACTGCCTTAGCTTGGGATGACTGACACCAAAACTCCCTTCCTTTATGCAAACAATTGCATGACTTACAGGAAGGCTTAAGCCTAAGTTACATTTTCCATAAAGTGAGGCACACCCAAGTCAGAACTCTAGGTCCTTCACGATGTGAGCATGGACTCAGTAAACCATCTTCCCTGAACTTGTTTTCCCTCTAACAGGACTATATGGATTCTTAAATGAGACCTATTTAAAAAAGCAGCTAGTAGCAGGCCCAGTACAAGAGATGTTCAACAAGAGATTATTCTTTTTAGTATTCATGATAACTTCTCAGGCAAAATCAATTTTTTGAGATAACGTGTCACAGTTTCTAGGTCATCATAGTTGGTAAGTATCAATTCCTTTCAGTTCAGTCTTTACCCCTGAAGAATGAGTAATAGAATTAACTAAAGAAGTTCAGCTTTATTTGTTAAATGAAAAAGTGCAATGTAAAAATCTCATAAAGGAACATCTGTCAAGTGAAAGTCATACAATCTTTACTTGGGAAAGTTCTAGTTTGTGCTCCATTATTTATGGTACAGATTTAAGATCATGTTGGGTGGCCCAGCTGTTCTTCCTGTGCTTTAGGAATGTCGGGCAACGCATACTTCTTAAATCCAAAAGCAATAGCTCTTTCCCCTATGATCCAGCTCAAGATGGAGTTAGAGTTGGTTGGACAAAAAGTTGAGTAGGGCCATAAACCAAAGCTGGGCTTTGCCTCTTCTAGTTTGCATGCTTTCTGTGGTTTATAGTGTGATTGGTAACCAGGAAAGCTCCATATAACCAGTTCACTGCATCTGGGTTAAGATATATGCAAAATTATAAACATTGGCGAGCCTCAGCTGAGGAGAGGCACCATGTTTACTCAAGAATATGGCATGATAGTAATTCAGGTTCTGGCATATAATTTATTTTTAAGGCCAAAATCAAATGACCCACGTTAGAAGGCTTTTATTGAAGCCTCAGGCATGTAGTGCTTATTTGATTTTTAGAAGAAATCAAGGAGACATGTAGGCGAGTAAAGGGGAGAAAGGGTAGAGAGGGTTAAAAAAAAAACAACCTCTTGTTAACATGAAATCAATTTTAGAGGTTTTTTTTCAATCTTTGAAAGAGTGATATTACTGGACCAAATGATAGTCTCTCCATAAAGAAAACACTATACCACTTCTCAAAGTAATTCTTAATATGCATCTAAAGTTTCATTGTTAAAGAGTCAAATTTTCCAAATCAGAGAAAAGTATTACTTCATGGTTCCCAAGTTTCCAATCACTTACCATATGAAACATTGAAGTTTAAGAGTCAAATGCTCCAAGTGAAAAGCATCTGTTTGATGTCGGCAAGGTCTCTGACAAATTCAGTGTTAAAAGACTCTTTGTGCCGCTCTTTGAAAATATATCACTTTATAATAAATCTCTGGGTTCTGACACTCTCAGTGATGAGGTTTGCTTTATAGACTTATGCAAGAGGATCTGTTCGCTGCCCCTGGCTCTCTGTGAGATGAGAGTGGCAGATTTGAAAATCTAAATTAACAGACAGCTTCACGCTTTGGTGCTGACCTAAGGATCTGTATTTTCTTTACATTCAGAACACACATTCTCACAAGAGTGAAAGCCCCTGGCTTATCCAGTTTCATGTTTCTTCTCCATTTCTGGAAAAGAAGACACCCAATTGTTAAAAATGCAAGGAATTCAAGATGCTGAAATGTTAACGATATAAGTTGATGAGGCCACGTCCTTATGGCACGTGGATTCGGACACTATCCGTGGGATTATTTCGGCCACTGTGGGGGCTGGTTGATTTTGCGTGGAGAAGAAATTCAATGTAACATATTCGATTTTGTGACTGCTTTGGGCATGAAGGCCATAATAAAAACGGATATTTTACTCAACATCGAAGAGTATTGTGATTGTGAATTAAATACCTAAAAGTAACACACTTTTCTTTAAGGTTTTATTTACTTATTTGAGAGAGAGAAAACATGCACAAGAAGGGGGGGAGAAGCAGAGGGAGAAGGAGAGGAGGAGAGAAAGGATCCCAAGCAGATTCTCTGCTGACTGTGAGCCTGATGCAAGTCTTGATCCCACAACCCTGAGGTCATGACCTGAGAGGAAGTCAAGATTTGGACTGAGTAACCAACTGAGCCATCCAGGTGCCCCCAAAGTAACACACTTCTTTAGATAACACAGAAAAGCACAAAGGAAGTGAATCCCTCGCTAGAAATAGCCACTTCGGCATATATTGATTTCTCTTATACACACACACACATACGCACACATTTATATGTGTGACTTTAAAAAAATAACATAGACTTCTTCACATATGCTTCAAGTATGTAGTTTTGTCAGATATTGTCAGGAACATCTTTCAGTTTCCCGGTGTGTGGTATGTGTGTGTCTACACACACATATGTTCATTTTAATGGTTGCATAATATTCCATTATATGGATAGTCACATTGAAACCATCACCCAGGCAAATAATTAGATGATCACCAATAACTTATGTATACCATCAGTTTTCTCACATATTTTATTCCCTTTCCCTCCCACCAAAAGAAACCACCGTCATGAGGTTTCTGAGTTTATATCTATCTCATTTTCTTGTATTAAAAAAAAAACTACACACACACACACACACACACACACACATACACACACACCATGAGCAAGTTCAAGATGTGGCTTATTTTTTCTGGTATCTGGCCTTTATAAAAATGGGATCATCTTACTTGTGGTCTTTCTTGTATCACCTAACATTACTAATGTTTTTAAGATTCATCCATGTAATTCATTCCTGTGTAATATATTCCATGTGTTAAAAATACCACTATTTATATGCATTCTGCTGTTGATAGACATTTGAGTTGTTAAGGGATTTGCGTGTATGAGTGTGTGTATGTGTGTGTGCATTGCTCTTATGAACACTACTGACATGAATATTCTTGTGCATGTCCCTGATAAATACACAAAAATACCTATTGTGATCCAAAAAATACCAGATCATGAATTATGCTAACATTTGGCTATCCAATAAAATGTCAAATTTTTTCCCTGAAGTGAATTGTACCCATTTCTATTCCCATCCAAAGTATATACAAGTGCATAAAAGTTGTGGTTGCTGCATATTCTTACCCACACTGGACAGTTTTTTATTGTTTTTTGTTTTCTGGGTTTTTTTTCCCCATTTTTAGCTATTCCTGTGGGGGTGTAGTGGTAAGGTGTCGGGCTTTAACTAGTATTTCTCTCATGACCAGTGAAGCTGAGTACCTACTCATATGTTTATTAGACATTTGGCTATTTCCTTTTGTAAAATGTCTGCTCATATCTTTTACCCATTTTCTACTGGCTTCATTCTCTGTTTATTTAAGTGTAGGAATGTAATAACACATTCTGAGTTTGCTGTTGAATATATTGGAGGCAAATATTTTTTCTCATCCTCTGATTTACCATCCCATTCATTTTATGGTATCTTTTGATGAACAGAAACTCTTAATTTAAATTTAGTCCAATTTGTTACACGTTCCTGTTATAGCTAGCATGTTTTGTGTAGCACCAATTGTGTTTAAGAGATATATTTGCCTACTTACAAAGATATCTTCCTCTGTTCACTTCTGAAACTTTGGCTCTATTACCCTTTATAGTTAGATCTTCATTTTATCTAAAATTGATGTTTGTGTATGGTACAGGACTCAAAATTCACATTTTTTCCCATATAAATAGCTGATTTACATAGCATCATTGACTGGAATAACTATGCTTTCTTAGCAATCCCCTTTTACCCTTGTCATAATCTGGTGACCATATATATGTGAGTCTGTTTCCTTCTGTTCTATTGGTCTATTCTCACAGCAATGGCTCAAAATATTTTTTTTTGTCCATTAAAATTCTTTAATATAGGCAGCTGTTTACTTTTCTTTCTTTCTTTCTTTCTTTCTTTCTTTCTTTCTTTCTTTCTTTCTTTCTTTCTTTCTTTCTTTCTTTCTTCTTTTTTTTCCAGGGGTACAGGTCTGTGAATCATCAGGCTTACACCTTTCACAGCATTCACCATAGCACAAACCCTCCCCAATATCCATAACCCATCCACCCTACCCCTACAGTGGCTCAAAATATTAAAGTTATTTTAGAATAGGTCTTGAGGTCTGGTAGTAGTAGTCTTCCAACTTTGTATTTATTCTTATCATTAGACTTGGCTATTGGAGGCCCACTGAATTTCCTTAAACATTTTCTAATCACCATGTCAGTATCCACAAAAGAAGTTGACATTTTGACTGGAACTGTATTGAAATTATAGTTCAATTTGGGGAGAATAGGTATCATTACAATGACTTTTGCTTTTAATGAACATGGTATATGTTCTTCCAATTATTTAGGATTACTTAAGTTTATCTTGATAATGTTTTGGCTTTGTTTAATTTTTTGTTTTTAATGTATAGGTCATGTATATTTTTATTATATTTATTCAGAGATGTATGTTGGTTTTTTATATAAATGTAGTTTTTAAATTTAATTTTGTATTTGTTTATTGCTACTATATAGAAACATAATTTGTTTTTATTGATCTGCTACAAGGCAAACTTTCAAATCTCACTAATTAATTCCAATAATTTGGTTGTACATCATTTAGGTTTTCCATGTTTAAAATCATTTTGTTTCCAAAAATTGCAATTTTATTCCTTCTTCTTCGATTCTTATGCCTTTCATTTCTTTTCTTGCCTATCGCCCCAAGGAGGAACTCTAGTTCAATGTGAAATAGAATTGAAAGGAGTAGACAACCTGTCTCTATTCCCAATATCAAGGGGGAAATCTTTCAATAAATAACAAGTAAATATGATGTCGATATTTTGTAGATACCCTTCATCAAATTAAAAACACTTCCTTCTATTCCTAGATTCTAAGAGTGTTTATCATTAATGGATGTTAAATATTATTTTTCTATCTATAAAGGTGATAAAAATGAAAGAAAATCCGCACGATTTCTCTCCCCTTTTCTCTTAATGTGACAAATAACATTGAGACCCCATTTGGTTATGATGTGTTATTCTTTTTATGTATTGCTAGATTTGGATTGCTAATATTTTATTTAGGATTTTTTTCACCTATTTTCATAAGATAAATTTGCCTGTAATTTTCCTTTTTGTAATGCTTTTATCAGGTTTTTCTATCAAAATTTAATTGCATCATAAAATGAGTTAGGAAGTGTTCCTTTTTTCCTATTCTCTAGAAAAGTTTTTATAATATTGGTTTTATTACTTCCCTAATTGTTTGGGAGAATTCACAAGTGAAACCATCTGAGCTTAGGGTTTCTTTGTGGGGAGGTTATTTAATAACTGATCCAATTCGTTAATAGGTAAAGAACAATTTTGATTCCCTATTTATTCTTGTGTTTGTGTTGGTAGGTGTATTTTTCAAGAAATGTGTACTTTTATTTAAATTTTCAGATTTACTGATGTTTTAATTATTTACAATTTTCTCTTATAACATTTTTAATATCTATACAAAATGTAGTAATGGCCACTTTTATCAGAAGGCTAATTTGAAGCACCAAGCTTTAATAATCAATCTTATTAGTCTTGTTAATTTTCCTTTTAAAAGAACTCTCTTGGTTTGACTTTGTTGATCCTTCTGACTACACGTTTGTTTTCCTAGTTTACTAATTGTTGCCCTAACGTGTATTATTTTTCATCCCCTTCTTTTTTGATTTAATTTTCAGTAATTTGTCTATTTGTTTAAAATAGATAATTGTTTCTTTCAGCTTTCTTTCCAATATATGTATTTAAGGCTATGTGATTCTCTCTACCTATGGTTTTAGTTACATTCTACACGTTGTCATATTCTAATTACCATTTAATTTAAATTGTTTTTCAACTTCATTGCGGTTGTTCTTTTCAAATCCCATTTGGTCATAATGTACTGCTACTCCTTTTAGGTATCGCTAGATTTGGTTTGCTGTTATTTTATGTAGAATTTTTTTCATCTATTTCATAAGATAAATTTGCTTGTCATTTTCCTTTTTGTAATGTTCTTATCAGGTTTTTCTATCAAAGTTTAATTGCATTGTAAAATGAGTTAGGAAGGGTTCCATTAGTCAACAGGTGACAGTTTCTTATCTGGGAGGGAAGCGTGGTGTATGGTCTGAAAATGTCCTTATTTTGCCTTTATCTTTAAGACCATGCATACTGCATAGGGGAAGGGTAGGAAAAATAAAATAAAATAAAAACAGAGAGGAAGGCAAACCATAAAAGACTCTTAACTATAGAGAACAAAGGGTTGTTGGAGGGGAGGTGGATAGGGCGGGGGGATGGGCTTGATGGGTGATGGGGATTAAGGAGGGCACTTGTGATGAGCACTAGGTATGTAAGTAATGAATCACTAAATTCTACACTAGAAACCAATACTAACTACACTGTATGTTAACTACCTTGAATTTGAATAAAAGACTCTATATCTGTATAATGAATGCTACATTGGCATGTATTTTCTTTCAGCACTTCGAAGATGTCATTCCACTGACTGATACAGTCAGTTATTTCTGATGAGAATTCAGTCTTCATTCTTACTGTTGCTTCATTACAAATGATGTGTATTTTCTACATTCACCTCTAAGATTTTTCTCTTTGTATTTGTTTTTTAGCAGTTTTAATATGATCTCCTTGCTTATGAATTTCTCTCTTATTTTACTTGGTGTTCACAGTAATTCTTGAAGTTGTGGATTGATGTTCTTAACTCTTACCTGCTTTTGTATTATTTCTGTCCCATTTTCTATTTTTCTTCTGGAACTTCACTTCTACACAGATTAATCCTTTTCACTGTGCCATATATTTTTTTCCACCCTTTTTCTGTGTTTGTTATTTTTTATTTTCTATCTTTGCTTCAGTGTGGATATTTTCCACTATCTTTCAGTTTGCAAACCTTCTTCAGCTGCATGCAGTCTGATATTAAACCCATTTATTAAATTCTTAATTTGGGTTCCAGAGGCTTTACTTTTAGAGTTTAAATTTGCTTTATTATATAGATTCCAATTTTCTTTTTTAAAAATTTATTTATTTTTGAGACAGTACCTGTGTGAGCCTCAAGCAGACTCCCTGCTGTGGACCGAGCCCCACTCCTGGTTCCAGGTTCCATCCGATGACCCTAGGATCACGACCTGAGCTGAAATCGAGCTGGTCACTTAACTGACTGAGTCACCCAGGCCCCCCTATAGATTCAAATTCTCTGCTCGTATTCTTGATATTGTAACTATAACTATTTTGATATCTGTATTTGAAAATTCTAATTTTCCAATATCCCATGCACCTATTTCTTTATTTTTAAGATTTTTTTTTTTTTTACTTTTTAGCTGTCTTTACACTCAACAGGGGGCTTCAACTCATGACTCCGAGACTGAGAGTTTCACACTTTACCAGCTGAGTCAGCCAGACGCCCCAGCATCTTTTTCTATTGTCTATTTTTTTCTTTTTTAATTTTTTAAAAAGATTTATTTTTATTTATTTATTTATTTATTTACTTACTTATTTGAGAGAGAGAGACAGAGAGCATGAGAAAGAATGAGCACAAGCAGGGGTGAAGGGCAGTGGGAGAGGGAGAAGCAGGCTTCCTGCTCAGCAGGGAGCCCAATGCAGGACTGGATCCCAGGACCCTGACATCGTGACCTGAGGTGAAGGCAGATGCTTAACCAACTGAATGACCCAGATGTCCTTTTTCTTCTGATTTTTGTTTGGTCTTGTCCCTTGGAATGCCTGATATTTCATAGGAAAACATGAGAAATAATTTCATGCTTTGGATGATGTTATCTTTCTCCAGAGGGTTGACTCTATTTTATTAGGCAGTGAGCCTAGGAAAGATTATCATAATCCAATCATATATTAAGCAGATTTAATTAGTTCTCAGCCTTTGTGAGATTTTTGTCTATATACAGTTGATTGCTAACACTAGAGTGAATCCCTTCAAGGATCGAAGTGAAAATTTATATATTTAACCAAGCCTGCCCCTTGGTTTTCCAACTAAAATTTTTATTCCCCAACCCAGTAAGATTGAAAGATTTGCTCACCTTAGTGGCTTCTTCATTTATGGCTTGCAAATTAGCAAACGTCTTGAGGAGAAAAGTGGAGATGAATATTACACTCACACCTTCTTCTCGCCCTCTGTATCTTCTCTTGTTCCCTCAATTTCATGCTGCCTTGCTAGTTCTCTAGTATTTTAGAATTGGTGTTTAAATTTGTCCAGTGTTTTTAGCTCTTCTCAGTTGGATGGTTGTGCTGCCATAAACTAGTCTGAAGCTATTGCTGAATTTTTAAATATGAGGGAATTAACGAAATACTTCAAAGCAAAGAGCAAAAATATAAAAAGAATGATATCATGAGGTAAAATAGGCAAGATCTAAAGAACAGATCAGGAAAGCTAACATAAGAATACATTCCAGAGTAAGAAATAAAACCCATGAAAGAGGGAAAATAATTTGCCATGGGAAATTTATCAAGGATAAAATGATTTTTTTTTTCTATATTGAAGAGCTGAATCTAAAGCTTAGACAGGCTCCATGTTCCAGGATGAGGGGACACAGACACATCTTGTCATAACCTGAACAAACTTTCTGAACTCATAGGCTAATAAAGGAAAAATCTTCCAAGCAAAAAGAACTTACCAGCCATCAGGGAATGCAAATTAAAACCACAAAGAGATGTCACTTCACACTCACTAGGATAGTTATAACAAAAAGCATAGATAATAGCAAGTGTTGGAGGAGGCATAGAAAAATTGGAACCTTCATATACTGTTGGTGAGAATGTAAAATGGTGCAGCTGCTTTGAAAAATAGTTTGGCAGTTCCTCAAAAATTAAACATCAAGTTAACTTTTACCCCAGCAATTCTGCTCCTAGGTGTATACTAAAGAGAAATGAAAACTCTTGTCCACAAAACAACTTATATATGAATGTTCACATATTTCAATGTTTAAATGAAAACATTTATGCATATCAGCTACTTTGTTTCCTTTTTTAAAAAGATTTATTTATTTATTTTAGAGAGAGAGAGAGAGAGAGAGAGAGAGAGAGAGAGAGAGAGAGAGACTGTGGTGGGGGGGCAGAGAAGGAGTGAGTGAGAAACTCTAAGAAACTCTAGGCAGACTCCCCACTCAGTGTGGAACCCAACATGGGGCTCAGTCTCACAATCCTGAGATCACAACCTGAGTCGAAACCAAGAGTCAGATGTTTAACCAAATGGGCCACCCAGGTGCCCCGTACCTACTTTGTTCCATTGAGTTGTCTCCCACATTTTTCTTCTTTTAATCACTGTAATCCATATCCTCAGAATCAGAATCTTTCAAAAGGCAGCCTGTATCCAGGTCTGCATCACATATTATTGACAAAAGGGTCAGCTCTGTTCTAACAGCTGAATATTAATTATTGGTGATGGTGTCAGAGAAAGATAAATTGGCTTTTCACATCACAGGTTGGGAGGATAGAGATTTAGACACCACATTTTTTTTTAACCCCTTGGGCAAATCTGACAGAATTTCTAGTTTATTGAAAATACAATTTTTTCCTGTAAAGTTTTTGTCAAAAGACAGAAAAAGGTTTTTGTTAGGCCTTTTTACTTAACATAGATTTACTTACAGTGCAGAGGGAAACATTAAGTACCAAGTTGAGAAAAATAACTTCATAGACTTTCCAAAGTAGAAATTCCCCTCACCTGATGGCTTCGCAGCTATGGTTCCTGGCTGGCCCCATTATCTTTGAGTCTGTCTCTGACACATGGATGTGAATGTGTGATCGGGCTGGGTGGTGGGCCGTCTGGAGTAGTGTGGGTGGGATTCTGGACTCACCTGGCCTTTTAGATGTTCTCCTCTCCTATTTGGTTTTTAAAAGGTCAGTGTGTGAACCACTTCAATGTCTCCCACTGTTTTCCTTTGCATTTTACGGTGCCTGTGTGAGCTCCAGGAGGGAGCACGTTTATTGTGCATGGCATTCAATTTAGATTCTACTAGAGCAAATAATTATAACAACTTGGAGGAAAAAACTGGAAAATAAGTCCCTGATGTAAAACTGGTCACAGGGCCAAAACGGTAGTGCCAATTATGATTTCAGTGCCTTACACACATTATATTGCCAACAGCCTTTTAAGAAATATTTAAGAAATAATTTATTGTTGGAATGGGCGGGCATACTAATATTTGTTCTCAGGCAGCCAATTGTCTTTGCATTAAAAGTTAATATTGAAGATTTCAATTCACTTTGCTAATTTTACTTTTTTTTTTTTTGTTGTTCTCGAATGAAGAACATTAATGGCAATAAATTGGCCAAAAAAGAAAGGGTGCCCAGAGGGCTGACTCAGCATCGTGTGGACCTGGGGCACATATAACAGTTCCTATAATTTTCTAACTAATGTTCCTTTCCTTGATTACATGTATTAAAAGCTGCAAGCCAATCACTGAAACAATAAAAGCTTATTACATTCTCCTTTTGTTGAAGTCAGGGATCCAGGTCTTGTGAAAGTCTTAAAATAAAGAATATGATACCTGTTTCCCTATGAAAGAGTTTCCACAGAGATGAATCATAAGCAAGTGAGCGTTCAGTCATGATACAATAGATAGTCTATAGTCCACTATATAATGACAAAAAAATTTGCAGAGAAATGCCTCATTGTTAAACAAACGGCGTGTGCCAGTATTAGAATAAAACTGAAAGGCTGTGAAAGATAAATAATAATTCTGTGAAAATGTCCCGGTGATTGGCTATGTCCAAGAAGGATCAAAGTAAACTTATGGATGAATTAGTTAATGCTGGAAAGGACCACTCCAATTATTCTTTGAAATTAAACTTCAAAGTTGCAGGAAAACTACTTTTTGTATGAGCATTCATAAACCAGACATTTCTTTCTTCAACAGTGCATGAATTCTTTTTGTGTTTCCCAAACCCTAAGAGGAATCTTCTGGAGGGACACAGTCAGAGTCCAGAGAACACAGGACCGTTTCAAACACAACCACTCATTAATACCCCTGGCAACGTACCACTTATGTATTTATATCAAAATGTACCCATCACACAAACTTAGGACACTTTCCAAACAGCTAATGACATGGAAGCTCCGGCCAAAGTCAATAACAACAACAAAATAACCTGCCAGCCTTAGCCAACCCTTATCTACTTCAAGTACAGAGATTAAATAGTTCAAGTCTGGATGAAGCCCCAGTAAGTACAGCCTCTGCCAAACCAACGAAGCTGAAATGTGGACAGGATATGCCTCTGCTTATCTGTGAGAGGTAGCCAGGCCTCAGGGGACCTGAATGTCCCTTAAACAAATGCCTCTTCTGCCTCAGGCTTGTGCTACTTCCCTTTCTTATGGGCTGTCACTAATAGACTATCCGGTGGAGGACCTCAGATTTATTCATTCCTTCAATCCTTGATTCACTAAATATTTGTTCCTATTCTGCAGATGAGGAAAGTCTCCTTGAGAATAAATGTCGACAAGTAATTTACTCAAGATCGCCCACTCAGTTAGTAAACTGCAGAGAAGAGACTGAAGCGAGATGGATATGACTCCGAAGTCACGTTCTTTTTTCCATTCGGGGGCCCTCTGACAGGGACTCCATCACAATCATCTCGGGCTCTCACATGCATTTCTGAACCTGATTCTGGTTTATTTAAACTAAGTTTTCTGTGGTGGGGCCCAGAAATCTATTTTAACAAGGATTTCTTGTGATTTTGATACATAGCCAGGTTTAGGAACAACTAAATCACAGCATACTAGTTTTCTAACTCCTAATATAGTTACTGATCCAAAACATTTACTCAGTAACTAATAATTTGGGGCGCCTGGGTGGCTCAGTCACTGAAGCAACTGAATTGGGCTCAGGTCATGATCTTGGGGTCCTGGGGATCGAGCCCCACGTTCGGCTCCCCGTTCAGCATGGAGTCTGCTGCAGTCCTCCCTCTGGTCCTCGCCCTGCTTGTGCACTCTCTCTGTCTCCAATGAATAATTAAAACCTTAAAAAATAGCTAATAATTTATTTGAAAAATATGTATTAAGCCCTCACTCTATCCCTGTCCTTGTTATAGGCACAGCAGTGAGGAAAAATTCCTGTCCTCTCTCAGCTTAGGGAGAGAGGTGGGGAGAGGAGACAGACAAAAACATGAAAGACAAGCAAGTTATACATTATGTTAGGAGATGGTTTAAGTGTTAAGAAAAAATATAGAGGAGTGTAAGGGGATCCATGAGGGTAGATATTAAACAGGTGGTCAGTGTTGCCTTCCCTGCAAAAGCGACATTGGAAGGAGGTGAAGAATGAGCCACGTGCATGTCTGCGAAGAATAACAAGGCAGATGGAACACCTAGCACAGAGGCCCTAAAGCAAGTACGTACCTCATAAATCCAAGAAATACCAAAGGGCCAATGTGGGTGGAGGAAGGGCGCAAGAGAGAGCAGAGAAAGTTGAAGTCAGAAAGGTAAGGAAGCGAAGAAGCTGGTGAGCCCGTGTTGGGTCTTACAGCTTCTTGTAAGTACTTTTACTTCTGCTCCAAATGAAATGAGAAACTTTTTAAAAGTTAAAAGTTAAATGAGTTATGAAGAGCTGATATATGAAATCATATAAAAAGTTATGATGAGCTGATATATGAAAACAAAGAATTCCATTTACAAAGGCCAGAAGAAGATTTTGAAAGAGTTCTAGTCCAGACTTCCATGAAAAGGCAGGTGTTTTTCTAGATTATTCCAGGGAAATGGTTACAATTTCACATGAGAGAAGGCTTCATTATTCTTTAGTCACCCATCTACTTCATTCAACTATTCATTAACCAAATATTTATTAAATCCACAACCTGCCCTGTGTTAGGTGCTATGCTAAGTGCAGAGGGTTTTACAAGATTTATGATTTGACCCCCAAAGTGTTCAGCAGCAGTGTATATGGTCCAGGTTGGCTGTGAAGTAATTGTTTATCCCCAACCTAATTACTTCCATTGTAATTAAGCCCCCTTTCCTTTGGCTGACTGTCAATAGGTGATGTAGGCAGTCAATGTGGTCACCAGGTTTATGTCTGTGACGAGCTATGGCTGGCAGTCTCTTCTAAAGGTTTACTGGGAGGGAAAGGTGTTGTATGCATAGGTTAATCTGAACGGGAATATCGGAGATTACTGGCAGAGAGGAAGTACCAGCATGGAGGGCATGAACACGAGAAAGTGAGAAAGTTCTCTTGTTTCCTGGGGTTGAGGGCAGGGAAAAGGGAAAAGGTGCTGCTTACTGCTTTTGGGGAGTAAGAGAGAAGCATGAGTCAAACTAGTTGCTTTTACTTATATAGCATATATTTTGAGCTTATTTTATTGCTATCGAATAGGGAAATGCTTTAGAGCAATAGCAAAATATGGAATGGAACCCGGGCCAAGAAAAAAAACTTAACACAGTGACTAATTCTTTTGAGATGATTCAGTTTGCAGACTTCACAGGTAGTGGAAATTGTGTAGTAATGCACAACATAGCAGAATAATAGTCACCTCAGTTTTCTTACTCCGAGGGATAAATAGTCAAGGACCAAAACATGATTAATGTCTTGATTATGCTTTAATAGAAGGACATTTTAGTGGCCACATTTAAAAGATTTTTCTTTGTGCTTTACCTCAGGGTCAATAAATCTATGCTAACTTTATGGCATAATGATTTTGTTTTATAAATATGTCAGCTTGAGGAATGATTGGAGCACATCCTTCCTTCTCCATCCAATTTTTTATTCCTAAAGATTTAAACTGATAATCTGAATTTTTACTTTCTGCAGGGCATCTTGATTATAAATATATCATAAATCATAAGTATAAACACATCATGCTATGAAGAAACAGAAAATCTCTCTGATACAGGAAACATCATTTTCTAAATATGTTCTTGCTATTTTAATTTCAAGACTAAAGAAAAATACAAATGCAAGTAGAAATCATAAAGGTACCTATTATCTCCCTGAAGAGGCAAAAGTATACACGACATTTTAAATTACTTGTATGAGATATAATGCCTGGTTGATAGTTCAAGTCTGATAGAGTATAAGTCTCAAGCTTAGATATTACTGATGGAAAATGAAACATATAGGCTAAATTCAAACCTCTCCCAAGTCATTAGCAGCGTCCAGGTGGAAGAGCAGCAGTGTGAAATCAAAGCATATGGTTCACTGTGCTGGAGCAGCTGAGTGGTCCTGTGATCAACTAGTACCGTGATTACTAGACTCTTACTAAGATCATACTATCCTGATAGCTGACTGCTTCTCCCAGGGCAGTATAGATGACCACCTGCCCAGGAATGACAACCAGCGCCACAGGTAAACCTTTAAAATCTCTTAAAAAGAACATGATTCTAGTATCAGGAATGATGTAGTGCTTCAGGTAGAGGGGAATGAAGAGATCAGCAAATCCTGTCTCCCTAAAACAACTGTAAAGCTAGACAAATTTAACAAAAATTATCATTCTAATGAACTGGAAAGATATCGAAGCAGTCTCTGAAAACCAGCAGCTTTGCTGTTGATGGGGGCTAGCCTTATCTGGACTGAAAAGGGGCCACACCCAGAAGTGACTGAGAAAAGAAAAGCCAGCCGCTCTCCTAGCCTGAGGTTGTAGTTTTTGATGGGAGGTAGTGGAATACCAGAGGGCTAGACAGCGAGATTCTGGAAATGAGATAGGCATTGAGGGCCTTGATAAGCATTCCATGCATCCTTGACTGTCTGGAAGCTGGTACTCATGAAGCAGAGACCTCAGAGGGCCCAACAAAAAATAAGAATGAAGGCAGACTTGAAAAGTGCCCAGACCTGGAATGTACTCCCCAAACCAAACACAGATCCACTAGCAGAGAGTGGGAGCTGGATAGACAGGAGGTGTGTGAGCACAGTGTGTGCCTATCATCAATGGACCACTAAACTGTGCAGACATAGGGGTTACCTCTAGGAAGGCAGGCTGAAAAAGGAAAAGAAGATTTTTTTTTCAAACTCTGAGCAGAGACATCAGTAGCCATACACTGCAGGGGTGATTTATTTTCTGCCGATTAAGCCTAGGCTAGTTCATTTTTTAAAATAAAGTAAGATAGAAAGTAAACAACAATAAAAACAAAAAAAAACAAAAAACAACAACAACAACAACAAAAAAACTCCCAGGATAAAAATAAAATGAGAATAAGAGTTGTTATATTATCTAAAATGTCCAATTCTCAAGGAAAAATAATGAAATCAAAAAACAGAAAAATACGATCCACACTCAGGGAGAAAAAGAAGCAGTCAATGGAAACAGACTTTGGGGGGCCTTTTAGTTGTACTTAGCAAGTGAAGACTTCAAAGCATCTATTACCTAACGTTCAAAACACATTTTAAAGAACCAATAGAGAATATGCTAACAATGATCCAGCACAGAGGGAACACCAATAAGGAAATCAAATATATAAAAAGTACCAAATTCTAGAGCTGATAAATATAACCACCAAAATGAAATATTCATGAGATGTACTCCAGAGCAGATTCAACATGAATGAAGAAACCAGTAACGAACTAGAAAATGGATCAATAGAATTTATCCAATCTGAAAAACAGAAAAACAACCGCAGACACATTAAACAAATCCTGAGACCTGTGTGTCACCACCAAGCATATCAATCCTGTATATAATCGGGAATCCCAGTGGCAGAGGAGAGAAAAAAAGGGACAGAACAGATATCTGAAGAAACAATTGGCTGAAAATACCCCCAACCTTTATGAAAAGCATTTATCATTGGCTCTGGAAAGCTAAATGAATCCCAAAGAGATTCTCACCTAGACACACCATAGTTGAATTATTTTTTAAAATGCTTTTATTTATTTATTTTTTGAGAGAGAGAGAGATGGGGTGGGGCAGAGGGAGAAGGAAAGAATCTGAAGCGATTCCCTGCTGAGCTCAGAGCCCATGCAGGTTTTGACCTCATGATCTTGAGATCACGATCTGAGCCAAAACCAAGAGTCGGATACTTAACCAACTGAGCCACCCAGGCATTCCCCGCCATAGTTGAACTATTGAAATCCAAAGGAAAGGAGAACATGTTGAAAGATTCAAGAGAAAGCTCTAGTATCTGGAAACTTAGATGCCTAGCAAATGCAGCAATGATCAAGGAGGCTGAAATGGATCTCACTCCATGAACCCAGATTCCTAGATCTTATGGTAAATACAAATGAAGACCTGGAGCCCTTTTTCATCTTGCATGATGCTCCGATGCATATCTTTGAATAGGAGGGTCTATTATTTTTGGAAAAGAGATTAAAAAAAGAAGATCCATAAATGAATCTATCCAACTTGAACTTGATCAAGTAATCTGATCAATGACAGCAGTACTGATTATTTTAGCAATGTTCTAAGGAATAAAAATTCTACTAAGAGCGATGATAGAATCCTAGGGAGAATGCCTGGGTGACCACAGGGAGCCCATCCTCCCAGGAATGAAAACAAACAGACGAAATCGATTCTGGATAGTCTAAACATGTGAAAACAATATAGCCATGCTTTTTCCCAGGTTGCTGGAATTTAATGGCCATGGCATCTGAAAACCTGCATTTAAATAGATGGATGGACTATGAGATCAAGGTGTACAGCTTCAAATGAAAGAAGAAGCTTTTTAATTAACAAAATGCTCAAGGTCAAGTCTATACCTTCTTATTCAGTATTAACAAGCAAACAAACAAACAAAAAGTTCTCTGATTCTTAATACTGTGTGTTCAGATCCTTTAGTGTGTTTTGGTGTCCATATGAGCTCACTTTCTGGATAATTGGAAAGTTAAGTAATTGCCTAGAAAAGGTAAACATTTGTTAAAGTCCTTAAGAGGATACTTAACTTATTTGATACGACTGCAATAAAATAGTAGTTTGTGTCAACATAAAATCCTTCTTGTATCTATCATATGATGTCATGTGAAACTGCCAACACACAGTTTTTGATGTAAGACTTTTTCAATATACTTCATTCATAATCAGAACCTACATTGTGATATCATTTTTTCCGTAAACTCCGAATAAATAAATAAAAGTGTGTTGACTTTGATTTATTTGTGTTTTCCTTAGGTACCTGATGACGACAACAGCTAAGAAGATTCAATTGATTGGTGTGATTAATAGAATTAAGTGGCTAATGACTGAGGAGGTGGGACATTTCCAATTCCAAACGAATAAGCTAATTCCTTCAGTATTTATGCTTTTCCTCAGGGCTCATGATGTATCACTGAACATATGTTCCTAGTATTCTTCCCTTTGTAAGTTTTTTTCATTTCGAACAGAATGGTTTCTTTGTCAGCAAGAGCTCTACATTCCCCTCCCCCACTTTCTATATCTCTTATGGGGCTTTTTGAATGTGTTTTATAAGTATGGCTGACTAACTGGCTGAAAAGTGATCCGGAAGAACTTGGATATAGAATTCGAGCCAGATCTTGAAAATGGAAGGATTTTGAACAAAAATACAATTAAGTGGGGCGGTAGAGTCAATTATCTCAGGCACTGAACGCAGCATGCCCGAATGTGTAAAGAAAGGAAAGCTCACTGCTTACAAAGAGGAGCAACAGCCTGACTAATTCATCCAGGGATGAGATTGGGAGGGGACCCAGAAATTACAAAATGGAAAATGTGGCCCTGGCCATTCACCTGAAGAAAACTCAAAGCATGGAAAACTTAGTTTTGTATCTTTTAGGATCTAAGTGGAATTAAGCGTCATGTTTCGGGAGGTGGGTTCTATCTCCTATATTTCATTTCAAGGATTCCTAGTCTTCAAAAGCCAGCAAAAGGATGTATTTTTCTGACATTATCATGTAAGATGATCCATAAAGACTCTCTAAATGTTCACATGCCTTCCTCTCATATCAGGCTTTGAAAAATGGTTTTATTACTATGAGTTGTATATACTGTTCTTCAAAGGGTAACTCTTTTTTCTTCTGTATGTTTCATCAATAAGAATTATTTTTTCTAAGTAATCTTCATGACCCCTTCAATCTCATGAAAACCATTACATAAACTGAAAAGAAGATACTGAGATTTTCAAAGATGGCGTTCAACACATATTCTCAGTTTTCCTCTCCTTTCCTGCCTCCATCCACTTTTCTTTTCCTTACTTTGGGAAATTCCTTAAGGAAAGAAATTCAAGTCTTTTCTGACTGTTCTTAGCCCACAGCAAACTTCTCATTTCAGATGTCTTTGACTCCAATGTCTGTAACTCGACCATACTGGCCCTGCTCTCCTATGTGTTACCTGGTAATTCTTCTCCGGATGTTTCAGAGATACCCTCCAGTGTCCTCACTGGTGTCCCAAGTTTCTCAAGGGCAAAGGTGGTGACTTCACCTCTTAAGCATCTCCAATATGATCTTCTGTAATTTAGAAATGATTATCAACTAAATGCACAAACAAGGGAAATGCATCCATAATTCTCTATGTATTTGGAAACATGGACCACAAGGCACTAATCCGTATTATTCTTGTCAAATTTTAAGTGGATTTTTCCATTCTCCGTTATTTAATTAAATGAAAATATCAAAGTCAATTTCAAAGAGCATTTTCATCTAAAATCAAATTCTAAGCCTACATAAATCTTAAGGATATTTCCATAGAGTAGGTCAAGAATATACTACCGATTAAGGGGAGCTATAGGTGAGCAAAATGCATGCTTTTTCTCCACTTATTAATCATCATAAACATTAAGTTATTCATAGAAAATTAAATACAATATGAAATATAATATAAAATTAAATTAAAAATATTAAACTCATCTTAAAGCTCAAGTTTCCAGACTCTAGGTTTACTCTTTGTCCCCAAAACACAACTCCAACAAAAAAAGATTCTTGGACCCTTGAACTTTATCTTTCTGTTGCTGCTTTTTCAAAAGAGAAATTTAAGTTTTGTTGTGTTTTTTTTTCCCCAGAGAATTGGAACAAGCAACATCAAAGATATTGTCTGTTATTTTTCATTTTGACTAGTAGAAAAGGATAATCCTTATGTAATTGTTTGGAACATTTATGATTAAAAAAATATAAAATTAAATAATGTCTACTGCATCCCCCCTACCTTTGGACCTGAGTGATTTCCTATCCAGTTTTCCTCTCACTTAGTCAATTCATTTTTCAGCTGGGTTCTCTTGAAGAAACAAAGCATTAATTGGACTTGCCATTGTGTCTTGGACTATTTTTGGTGACAATTTTCTGTGACAGGGAAAAAGAGTTGTTAATTCATTGCTTCAGGAAATGAAGGCCTAATAGCCTCACATCTGGTAAATTATGGTCTTCCTGCTTCTTGAGGCAGCAGCAGTACACACAGCATTATTTGGAATTAAGAAAAAGCAGAGAAGGAAATCAATTTTTACATTTGCAGTGGACTAAAGAAAAAAAAGGGAATAACATATTCTTTAAAAAAGCATCCATTGTCTGAAACATAGAACCGAGTCAGCCATAGGGTAAATGGAGCCAAAGTCCTTCCAATATCCTAATGGAAACTCAGAGTGGTCTGTGGACTTAGATCATGTGGCATAGCTTCTTGCCCCCATGGGTGGAGCCCTGTCTTGCCTCTGGGGGTGGGGCTATGTGTAAATTACCATATCTGCACACATGTAATAATATAGTCTTAAAAGCCTCTGGGGGAAATGACAAGTAAAGATTGATTTTGCTTTGAGTGAGGATCATGTTGCATATTGGATGGGGAAATCAGTCAGTCTCACGTTTACATAACACCTGGACATCAATTTGCAAAAGAAGCTAAGAAGGGGGTACAGGAGGAGATCTCCCAAAGGACATACACAGGATGCAACAGCCTTCACTATGAATTGCAAGAGTTCAGGGGTAGAAATAGAAGAGTCTTACCCCAGTTACTGTCCCAGTGGTGAGGTTGGTGGTAAATGGCTTTTATCACAGCAATACCAACTTGCACCAAGAACTCGTGAAATCACCCCAATGACTACCATATTTGTTTCTGTCCAGATCCAAAGGAAAATGAACTATGATGACCAAAGAAGCAAACTGGAGGACTTCAACAGTAGATATAAGCAGTTGGTGAAAATAAACCTAACATGTGGGAAGGGCACTGGTGCTTGAAAACAGGGCTCTTTCTGTCCTGATAGAGCAGTGATAGCATAGCAGAGCATGGCTTACTCCCCCCTAATCCTCTGTAATACCCAATTGGAACAATTAATTTCACAAGGGGTCATGCTATCTTCCTTTGGTATTTCTATTGGGAGCTTTATGAGGTGGACATGTATCCATTATGATGCATTTTGACGGCTCCTTTCACCTGGAGCTGAGAATGTTCCTTGATTGTGGACAGTGCATTTTTGTGCTGTAAATGGAGTGTAGCTGTAGGGTTCCCTTGATCAAAGATCACAGAAAACAGCATGTGGTTAGAGAGGGAGAGAGAAAGGGAGAATGAGTCTGTGGATTTAGAAATCATTTTGCTTGTCTAAACCTGGGCTTTGTTCCATACAGATGACACAAACAGGAAGTGAGATGAGAAGCAGAGCAGATTCAAGTCAGGATGTCACATGAAGATCAGCCAGTTGCAGTCAGAACGATGTACGGAAGTACCATTTTATAGGCTCAAAAACTGGAAAACAAAACAGCACCCGCCTAAGACTTCAAACACCTGCTGTGTCTGTTGCTATTCTTTACTTGGTTTGACTGTCACTCACGCGATGACTCATGTTCAGATGACTGCTCACCTGAAGGCATTTAACTAATTGGCTTATATAATTGATACAGTATATCTAACCTCATCTCTTAAAACCAGAGAATTATCATTGTGACTTTTCAAAATAGCCTAGCAAAGCTTTGAAAATTAATTCAACTCATTGGGTTCTGTCCAGAAACAAATTTGAGGATTTCAAATAAGCTAGACTTTTCCAGTTCGACTGTTTTCAGGGAGATGGAAAATTCTTTTTTTTTTTTTTTAAGTTTTGGAAAGGATGTGGGAATGCAGGAAGATGTAAAATATGTAACAATAAATATTATCCTCAAAGTTCAAATCTGTTATAATAAATTTTTGAATACTTTTCACATTTATAATATCACTGTATCCTTCTGGCAATTTTATGGTTTTGCAGGTGCCAATGTTCCCATTCTGCACATAAGGAAATAGAGACCAGGACTGTATATGTCACTTTTCCAAGGTTCCTGACAAGGTCAAAACTGGAACATAACATAACCCTAGGATCCTAGGGTCTTCTCCATTAACTCCGTTGCTGCTGGGCCTCACCCCTTTGTAGGGAAACCAGGAGTCTTTTGGCTTGAGAGACTCATCCTGTGTCCCAGACACCTTAAGTGGTAGGAAGAGGGTTGAGGTGGGTGGGGGGGAGGAGAGAGAGCTTACTATGTGGCAGGCCTGTTCAAAGCACTTCTATACATAATTCATTTAATCATCCCTACAAGCGTATAATGTATGCACTATTGTTTTGGGGGTATTTTACAGATGAGAAAATGATGCTCAAAGAGGAATTTGCCAAATTCCACACAGCTTATAAGTCACAGAGTTGGGGTTTGAACCCAGAGAATCTGCTACCTGAGTCAGGACTCTTGCCCCACATTCTTTATTCCCTCTCTAACTTGAGAAATTCCTTTTTATCTCCTTTGATCTTGAGCACAATCTTTGCCACATAAAAAACACTTAATAAATGGTTTGTGGATTGGGAAAGAAGAGATGACATCCTGATATTTTGCCTACTTGTTTCTGGACCTGTCGTGAGGTTTTTCAACTGCTGCACTACTGATGCTTGGGGCCAAATAATTTGTTGTGGTGGAAAGTGTTCTGTGCATCATAGGACATTGAGCAGCCTCCCGAGCCTCTACCCACTAAATACCAGGAGTGTCTCCTCCCACCCCTGCTCCAGTTACAATTATCGAAAGTGTCTCCAGACATTGCCAAATGTCTGCAGAAATTGTGGGCACTGGAAATAGTTTGAGACAAGAGACGGAGCATTAGAAGGAGGTACAGTCTTGAAAAGGTGTATGGCTGGCAGGGCTTTTCCAGGAATCCCATGTCAAGAGTATTCTCACTTGACTGGTTTTTCCCCCCTTACAGCCTTGGGAAGGGAATGAAGGGCTCGTGTGCCTTTGCCTCTCCTCACGGCAGCTGGGAGCTCCTGCTCCCTGGAATGACATCTTGAACCTGGGCACTATTCCAACTGTAGTAGGAGAGGATAATGATGGGGGCGGGGGGTCCCTGGCGGGACAGGATTGCATAGTGTTACCGATGCTCCTCTATGACTACATGCCGGCACATGCAGCCCATTTCTGAAAAGAAAAGAAAGGAATGAGGTTCCCTGGGAAGTAAGGGTCTGATGCCCAGAAGAACTGAGAGGTAGACGCTGGGGAGTTAGGACCTGACCTGGAGATGAAATTACTTTGACGTATAGCTGTAAGGGACGCTAGATGGAGAAAATCCAGAACCTGCTTATCTTTCAGCATGGGAGACATTTGTGTGTTTTCTGAGTCATCTGACACACAGAGTGGAGGACTTTCCTGATGGATAAGGAAACCTGATGTACTCATTTGTTATAACAATGAGGTCATTGGAAGACCCATAAAACTGAAGTTTGCTATCCAAGTTCGGATCTAGTTTGTTATTCAGATAGCGGTTCCAAGCTTATTTAACAAGCCAGTTTTGACAAGTTGAATTTCTTTATAGGATGTTGGTTGAATTGCAGCATAGCCATCCTGTCATGAACAGTATTTTCAACTTCGTAGAGAAAACCGAAGTCGAGAGGATTTTTCACAGTGAGATTTATACTTCCTTCAAATGGAGACTTTCTAAATCAGAATTTCATCAGAGATGTAGGAAAGGACTCAAAATCTCCCTAGACATTTCTAAAAATCATACCAGAAAAAAAAATGAGAAAGAAGAAATTGCAGATAAACTTACACCTTAAAGAAGCTCAAGATATTTGAAAACCAAATATCCTAACTTTGTTCCCTGAGGTGAGGCAGCAGAATAGAATGAATACTATGGAGACAGATGATTCCAAAGGGAAATCACCAACAATTTTTCAAAAGTTGATGAATGAATGTCCTTTTCATCACTCCCTACTGCAATATGGAGTACATAGGATTTAGGGAAGTTCAGACTATCTTCCAAATCTCTTCTGGAACTTCACTGAGCCTCATAATTTTTGTAAGCCTCATTTCCACATGTAAACACGTAGCTAATACCTATTACATAAGGTTTTTCGATGCCTAAAATAGATGTTTTTGAAACTTAGCAAAATACTTGAACTGGTCACTCAATAAATAGAAGCTACTTTCATAATATTACTATACCTAATATCTTTATGACAGCTCATTTAGACAAATCGACATCCTTTTTTGTAAGACTTGAAGGTGCATTTTATTCTTCCTGTGTAACTATAATTTTGCCTATTTTCCTGAGATGTATACAGAAGGAAGGTGAAGGGAAAATGACCAATTTTTTACAGTTATTGGACTCATGTTAAGAGGTTGTTAATTACTACATTACACATTCTGAACAATGGATATGTTTAATCTCAGAACAGCACACAAGTTGGTTTCCATAGCATCAAACCACGAATAATGGCTGAACATGATCTACCCAGATATCCCTCAATTTCTTGCCAACTTGACAAAATCTCAATTCATAAAAAGCAAAACAAACAAACAAAAAAACTCAATTCACCATTTTGAAGACCCTCTGCAAAGCGACTCCAATGTTTAAAGAAGTCAAATCATTACAAAGTAAATGGAAGTTTATTACACAATTTTGCAGGAACTACCCTTCCTCTGGATCCCCTCATCAGGTTGGGCCTGGCAGCTTGACTGAGTCGGATGAGGAGCACACCCAGCATCTTTTCCACTTCTCGTGCAGCTAGATACCGAGCATATAGACACAAGCACTTACCACCATCCTTCCTCCCCCAACTTGTTCCCCAGTGCCAGAGGGAGGAGGAGGAGGGGGGGTGGAGGAAGATGAAGAGGAGGAGGAGGGAAGGAGGAGGAAGAAGAAGAAGAAGAAGAAGAAGGGGGAAGAGGAGAGGGAGGAGGAAGAAGGAGGAGGAGGAGGAGAAGAAATTATTAGTTTGTAAAGATAAAGAGAACGAGGAGGGAAAGACAACAGTAGATGAAAGTTTTGATGCATTTTTAAAAATTGGAAAACAAGAGATGAAAACAGAGTAGGATAATGGAAAAATCTAAGCACCTTTTATCCAGGGAAATGACAAGAAGTAAGCCAATTCACCCTACAAAACCCCAGAAAGGCTCAGGAACTTGAAGGATCTGTGTTTGGCACAGGATGGAGTTCAGGGGAAGGTTTGGATCCCAGGTTCTGCCTATACCCCATACAGCTATGTAGCTACTATTAAACTACCCTTCCTACAACATGTGTGCATGCACACACACACACACACACACACACACACACACACACAGACGGATGGATGGATGGATGGATGGATGGATGGATGGATGGATGGAGATAACCAGAGAATTATACTCTGGAGAAACCAAACATGAGAGGCTTTGAATCGGGGGGGGAGGGGGCCACCAAGAAAAACAGGACTGGGAATGGCCTGGCCCCAGCTCCTCTTTCCCCACCCAGTTCTAGGGTTTACAGTTTTCTCAGTTGTCAAACCCATGCTATTCCCTCTACACCTACCCTATCACTTCATTTTTGGCAGAAGTTGATTTTTTTCTGGATGGCCACAGAATAAAGTCTCTAGATAAACATTCTGGGCCCCTCCATGGAAAGGGCAGGTCAACCACCCACCAACGAACTACAGTGGTCCCTGTCAGTCACCACCTCTGCTCATGCATTCAGTACCAGCATTGTTTGAGTAGTTCACTCTCAGATAAAAATGAACAGACAAGAATCAGAGACATTTGAGGAAAATATGCACCGTAGACATAGAGACCAAAACCAACAAAATAAACAAATAAAACTCAAATAGACAAAGAGGATCTAGATGGATCAGAGTCAATGCAGAAATTCAAAGTAAATTTTAAAAAATATGTAATATATCCTTGAAGCTGTAAAAAATTGAGTCTATAATATAGATACAGGTCACTATGAAAAAGGATCAAAGAACAAGAAAGAATTCTTATCTACTAAATATAAAAACTGAAATTAAAAAAATTAAATAGAGGATGGTAAGGGTTAAGAAATTCTCAGAGTAGGACAAAAAAATTTTTAAAAAGGAAAGGAGAGAGAAAAGACAAAAAAATAAAGACTAGAGTTAGAATTTAGCAGCTAATAATTAAGAGTTACATAAAGAGAAAAGAAAAAAATGACAGGAAGTTATTACCAAAGAAGCATTTTTTTTTTTAATTTCCAGAACTGAAACTTATGTGTCTCCCTATTGGAAAGGCACATGAAAGTATCTAGTGCAATGAGTGAAAAAAGACAAAACCTCAGGTAGGTCATAATGAAATTTATGATACTTGAAATCCAAAAGAGATTCTAGAAGCTTCCACAAAAGAGGAGGAAAACAGTCAAATACACAAGAATGATCTTAGTTTTGTAACAGCAACTGAATCTTAGAAGACAGTGGAACAAAGCCTGCAAAGTTCTGAGTGACAATGTTTTCCAACTTAGAATTCTATTTCCTTCCAAACTACCTATCTATCAAAGGATAAAACATTTGCTATTTAAAATAATTTTGTCTTGCAGGAAATGTAAACACACACACAGTGCTGAGGAAAGCTAAAAGAGAGATCTAAACCCTCATAATCCATATCTAAAATTATCAGTGGAAAAACAGCAGAGCATGCACATAATTTTAAAACATGGAGTTAAAGGCAAAGAAGAAACAGAGCAGTTGAGGATATTTGCCTCTGGGAACAGAACTCAGGTCTAGAAAAGGATTAGATAATGGAAACATCCATTTTTCATCATTAGCTGTCTGGTGCTATTTGAATTTTAAATTCTATACTAATTACTCTGGTCAAAATAAAATTAATGCTATGGTAGTTCAAAATGAAAACACAATGTTTTAAGAAGAGTTTTTGTAGTGATTGACAATTGCCTTTACTGCCCCTGGGAAGAGGAAAGGCAAAAATATTTATTGGGAACGGTGGGGTAGTTCAACTGTTTAATTACCGTGTACATCCCTGTATATTTTCAACTAAAAGTTTATATTGCTGCATTTGTGAACTGTGGGTGGGGACTTACTCATTGAGTACCAGGAGTCAAGATCAAGATCAATTTTATCTCATTCATAACATGGGAAGATACCTTATCAGAAGGTAATGTCTCATTCATAATATCAGAAGAGTGACAATACAGTGGGTAACATACCTGCTGTGTGCCTGGGCGCTAGTCAGATAATGGAGACTCAGAATAAAGTTGTTCTCAGGGCGTCGTGAGCAGGAGGCCTGGTTATCAGAGTCACTGGCAAGTAGAAAACCCCGAAGGACCATGCTGCCTCTTCCGGCTTGTTTCCAGGAATGAATAACAAAAACAGTTATGCAAGTACTAGATACACGTTCAGCGCTGTTCTTAATGCTTTTTGTGTTTTAACTGATATAGTTTCACAATATTCCCATAAGGTAGAGACTGCTCCTATTTCCATTTTACAGATGGAGAAATGATATCAAAGAGTTATCAAAGACCTTACCTTGGCCCAGAGTTAGTACATAAGGGAATGGATGTTGCAATCTAGACAGTTTGGTCTGGACTGGAAACCAAATAGCTTGGTTGCTGGATTTGTTCAGCAACAAAATGGAATGAAGTATTATTATCCACTACGACATGGATGAGCCTTGAAAACATGCTAAGTGAAAGGAGTCCGATAAAAAAGCTGCAGATTGTATCATTTCATTTATATGAAAAATCTAGAACAGGCAAGTCCACGTGGACCGAAAATGGATTGGTGGTAATGGGGAGAGAGTGAAATGGGCAGTGACTACTTACTGGGTACAGGTTTTCTTGGGCGAAATATTATTTTGGAGTCAGACAGATCTGGTGGTTGTACAACACTGAGCAAATATACTAAGTATCACTGAATTATACACCTGAAAATGGCCAGTTTGGGGGGGCCAATTTGGGGTCTCAGTTGATTAGGTGTCCAACACTTGATTTCAGCTCAGGTTATGATCTCAGAGTCATAAAATCCAGACCCATGTCAGGCTCCATGTTGGGCATGGAGGCTGCTTAAAATTCTCTCTCTCTCTCTCTCTCTCTCTCTCTCTCTCTCTCTCTCTCTCTCCCTCCTTCTTGTAAAAAGATAAATAAAAATAAAATGGCCAATTTTATGGTGAGTGAATTTCATCTCTTTCTCTTAATAGAGAGGTAGATAGATAGATGGATAAGATAGACAAATAGGTAACAGATAGATACACACACACATACAAACCAACCATCAGCGAGCACGTGGAACACAACAGTTCTCACAGATAGGCAGGCAGCAGAAGCTGAAGGGGCCAGACACCCACTGCGGTTTTGCCCACTAGGGTGTCTATACGGCTCCCAGAGGGGCTGTCTCCTGCACTAGGGAGCAGGGAAATGGGGCAGGTGTACGAGAGCTGTAGCTAATGGCCTCAACTGAAGTGACAATCCGGGGATCCCAGGCCTGGAAGTCATTTGAGGAGCTAGAGACAGGAGCTATATACCAATTGGCAAGTATATATTTTAATATCTTAACAAGCTAACACCAGCTGAATTTCAGCTCTGATTACAACCAATCTCAGTGTAAACTTTCAAAACAAGCGACATACTCTCTTTGTTCAAATGATGTGTAAACAATCTGTTTCATCTCCCTGGCTTGCTAGGGTCCCTCAAGGTGGCTAAGAAAAAAATCAAGTGTTTTTGCTTCAAATGCCTTCTCTCCAAACTTTGTAGCTTCCTTCTACACAATGTACTGAACTTAACTGAAGAGTTTTTCCTCTGCCAGGAGTGAAAACAAAGCTGCCAGACCTTCATACCACAGACTGGGACAGTCACCTCTGCCGCAAGCTCTTGGTCAGAACAAGTCACGCGACACCCCTCCCATTCGGAAGTAGAATTCCTCGTGACTTCAGAAAAACTTAACGTTACTTCTGTGCTCCCGCAACATTCAGCTCCAGGAAAACAGTTAGTATCTTTTGCTCCATAAAACTTTGCCTGTCCTCTGTGTGGGAGCAGTCCTGGCTCTTCATTCAGAACTTCGTGACCCACCCCTCTCTGCTTTTGGACACTTCCCTATAGGGGTTTCCTTCCACCTTGTCCCCATTCCCCTGCTTCAATGAATAAATCTGCAAAAGAATCGAAGTTAGGAGATGATAAGGAAGGAGGACACGAAAAGGGAGAAAAACACACCTTACCATCGTTGTAGTTGAATGGCTGGACCCAACAGCAAAACACATACCAGAGTTTGCTCAAGGAGGCTCCTTCATCTTTTTTCTCTCTAATCCATGAGGCTAGGATGTCTGACTTCAGAACTTCTATAGACGGGCTATTGTACCTAAGAATACTAGTAATCCTCTCTTGATGAGGAAGAATAGTAAGCATCTGCTTCCCAGACCTTCCAGTCTCCCCTGGATATAAATAACTTAACTGTTTTAATTGAGCTAACCAATGTACGGAATCATTTTTCAGAATTATTTCCATTTCTACCCCATGCCAATCAGTTGCCAGTGCAATTGGCTCCCAGATAAGATTTTTAAAATCAGATAACTTTAATTTGTGGGAATTTTAGTAGAATTAAGCTTTAAAATCAGTGTATGCTTTTCAAATATTGCATTCATCATAAAATGTCATTAAATACACCCTCATTTATATCATTTTGCTTTCATTGGTCAGAAAATGTTAATGCCTTAAAGGGTCTGGGTGATAAACTTAGGCTGTTTTCCTTCCAGAGAGGGAGCGCAAAACTGTTGGAATATGCTATCCCCTCGTTTTCTTTGGCTTTATGAATCCTCTTTTGGAGGTGCAGGACCCAAGGGTGTGAAATTGAGATCCATTTCTGAGTGCATAAGGTTAGAGACAAGAAGGAGGTGACAAAGAAAAATTGGGAAGTATCGGAGTCCATGCTTAATGCTTAAACCTGATCCTAACTTAGTTTGTCCACCACATGCCCAGTCACAACCATCCAAGAAGCAAGAAATCCCACGAGAGGTGTGGTAAGATCAAATATGGTGATCCACATGAGATTATTCTGTAAACTATAAAGCTCAGGGTTTAGTCCTGTGAATATTCCAGTGCCACGTATCTGTGTTCTTATCACAGAATGCAGGCTCTGTGGGGAGAGATTTTATTAGGTACAATGGTGAAAGAAAATGAAAGAAATAGAATGTACAGTCCTTGTGTTTAAGGACCTTGGATATTAATAGCAGAGAAAACATGGCAAAGAAGCTATTTCCAGAAAATAATATATCATATGCAAAAAAAATCTATAAGCCAATAGGCTATAGAATGTAGGAATGATTGGCAAGAAGTATTGTGTTGAGTGAAGAGTCTTTGGTTCAAGTGAAGAAGCACTCTCAGTCCTCATTCACATTCTGTCTTCACTGTTTTTCTTTCTCTCAAGTTCTTGGTGTTGTCAAGAGCTTTCAAGTGCATTGTTTTCCTTACTTCCCACAATAACTCATGTCATATTCACTTTACAAATGAAAAACCGTGGTTTGGAAAAGTTAAATAAACATTCCGAAGATGACACAATTAAGTGACCAAACTTGGGTTCAAAGCCAAGCAAGTCTCTCTGATACTGAAGTCACTCAGCCACCCTACTTTACTTTAGAGGACTATGTCTACTCATCAACTCTTCTTTAATGGAATGAAAAATAGCATCCTGTGGCCAATCTTGCTGATCCAGAATCCTCCATGCCTGAGAACTCTGAGGCTCAGGGAGAACTGCAGGTAAGCTTGGCTCTGCCTCACTAATGCCAGGTGGTTGAGAGATGTCTATCGAGGGGAAACAGTAAGTCACCTTGCTTTTTCACTAGAACCCATCAATATACTCAAGTGTGGTGCATTGGTTCTCATGCTTAAGAAGGAGGAGGAGGAGGAGAAAGAGGAGAAAAAGGGGGAGGACAAAGCATCTTGCACATAGTAGATACTGACAAAGCTTTGTTGGATTTGCTCTGTTCACAGGACAGTATGGTGTAAGAGTTAAGCCCATAATCTATGGTAGAAAACATGACATCAAATTCCATCTACAATACTTAGTGGCTATAGAATCGAGTTGCTTAATATCTTTTTTCTTGTTACCTTTTTCTTGCTACCTTTTCTTTGTTACCTTATCTGGGGAATTTATAACACCTCCCTCAGACAGTTATGAATAGGCCAACTAAGTAAACTTGCATAAAATGCTCAAAATGCTACTATCATATAGTAACCGCTAGAAAGCTGTACTTAATATATTATTTAATATAATGATGTATGGTGAGAGAAAAAAATGAGAAAAAGGAAAATACTCGAATAATCTTTACATATTTAATACATTCTCAGTACCTTATATAATACAAGACAAAATTATCTCAATCCAGGTATTGCCATTTTGTATTTCAGTCTTCCAGGTTCTATTAAATGTGGAGGAAAGTGATTATTTTTGTTTATTTGTTTGGATTATTTGGAGGTGCAAGAAGCAAAGAGCATACAAATACGTGAAAATGAGTACCAGCTCTCCATCTTTTCTACATTGTATTGTCAGGAACATTTATCATTTGACTTCTCTAATGATTCTTCTCTGAGAATCATTATAATGCATATTATGTTTCATGGCTTAAGCATTAATCCACTTATTCCCTCATATTCAGGCTTCACCAAGTCTCTTGACCCTAGGTAGGACTGGAGTTGATGATATTAAGTTGTCACTGTACCTCTACTCAAAGATAAGAACTCTCCCCTAGCCCCTTAACTCTATTTAGTTTCCAACTTAAGCCAAGTTTTTTTCTTTTATACAATTAGATTATAAATTAAACATACCTGCTTCAGAATTACAAATTTCCTCACATTCCTTCTATATGTGTAGGGAAAATACAGCTTCTTTCTTTAGTAGCAAAATGCTCTCATTGTCATCAAAAGGTTCCATCCACTGGAAGCAGGGTTGGAAAATAAAGCCTTCCCTCAAAACAAGTTTGCTTGTTTTTTTTTCCCCCCTAGGGCTGGTTGTAGTTTAATATAATAACTAAAATAGTTTATATAGCTCAGATTCTTATGAACACATTTCTTCCCATTCTCCTTGCTCTGTGTAAGAAGGTGTGTGGGCATATGCTTTGAACCTGCATGGGCTCAGGAACTGGCTGGCCCCCTGCTCTTTTGGTACTCTAACCATGCCCTTGTCTCTCCTGACACCGCCTTCTGCTGCAGCTCCCTGATCCCCAAATCTGAGCTAATTAGGGTCCACTGTCCTCCTTGCCGACCTCCTGAGGTCTTGCTGTGTCTTCATTTTGGCCCCCAATCCAGCTAGTCTGCCCCAAAGTCTTCCATCGTTGAAGACTTTTCCACTAATCATGGTATTTCTTTCTGGTGGTCCCTGATTCTCAATAATGGCACATGCCCCTTTGGGAGCAAGTAGGAATCGCTGAGTCCTACCACACTACTTGAAAGCCATTAAAGTGGCTGAGGAAGAGCCGAACTTGAGCACTCTCTCTGCCTGTCTGTGAAGCAGCCACTTTGGACACTATCTTCCCCTGCTGGTGCCCTGAGAACCCATAGGGTCCTGTAGGGTACTCATCTCTCACATCCCCCAAGCCTGAAATTCAGCCTAGGCCCCTCTGCCCTCTTCATGTCCCAGCATAGCCTGTCTTTCATACCTTCTAACTCTCTTCTAGCTGCATCCAGCTTGATTTAAAAGCTGCAGCTTTAGAATATTCACCGAGAGCTTTAAGTGTGCTGTACACGGCCGGACACAATGCCTACAATACTGAATAAGGTACATCCTCTCTCTTCATCCACGAGGAGGTTGGGATTACATAAGGAAGTTATTATAAAATATGTATTTTACAGCTGCATGCTGAGAGAAAGAAGTGAGGTTTCCTGGGCACCCATCATTTGATCTAGAGCCGCAGATGGGGTTTCAGAGGGGCTCCCTGGGGTAAGAGTCACTCAGTCTTCTCTGACTCCACCTGAAAGGCCTGAGCTGTTAATATCTTGTTAATATCCCAGGGTCCCAGTGCACTGGGACATTTTGAGCTCTGCAACTTTGGCGATCTGGTTCTGAAAAATTTCTGTATCACAAATTCAGTGATGAGGGTATTTAGGCCCATTGCTTCTGACCATTTCTTTCTCAGACTACTAAAAAAAAAATCAGTCTCCCAGTTTACATCTGGGGTGGAACAGCTCATAGGACACAGTGCCTTTAGAAGATTCTACTAGCATTTACTCAGCAGAGGAGCCAGAGATGAGAACAGCTGTTCTCCAAAGAGTTTTGACATTTCTGGTCTTAGCAAACCACAGAAAAGTTGAAAAGAAAAATACAGAGGAGGTGGAAGAGAACAAAAACAGGAAGGTATAGGGTTTACCAAACAATGGTTTGATTATGATATTACATAAAAGAGGTTGTAATAAAACAATCCTGTTACCCAAACTTACAATTTTAATTATTTCACCCTGGCTCACAGTTGAAAATAGAATCTCTTTCTCCCCATCTCTCTCTCTTCCCCCAATTCTGTAATTTAGTGCGATCACATCATTGGACTCATTGTTTTCCTCATCTGTCACATGTTTAGTTATTTTATTTAAATATGGAATCAGGAATTCACATTGAAATAAAACATCTTGTGTCCTATGGAAGGCAGCCAGAAAGAACTTGTCTTTGGAAGGCTGATTACAAAACACAAGACAGTGTTTTTGTATAATATCTGTCCTACTTGATTTCACCAAGTGATTAGTAACTGCTCATGACTGAGCCACTAGACCTGTGCATATATAGAAACTAAGAGCTTGGGTGTCTTAACATACCATGTATCAGAATAAAATTAGTACGTATTAAAGAAGATTCATTTCAAATATGGCATCTGTGGTTAAGAAGAACCTAAGGTTTAAAGCAGAGAAAAGACGACCTTGGACAAAAGGATAAACACTTTCTTTGCAATTCCAGAAGTCATAACTTTTCTATCTTGTCTTCCGAGCTTATTTAGTCTTCATATAGCCCATGCCTGGCATGGAGCCGTGTGCGCTGTGGCTCACCAATAAAATGGAGCATTTACTGGAGAAGGTTAATCAAGTAACATTTCATGAAAGAGAAGAATTTTGATGAACCATTTGATAGAAGGAAGATGTCCTCGAACTTAGCCAGTTGCATCCATATTAACTCTACCATGAAGATGTCCCTTTTGAAGAGACATCAAAGATGTCCCATTCAAAGTGATGTAACATTTCTCTAGAAGGACATCTGGTTTTTGTCCCTTTCACCCAGAACTGAATCCTCCAAGTCTCCATGATTTCTACTTTTCCCTGGCTTCGCTTATCCAGTTAACCAAGAACTCTTATGGATTTTTAACCAAAAATGTCATTTGTACCTGGTTCTACCATTCTACTCCATCTGTCCACAGATCATCGACTTATGTCCTTAAAATAGTGTTTACATCATATCAATCTCCTGCTCTTCATCAAGAGGAGAATAAGACAGGAGTTTCCAACTATGGCGTCTGTGAAGCAGCCTGAGTACAATCCTCCATTACTTATGTCTAATAACACAGGAAACCCCTACCCTTGTCAGATTGATCTAGTCATTGTTCCTCAAGTATACTTTCTTTTTTTTTTTTCACATTATTCCTTGTGCCTGAAGCACCTAACCCTTGTCTTTCGAAATCTCCTTTTCCTTCACATCTGGTTGAAATTTTTTGTTATGACTCTTCTACTATATGGCTTGGTACTTAAGCACACAGCATTAGAGTCAACGACACATAGTCCAGGTTCTCATAGTTCTCATAGTTCAGGTTCTCAGGGCACAAAAAGGTTTATTGAAGACTGCTCATCAGATCAATATCTTTAAGGGAGGGAGGAAAGGAATACTGTACAAGGGAGACATTGTACTGCAACACAGTTGTTACAGAGGCTTCAGCCAATCTTTTTGGAAACTGAAGCAAGGATGATATTTTCAGAGTTTTCCAACTGAGGCAATTTTGAACTACCGCCTCCCAACCAGGCTACATCTTAGATGAGGCAGCCTCTTTCAGCTAGGACAATGCCTGGAGAGAAAAGGAATCACAAGCAGGCGACATTCCTTCACTGCTTTTTGGGGGGGTGGGGGGTGCAGGGAAGGAGTGCCTTCCTTGGTCCTGAAAGAAGCACATCACAGTGTCTACTACAGACCTATGAGTTCACGCTCATCCTTTCACTTAGCTGTGTGACTGCAGGTAAATTTCTGAACTTACTCATGCCCCAGAGTTTATTTCATAAGAGTGAAGAAAACAGTGCCTTTTCTTAAAGAAAGAGCTCAAAAAATGTTAACCATCATTGTAACGTTTATCAACACTGCTACTAAACACTTCCATACACTGCCTTACATTGTCCTTTAAAAAAAATGATTATGGCTCACTTCACAGTTCACAGCACATAACCACTGACAATCATTGAACTAGTTTATGAAATCTCGAAGGGCAGAGACTGTAACTTTTCATCTTTACATTCCCACCCCTTCTCTCACAGAAGAACAACATTGTGAATTTGTTTGATTTGATATGATTTGGATTTAACTTTGAAGTCGTGCGTAAGTAAGGAGAGATACAATACAAACCCCCTACCACAGTTCTAAGTTCAGGATTTATAAGAGATTCACAACCTTCAGCTCTGAGACCCTCTGTTTTAGTTAACATTCACTATCAGAAAACATGGCTCAAAGAGATAGCTCATGTGGCCATGTTGATTTTATCTCCTTTAAGTTCCATTCTCTTCACCTTGTCTTCACTGCCTTAATTCAGGATCTCCCCACAGCCAGAGCCTTTCTACCAGCTTGGTCTATCCATCATCTCTTGTTATTCTCCAGACTGCACCTAACATTATCATTTCACATCATAAATCTCATCCTGCACTTCTTTTAGTTCTCTTTTGTTTTACAGAATCAAGCCCCAAACCCATGGCATTTGGAAGATCTTTGCAATGGGTCTTCTCAGAACCACCCCCACAATTTCCCAGTTTTCCAGCCCCCAGTGAAACTTTCTCCAGTGAATGGATGCTGAGTTCCAGCTACACTGATCTATTCATTTTCTGCACTCAGGTAACCTTTCTTGCCTTTGAAATTGCTTTCACCTCTTTTTTAGAGTGCCCTTTCCCTCATTTCTCCAATTGGCATGTAGTTGGTGAAGTCGATATTTGATAAATAATACATATTAATGCATACATGGTGAATATTTTCTAAATTCTAAAGTAGTTCTGTATACTTGGGATGCAAGGAAAGTGGCATCTGGCATTCTGAAAATACAAGAATAGGTAAATGAGTCAATTATGAAGAAATAATAACTTCTAAGAATTCAGTCCACACAAAGACCTGTGTTCAGATCAGCTGAGCTTCAGTAGCTTGGGCCAGGAAGATGCCTTTGTGGCTAGGGGACATATAGGTTTCTGGTTCACGTCCCAGTCATGATTCTGTGAAGAACCCCTGAGAGTCTGCATGTGGGTAAAGTCTTCAATTTTGGCATGACTGGGCACTCAGTTGGCAGTCAAGACTGAGGTAAAGGGTAGGCAAGGTGAGTGCCTTGGGGCACAGTAGCTGGCTACTGAACCAAAGGGTTAAGTCCTCAGGATCTTAGAGACACCTGCAGAAGGAATTAACCATCAACCAGGCACATAAGTGAAGGGGACAAGCTCGTGAAAGAAAAACATCTTTCTGAAGACGGGTAGCTTGGAGGAGGTGAGGGAAGCAAACCAAATAGCTTTCCTTTATGAGTCATTTTTGAAGGTCTTACTTAATTTTTTTTGTTTTAAAAATAATGATTTAAAAGGTTCAAATAGCCTAGGGAAGTAAATCCATGCATACTTCTAACATTAGTTAATATTTACTAAGAAATCATAGGTTGCAACAAATTAAACTTTTTGGCTCTCTTACTGAGATTTTCTGGCCAACCATGTTAGTGACTGTTCCTACAGATAGTTTATAACTCTATTTTTTACCCTTCTAGAGCAACTAAAGTGCAAGGAGTTAGAAGAACTCTGGGTTCATGTGGTTCTTAAGCCAGGATCTTAGGAAAATGGATTTGAGGTTGGGGAATGGATTGGGGTGAACAGGCAGACACTAGACGTGCCCACTAATAACTGGGGAAAGTGAGTTAAATTTCTCCTTGTTTGAGGTGGAATTCCTTCATATAAACCTGGGCACCCTTAGAGAGAAATGCTTTTTAGTCCAAACTGATGTTTATTTTGGACTCCGTTTCTCTTTCAGCTTTCAGTTGTGACCTTAGGAATGAGCTCACAATTGGAAGCAAATCTGTCTTCTGTTTCTACTGTTAAAGAATTACCTACCCACTGAAAAACCACATAGGATTAACAATGGCCTTGTCCCAAATATATGCTTTTTGGAATTGTACAAATTGTATTTATGATGCTAGCAGATTTCAGTTCCACGGCTGAAATATTTCAATAAGAGCGATTGAATTCTAAGTAAATGGAATGCTTCCTCTGTTCAGTTTTGGTCTGTTGAATGCTGGAAGGTTGGTGGGTCTGACCCATTCATTATGCATGTCTGGGGTGATAGCAAAGGCAGGCCTTTTGGTTTTGATACCATGTATGTTTTTGGCAGTATCTCAGATGAAATCCTATGAATAAAAAAATGACCATTAAAAGTTATTTTTAGCCTCCTAGGTATAGGCTTCTCATCTTGGGAAATGGTTAGGGCTTCTGAATACTTACCCTGGTTATAGAAATCATGATTTGGCATATCTCTTTTGTGGATTAGAGTTGGCATTGATTCAAAAATATCTGGTGGCTTCAATTTTCAGAATCACCAAAGAGAGTGGTAGTATTTTTGTATTTCATTGATTGAATCCTTGAGTAGACTCCAGGTTATCCACATTGGATTAATATCCCAAATTCTTTGGATGGGGTGGAAAGGGTAAAGGAACTAATATTAACTCATTTGTTTTTCCAACAAATTTTTATTTGGTACTGACCAAATACCAAGCTGAATGATTTACATATAACATCTAGTTGCCTTCTAAATATTCTATGAATTTTATAGGTATGGAGACTGAAGCTCAGAGAGTTTAAGTAACTTGTAAATGGGGGAGGTCATGAGGGAAGGATCTGAGGTTTAAATTTATGTCTGTCATTACAAATAGCCAAAGCTTTTCCATTAAGCATGCTCCCTCGTGAATGTGTCACATATATGAATATACAAACACAGCTAAAGGAGGGGCGAAGAGTCTGATTTGGGAAAAACCAATCCCTCTAGCTACTAAGGGAATGAGAATATACTGCCATATAAAAAACACCTTCCTCCTCTTGGTCCAGTTGCTGAAGGGCTCTCTCCCCCACATTTCCTGCTTCTGTCCTCCTTTTTCCCACCACCCAAGACGTGTCATGAACTCCCACGGCAGGCAAATTAGGGAACATCATTTCTAGAGTTCTCCTCAAGCATGCCTCTGACATACTCTTGCTTTGAATAGCCTCAAAATATTTCAAAAGAGAGGATTAAAAAGGGAGTTTTAAAAAGAAGCAGACCTGGAGTTGCACAGAGGCAGCAAAGACATCTTTGAGGTCATTCTTTCTTTCTTCTACACTGATGTATTCTCTCCAGAGTGATAATAATCTTTTTTGAAATGCAGGTCTAAGACGGAAGGAATTTTTATCTGGAAGAGTAATATAAATTAGCTTTGACTGCCAGTTTCCACTGATTATTACTTTCCAGGCGGAATTCCTACAAATTCTTGAGGCATGACCTCCAATGAAAAAATAAAACCCCTTTAAAAACTTGTTGAGAAATTCCAGATAACTTTCACAAGAGATTTAATTTTAGAGCATTAACACAATCTTGGTTGGAAAGATAAAACTACAATGCAGTTATTTGGTAAAAGTCATTACTTCACAATGAAGTCATTGGAGATTATTTTACTGTGCTTATCTGTCCCTTCTTTTTTTTTTTTTCTCTTTTAAACTTGGTTCCTTTCTCCCCAAACTAATTTTATTATGCATTACTCAGTGCACTCTGGATTCACCCTTATAAAAGCATAAAGTGTTTCAACAGATAGCCAGTTGGAGGCAGCCAACTTGAGATTCAACCTACCAGAATGAGCAAACACTGTGATGGGTCATTACATATTAGTAATATGCATTATGCCGTATCGCATACCTATGGTTTTGGAAACTATAAGGGAAGGATTATTTTTGTTTGTTGTTTGTTTGTTTGTTTGTTTTTAAGCATGATATGAAGTAATGGATTCAAAGAGACTTCTGTATATTGTTGAAACAGGTTTAGGCGTGAGGAAGTGAGAGCATTTACTGTGGTCCTAACAGGAGACTTGGGTGAAGGTGTGGGCAGGGCATCATCCACGTTGGACCTATGCCGAGAGTGTGGATCAGAAAGGTGAAGTGATCTGTCCAAGGACTCACGACCTCTAAAGAGTGGCGCGAGAGTTACTCAAGCCCAGAAACAACTGACTGCAAGGTTGGCTCCCTTCCCACAGCAGGGCGTTGCTCTTTCTTGAGCTGGACTAAACATGGATGGGAAAACATGAAGACCAGAGCTACATGTGCAAAATGTATCAATGATCCAAAGTGGCCAAAGGGAAAAAGATGCCCCGACCCACTGTTTCCCCGGATATGTTCATTTACTTCAATTCAAAGTGTCATTTAAATTATATTATATAATGTTGTTATATACACAGTCAAGCTAAATCAGCATCTAGTAAAAAACAATATACATATGAAACTATAAATAGATATGCAATACTGGATAGATAGATAAAATTTTATATACAGATATACATTTATCCTTTAGCAGATATATGAATATAATCATAGGGGAAATATGAATTATCTTTTATCTTTCAGGCACTTAACATGAAGAAATATTATCCTGTGAATATAATGGTTATTAGTAACATAAAATTCCCCTTTCCTGTTTTCACATTTTTAAAACAAAATGGAAACTTGTTGCCCATGAATAGATGGAAAAAAGATTTATAAAATAAGAAAGAAATGAAGGGATTTTGTGAACCTGTGAGATTCTTTTTTTTTTTTTAAAGATTTTATTTATTTATTTGACACAGAGAGAGAGATTACAAGTAGGCAGAGAGGCAGGCAGAGAGACAAGGAGAGGAGGAAGCAGGCTCCCTGCTGAGCAGAGAGCCCGATGTGGGCCTCGATCCCAGGACACTGAGATCATGACCTGAGCTGAAAGCAGAGGCTTTAACCCATTGAGCCACCCAGGCGCCCACCTATGAGATTCTTTATCCTAAAATGTTCCAATTTCCCTGAGAATAAACCGGTGGTGGAAATTATCTTTTAGATATTTAAATGGTTTCTTCCTCTTTTCAAGAACATTCACTTATCACCAGTTGTTATACAAGAAGTCAAAATGAATTGTCTTTCCAAGAGTAGTTCAACATTATTAATTCTTAAGCAATGAAATATTACGGCATGATTTACATAACATAAATCCATGCATTAACCTCATTGATTGAACATCTTTTTTATTCAAGGCATCGGGCACACAAACAAACACATCCTTTTCTCCAATATTCACAGTACTACTCCAAGGGAAATAGGTATTACAACTCATAATTATGGTATAGAATGGTGAGGATTATGTCTGGCACATAAACACATGAGTGAGTATACCTGACCTTTCTAAATCCCCAGATACCAAGAAATCAGAACTATATGGAATGAAAATTATGTCACAATATGTAGGATAGTCATGAAGATAGAGTGTGAGAAAAAATGCAAGTTTGGTTTGGTTGCATTTGGACCAGGCTCCTTTCCTTTAAAAGGTGCTTCAATAAATATTTCTAAAAAAAAAAAAAATCTAAAGCAGTTTTACATGCATTATGTCTCTTAACCTTGGAGTATTTCAAGGATGTGGAAAAAGGCAGGTACTTATATTCTTTTTAATTCCTGCATGAATGTCTATAACTTCAGTTACTTCCCAGGCAAGATAACAGAACAGTTTAGTAGAATTTTAGTAGAATTCCTGTTTAGTAGAATTCCTTAAAGTTTGATAACTCTCCAAAAAGTTCTCTTGTACCCTTCCCTTTTCATCTGATATAATCTCTCTCTCTTAGATACACAGTGTAACCCTTTTTCATTTTTTGTTCTTGATACATTGTAAATGCGTCTTTACTTTTTATCATTTGCAAAAAGTGACCAGTAACTAATTCTCCCTTTTAAATTTTCTTCTTTATTTCTGTCACACACACACACACACACACACACACACACACACACACACACACACTACAGATAAGCAAAAGCAAAGAGAGGATGACGTGTGAATGTGTGTGTTGAGAATAGGGACTCTAATCAGAAGGTGTCACAAGCATGACAAAAGGGACATGGGTACGCCAGGGGACAATGGCTAGCAGTATTAGGGCTGTGTGTTCCTCTTGACTTTTCTCCCTATGATAATCCAATAATTCTCCCATTTTTAAACTCAGAGCTACAATTATTCCTGTTCCTACTTACTTCATGTTCATTTACCTCAGCTCAGAGGGACTACAATAATTGTTACACAGTCTCGTTTCTAACTCTCTTTTCAATCCATTCAGATTAAATTTTCTAGATAAATACTTTCAAAGAGTCACCCCCCTGGGTAAGAATTTTTAATATCTTCACTTGTCTTATAGTATAATACAGAATACCATCTAAGGTCCTCAGCATAGACTAACAACAGGCTAACTTCATGTATAATTTTCACTATTCCCCCACATACACCTCTACTTTCCCCAGATCGGAGGCTTCTCTCCCTGTCAGTGGCGAGGGGCAGGAGGAATGTGGTCCTGGGAACCAAACTGATCTGGGTACAAATCCTGGCTCCATCACTAACATTTGGGAATCTGGACACGTTGATTCATCCGTAGAATAGAGATAATATTCTTTCAGGATTGTGCCAGCAGATAAATCAGAAAGATCTTTGAAAATGTATCAATTTCCCCTTCTCTCCAGTGAGATTGTCCCTTGCTCTTTCTCCCCAGGAATCTTGGCCTGGGATTCCCACTGATTCACATCTTTGTAGTCTCACCTGCTGTTTTTCTCCTCTAAAGATCTCCTAGGTCACTTTAGCTCAGAGGAATTACTCCCCTTCCTCTGAATGCCTAGCGCATTATGTGGTTTCCTGCTTAACAATTCACCATTTGTTGGTGAGATCTCTGAGATCTTCTTCGGCACTCTCTCCTGTCTTATTATTTCTCTCTTATATATAGTGTTCCATGCATTCCTGCTTTGTTTCCCTAAACAGACTGTAAGTTCTCCAAAGACAGGTCCTTTGGCTCTCTATTCTCAGTGCATCGCACAAAGCCAAAGTTTCGAAGGTGCTCAGCTATATCTTCGCTGAATTTATATTATATCACCTCCCCTAGGCCTGCCCCCAACTCCTTATCCATAAAAAAGAATTAATTAATCAACGATTCATTCACTCACTCATTTGTTTTCCACAAAGATAAACTGACTGTTTACTACATACCTGGCACTGATTTAGTTACTACCCCAGATAGAGCCATTAACAACAGAGACAAGTTCTTTGTTCACATGAAACATCTTCTATTCTAGTGGGAAAAGCACACAATTCAAAGGTAAGCAAATAAATAATTGAAGAGTCAGGAATACTCTGAAGGAAATAGAATAAGGCTACAGGAGAGATGGTGACAGAGAAGCAGGGCTCTGCCTGGGCTCTTGGAATGCCCAGGACTTTTTGGTCAGGGGACAGATGATCCATACCTGACAAGGGGCTGTCTTCTGTCACCCAGTGGCGTTGGTGGTTTCTCCTCATCCGTGTGCGGAGTGGAGCATGTATGTGCTCAAAGGGGACTCAGCATTGATATAGTCAAGGAATTTCCAAATATCGTTTTACTTATTTTTAAAAAATTTTTAAAGATTCTATTTATTTATTTGTCTCAGAGAGAGAGAGCGTGCGTGCGCACAAGTGGGGGAGGCGGCAGGCAGTGGAAGAAGCAGGTTCCCCACTGAGCGAAGAGACCAATACTACCAACACGGGACTGATCCCAGGACCTGGGAATCATGACCCAAGCTGAAAGCAGGCTTAACCAACTGAGCCACCCAAGCTCAAATATCATTTTATTGCCATGTGTTCATTCAAGTGAAATCTCACAGGATGGTCCATAACCTCAGGATATTTTCATAGATCCATTGGAAACATTGGATCTGGCCTACATTATTTACTTTTACAAAAGAGGAAATAAAGGTACCAATGAGGCATAGAGACAAATGGTCAAGAGTTAGATAACAGGCAGGTATACATCTTGTGATACCTATTTGGCTCATTTGGCCCTCACTTTCTTCTGAAGAAAGTGGTCTTTATCACCATTTCTTATGGATAGGATTTATTGCCCTACTTCAGTTTTTGAAGATGGTATCATCCTGTGTATTCACTTAGTTTATTCCCTACATTTACTTCCAAGTAGTTTTTTCCAAGAGTGAACCAATAATAGACTAAGGATATACAGCCATTGGGGTTGTACAAGACCCTATAGTCTCAGCCCTTAATTACCTCCTCTTCTTTTCTGATCCTTAGTAATCCTTTGTACCTTCACTTGTAGTCCTTGACACATTTTGCCTTATATCACCAGTGTTTATAGCTTTCTTCTTCTACATAAGTCTACAAACTCTCTGTGAGCAGAAATTGTGTTTTAATCTTTGTGGTACCCTCTGAAAACTGTCTTGCTTTAGAGTAGGTGCTAAATATCAAACATTAAATGTCAGACTCTGACACACAGTCAAGTAGAGAGAGGTACTGAAATATTATTTTGAGAATTGATCACATCATTGACCTACGTGGGTAGCCTCCCCAGGTGGCAGACTTGCCAAGGAAAGCATTCATTTGAATGTGTAAGATCTGGTGTGTCAACAAAAGCAATTAGGGTGACTTCATCATCATGGCACCTATTTAGTGAGTGTGAAGTTATTCAGACAGGATAGTAGGTGCACTGAATGGGATTCAGAAGAAGCACAAAACACAGCCCATATCTTTAGCAAATTAGCAGTTTAGATTGGGAAGCAAGAGTCCAAAAATGTAAAGTCATATATAATTAAATTCTAAATGCATAGTGAAAGTAAGTGAGGCAGAAATCCAAGAAGCCATCACTCAGCAATGGCTGTGGAGTGTAGGGAGGACACCAGAGCCTGGACTGCCGTGAAGGCACAGGCACGGCACTGAGGTACCGGGTCGCTGGCATAGACCTCTAGGGGAAGTAACGGCTAGTCCACACAAGCTCACAGCACAACGAACCAGTCAGGAGAATGAAGAGCAAAACTGACTTTCATTTTTCCTATTGGGAAGAGCCTTGGCTTGACACAGTACCTCCGATTTCAGAAATTCCAGTGTCAGATGTTGTTCCTAAAGGAGAAACATTCTGAGCCCTTGTGAGAATGCAAAATTGTCCTTGAACAGGAGGAAGTCAGCCAAAGAGTTCCCAGACATGACTCACTGGTTCGGCATATCCACAACCTACAAGGCTGACTTGTGCCATGTCACCGAGGGGACCACAGTTTGTTCTTACATGGTCTCTGGCTCAGGAGATTTGGAATGGGGAAGGGGCAGGATTTCTGACGCTGAGATGAGAGGTGCATGCCTTGTAAGGAGAGATTACAGAAGAAGAGATGTTGGAGGACCAGGAATGCCAGGTGATAGCATTTGACATGTATCACAGGTAATGAAACGAGCAATCAGGAGCTCTAGACCTAAATGTGGTCCTTCCCGCCTGAGGGGGATGGTGATTTCTAACTGGGATAAAAATCATATAAAGTGCTGTTCTCATGAGCCTTTAGCCCGAGGCAGGAAGTTATGTGGAGGTTAGAAAAGAGATACATGGATGAAACAGGACAGTTAAAGACAACTCTTCCCCATGCCTTCCATTTATCTTGAAAAGATCTTTGGCCATGAAATTGAGTGGCACCTGCAGAGACTTCCCAGAATTACTCTGAAGGCCATAATTGCTGCTGTGAAACACTAAAATAATGGTGCCTGTCTTAAACTGATACACACAGCTCAGTTATACAGAATAACAGCACAAAGCAGAATGCAGTGTTCACTGCATTAGATATTTGTTAAAAATCCTAAAGTTTACACATAAGAGTTTATTGACCACTTACTATATGTGGGGCTTTGCAACAGATGCTGTCAGAATATAAAAGAAACATAAGGCTGATTCCTCAGTTGAGGAGAACCTATGTTTGGGGGTGGAAATGAGAACCGTTCTATGTTCTTGGTAATAATAAGCTCTTACTTTCAACATCACTACCACCACCACCCCTGCTCTCCCATAATTCCACTTTGTTTTCATAGTACTTTCTGACTTAAACCAAGGTGTTGGTGGTATCTTCCTCCCATTTCCAGATTAGAGATGCTGCGTTGGGTCAGGTTATCTTCGTACAGGAAGGGTACCTTAATCTTTGAACACTCTGAGAGTCCCAGCTGTTACTGGTACTTTCTGGAAGACAATGAGCTTTACACATGGACCTGAATTCATAGCAGTCATATAGATGCAAACACATGAATGTTACATCTTCAGCATAGATCTTGAGAGTCCAAAATCCAAAACTTGGACTCTCCATCTTGAGAGCCTAAAATCCAAAAACTTCTTGGAAAGTCTCTTTGGAAATTAATTTCAGCAAGTGCATTGCATTCTGTGGATTCTTTACCTCTGGCAAATATTTATCTTACAAAAAAATAAACTTTGTAAGTAGCTAAAATTTGGGGGGTGGTGCAATAGATAATTCTATTTGTCCACTTGACTAGGCCACAAGGTACCTATTGGTCAAATATTATTCTGGGTGTGTTTGTGAGGGTGTTTCTGGATGAGATTAACATTTGAGTCAGTAGACTGAGTAAATAAGATTGCCTTCCCTAATGTAGGTGGGCTGCATCCAATCAGTTGAAGACCTGAATAGGACAAGGAGCCTGGGTAAAAGAGAATTTCTTTTGCCTGGCTGTCTTCAAGCTAGGGCTTGTTTTTGTTTTTGTTTGTTTATTTGTCTGTGTTCTTTCTTTGCACTTGAACAGAAACATTCTCTTCCTGGATCTTGACTCTGTTGCACTTGGATTGGAACCACAACATTGGCTCTTCTAGTTCTTGGGCCTCTGGACTGGGACTGAAACTACACCATCAACTCTGCTAGGTCTCCAGCTGCAAAATGCAGATCTCAGGACTTGTCAGCCTCCTTAATTGTATGAGCCAATTCCTTATAAAAAATCTCCCTCTCTCTCTCTCTCTTTTTCTATAGATATAGATACAGATAGATATATAATAAATATCTCTTCATATGTGTGAAATAGAGGAGGTAGATAGATAGATCTTATTGTTTCTGTTTCTCTAGAGAATGCTTATTAATACAGAGCCAAGCTGGAGGAATACATTAGTTGATATGCTAGGAATGAAATTTTAGTCACACATACATATATATGTATACACACACACACACACACACACACACACATATAACAAAGGCCCTTTCTTTTTCTTATAGGCTCAAAAACTGGCTTTGAAAGTAACTTTGAAGTAGGAATTCCAAGTAGGTCTTGAACACTGGAAGTATGCAGCAGAGACCACTACCTGACCACCAAACCCATACAGCTTGACTACTTCTTCTGTGTGACTGAGTTCCAATTGGTCCTACTTCTAGTTATGGCCAATAAAGACCCCCTTCCTAAATTTCTCATGCTCTTTTCCATTCAGTGATGACTTTCATCATGCAGTGAAAATGGTGGAACATGAGATGGAAGGAACCTGAGTCCCTCCTTTCAACTGGAGGACACTTGATCAAGAATATCTCTTTTTGATCTTACATGAATGAAAAATAAACTTCTGTTTTGTTAAGAGATTTCTGGTGTGTGGCTGGTTTTTGTTTGTTTGTTTGGAGTTTTGGTTGTTTTTTTTTTTTTTTAGTTTTTTTTTATTAATTCCAGTACAGTTAAAATACAGCATTACATTAGTTTCAGGTGGACCATATAATGGGTCTACAGGAATATAGCTGTTCTGTGATGTCAGTTAGTAGCTAGTATAACCTAAGTAATACAGGACACCACTGGAATAAGGACAGAGATGATAATGTTGAAGGACAAGAGTCTGTGAGCTTACAACTGCTGGTGTATGTGTTTAAGATATACACCTTGGGGCACTAATGTGGCTCAGTCGGTTAAGCACCCAACTCTTGGTTATGGCTTGGGTCATGATCTCAGGGTCATGAGATCGAGCCCCACATGGGGTTCCATACTCAGCAAGGAGTCTGCTTGAAGATTCTCTCCCTCTGTCCTTTCCTCCACTCTCAAATGCTCTCTCTCTCTCTCCCAAATAAATAAATAAACAAACTTAAAAAATATCCCTCTTAAAATACAGGGATTCTAATTTAGCTTATTAGAATCTAGTTACTTCCATTTGTGGGTACCATGTAGTAAGTAATTAGAAGCCAAACAACAACAGCAACAAATAATAATAATAATAATAATAATAATAATAAATGGTTTGGTATGAAAACTTAATCGTAGATTCGATCTATTTAAATTGCCCTGCTAACACTAAACAAATTATATTGCCAGTTTGATTCAAACAAAACTGATTTATTAAATAGTAATTATAGTGTGCTCTGTGGGGAAAAATATTATTTGGGGTCAAAACAGCAGAATTTGAGTGCTTGCTTTACCATTTGCTGGTGGAGTAAAATCTCCAAGTCTGTTATCTCATCTGTAAGTCAAAATGGGATAGTAATACCCCTCAGTGCATTGTTGAGAAGATCAAAGTGCTACACTTTGGAAGGGAATAATTATTTTTGTCTGTTTTCAAGGTAACACAAACACAACTCCTTTTGGGGGTGCTGAACAGTAAATCCAGTAGTTTTCACTCACTCATTTCCTGCTCCCTACCTGCAGTCCTAACATTTCCAAAAAGCTCTGAATCTGCTTGAGGGTCTGATAGCTGATTTGAGTTGGAAGACTTGTCCCAAGCAAGCACTCATGTGTCCTGGAAGCAGGAACAAAGAGACCAAAAGACCAAGGCCTCTGAATAAAGTAAACACAACGGGAATGCTTTGAGGGTGATGGAGACTGAGCTTATCTTGCTTCGTCCAAGCTTGGACTTCAAAGCACATTTTGTGACTCACATCCACTAAATGACTAAAAGCAAAGGCCAAGTTATGAATTATGGAGTGGAGAAAAAAATGAAATGATGACAAAATCTTGCAAAAAAAAAAGTGAAGTGAAATAAAATTCATCTTCATGATTTTCATATTTCCATGAGTGGCCACCCCTTTCCCCATTGGGAAACATAAGGACAATATAGGAAAGTGGTTGAGAGAGTGGATTTTGGACTCAGAAAATGCTGAGTCAGCCTCTCAGTCCTGCCACCTATTCTCTGTGCTACTTACCTCTTAGCAGCTTCCATTTCCTCATTAAAGAAAAAATAATACTTCTTATGTCTAAAGATTGCTGAGAAATAAGAAAAGCATTGATGAAGATAGAGCATTTAGCACAGTCCCTGGCACACAGTGAGAAGGATTCCACATTAGCTCTGATCATTTTAGGCTTACCTTGTAATATCATTTCGGCTTATACATTATGTATTACTCACCCTGCAGTCTTACTCATCAGATCAAATTTTTGCAGAGAATCCTCCTTCTTAGTTTTCTGATCTAGGAGTTGTTTCTTCTCCCTGGTCCCGTACATGGTGTTGTTACCAAGGTTTTGTGCTTAACCATAATCTTTCTCTTTCTCAGTCAGAGAAGGGAAGAGAGGGCGTGGAAGCAGTAATATATTTCTCTAAATTTAAAAAATTGTGAGAGGTGTCATTGCCACCTGACAAAAATAGTCAAATGTGAACACACATGAACTGTTTGGTGTTAGCATCTGTAGATCCCAGATGGACCAACATGTATCAGCAGCTCCAACATTCTGGTTGGAAAACAGGAGTCTGGCACATCCCAAATTCAGCACAATGTCACCATTTCTCCTGTTCGCACCATACCAGTCCCAATCTCTTGCAGCGTTGACATATTTGACTTCCGTGCTATATCAGAAGATCCTTTGACTCTGGGCATCAAGCCTGTTTTCATTTTCCCATCGGTGTCCGTCACTCAGAATCTATCCATGGTAGACACTTACCACAGACTTTAGGATGAAAGGCTTAAATAAATTTGATCTGACTTCTAGTTAAGGAGATGCATCACTATTATACCACCAGAGGTGAGAGTTTGGATAAACACAGGACCCAGTAAATATTTCTTGAGTGCCTGGTATTGTGCATTTTTCCTTTATCACACTTCATCCAACCTTCAACTAAAACCAGAATTGGTTAAGTAAATATTTAATAACAAGCAATTTTGCCACTTAAAAAATGAATACAAAACATCCTCCAATGATATTTTGAACATATACAATAAAAACATATATTGTGTGAACCAGGAAAACTTAGAAGGTTATCATGGACTCATCAGTTGTTCTTAATTTAGCACAAATTAGTCTCATCATCTCTTTCTCTGCTTCTTCATACCCTTCACTCCAGACTGTTCATCCTTCTTACTTCTTACCACCCAAAACAATAACCAAAACAAAACAACTCTTACATCATTTTTTGGAGTTGGTGAAGCAGTGAGGTCCCAGGGAAGGCTGTTTGCAGTGAGCAAATACAACTGCCCACAGAGGCAAACCCCTAGGGAGCCCACACAAAAGCAGACCTCGGGCCATGTGTGTCCATCAGAAATATGTTCTGTGGTGTGTCTCCTGGGCACATCTTTGAGAGAACTGTCATGAAGGGGAAGTAACAGGAGGCTTTCCACATCTTTCTTCTAAAGTTTTTTGCTTTTGTTTTTTTTTGGGGGGGGTTGTTTTTGTTTTTTGTTTTTGTTTTTGTTTTTTCCTGATACCCTTCTCCATCTTTTCAGCATTCTTGGAGCTTTCAGTCCCGTATCTGACAGTAGACAAAGTACATGATTTCAGGTGGCATTGGGTTGAATTTATACCTGTAATGAATAGGCTGGGTTGAGGAAGAGAGCAGGTCTTCGCATGTCTTCCTGTGAACCCTCCAGAACTCTAGGAAGGAGACCATGAAGTAACAGTGTAGTAACCCAAAATCTTATCACTTTTCATGTCCTTAAAATGATTATTAAGGACAATAATAATACAGCCCCACTTGACTGATCTGTCCCTTTCTTCCAGAATCTCATCTATTCAGTACTGCAGGTGACTGGGGCCATGCCTCATCTTGCCTGCCTGTCTATAAATTTTTGGAAGGGAGAGCTCACTGGCTCACAGCCCTGTCTCATTCCTGTTTACCACCCTTCGTACCTTCTAGCATAAGGCCTTCCACTCTGATCCTTGGAAAACGGTGGCATGTTAAAAAAAAAAAAATCACAAGTGAAAGAGTCTGGGCTTTGAATCCATGGAAAGGCATTCCCTTTCTACCTCCACAACTAAGTTGTGAATCTTCAAGGAAAAACTACTAACCTCAATGTATTGTTTAGGATTGTGTTGGACTTGGTCTTAGATAAATAAAGGGGTTTAGTCTTCTCACTTGGAAAAACTTCCTTAAAGTATGCTTTCCATGTTTACGTTGGTTGGTGTGTAATCCCAGGATGGCGGCTTCACTTCCAAATTCAATCAAGAAGAGGGAGGGCTCAGTGAGAAATGCTAGGACTAAAGAGAAATAACTTCTCTTAGTCGACTTCCCTAGAAGTCCCATCCGAGGTCTCCTTAAAGCCGTCATCAGACTGGCAAGAACTATGTAACAGGGCCATGCCAACCAATGAGAAAGACTAGGAAAGATCGCCGTTGGAGGGGGGCATCACCACTGCAGAGATAACCCATATTTTATTCATTAAGAAAAGAGAATGGATACCAAAGGGGCCACTAATTCTCTTTACCACACTTTTCCCACTTGTAAAATTAAAAAAATAACACCTATGCTATAATGATTTAGAAATTTAAATGAGATAATGCATTTGTATAATGCCTGGCTTAGAGCAAGCATTTAGCAACTTGTGTTTCCTCCACTTCTTGTTCAGGTTTTCCTGATATCTAAAGGAACGTGTTCCTGTGAAACACTCCCCAAATGGCATAAAGCTTAAAAGCAAATACCATTTATTTATATGGTAAAAAGTTTGAATGTGCCCAGGACCAAGAAATAAGCTCTCAGGCTGTCTTGATACCTTAGGACACATCTTGCTAACAGATGCACAAGATAAATATAGATAAAACACAGATGCTCACCAACATGGGTGGAAGCTTCATGCTGAGATGCTGTGTGTGGATCCAGGGAAGGAGCTAGGCCGCACCGCTCTCACTGCTTAGAGCACACTGCCCTGTAGCTTGCTGCAACACCACTGCTGAAGGCTGTTTTCTCACCTCTTGCCTTTTTTTTAATAAAAGTGAATATCCTCCTCAGATATCTTGTGGTTAGCAAAAACAGGAACTCATGTAGGTCTTTCGTAATAGCAAAGTGGTATAATGTCAACTTGTGAAGAGCGAGAGATACCTGTATATAGTAGATCCTCAATAAATGTTAGTTAATAGGATGAATTTTTATAGCATCTTATGGTTTTCAGATGATATATTGTCAACCTTGGCCTAGTATATCTTTACTGATCCATGAAAGCAGAGATCTGGACTCAGGACACCTGAAAAGAAGTCTTGGACCTTTCCGGTAACTCACTGAAAACCGTCTGTAGCAGAGTGCCTTCAAAGACCTTTCTGAATAGAAAAAAGAATAGTTACTATGTTTTTGATAACTTGTTTTCTGGGTTTTTTTGGTTTTTTGTTTGTTTGTTTTTTGGGGTTTGGGTTTTTTTTTTTTTTTTTTTAGGAGGAGGAGAAGAGGAGGAGGAGGAGGGATCCTTTGAGCTATATTGGTGGTAACATAAGCAACTATTATCATAATGAGAAATATGGGGATTTTGAATATTATTGGGAATCTCAAATTTAAATTAAAATGGAGAATGATTTTTTTTTCTGTTTAAAAAGTATGGTGATATTATTATAGAAATTAGTACCTTGCAAGTAGTTAGGATGATATTCAAAAACAAGCAGAAAAATAATAATGGTAACGTCACCAGGATTCATATAAATTTTGACAAGTCAAAATTTTATATAAAATTCATGTCTTTTAGTTGATTAGGCAGTTCACAGTTGGCAAAAGGTGTACTTGAGTCAATCTTCACCTGGCAAATTTGACTTCCTGTTTCTATGAAAAAAATTCGTCTTTAAAAAAATCTCATAAAATAGCTCCCAAGGCTTTTTGCACATCAAATAGTTCTAACAGAACCAAATTTTGATGAGGTAAGTGTAAGGAGTTTAGTAACATATGGATTAAATTTCCCTTAAAATAGACATCATTTTAAAATTGAGGAGGAAAAAAAGGTCTTGGTAAAATATGAAAATATGTTTTGGTTTTCCTTGAACCCCAAACACAATTTGAAAAATGGTTCAAGATGTTCACCAAACCCCCAATATAGCTGGTTTCACCCATTTCTAGTTCCAAGATATGAACTATTGGGAATTCTGGTAATGATAAATATTACAAAAGTATTAGAAAATATTGGCAAATAGTCAGAGAGAAATGAAGAAAGAGCAAAAATTTAGAAACAAACAAATTCAAACTTAGGGATACTGTCTCTAAAAGCTTACGAGTGGACAATTCTGATCCTGAATAGCTGATAAAATAATTTAAATTTCTTCTTACATTTCAGAAGAAAGAATTTAATGACAAATACGGATAAGTAATTATTTTAAGAACACTTCCGATAATGAAATGAAAAAAAAAAAAAGCTCCATTGCAGAAGGCAATTTGGTGACAGGCTATATTCAAAGTGCATGAGGACTAGCCTATCTCAAAGTGCAAGTGAGATTTTATAGGGCAGATGCTCTTACTAGTTTTGATCAGAACCAGTTAGCTCAGCTGATGAAGTCTTGTACTATCAAAATTAAGGTCATGATTCAATTTATTCTTAAATTTGTACAAGCTTTCCCTCCACAATCAGTCCTTCTCATTAGTGGCAGGCAACCTTTCTACAGTTCAAATACTTCATGTCATTTTTTAAAATCCTTCATGGGTTCTCCACTGTCTTCAGAAGTAAGTCCAAACTTGGCACCAACGACCTTCCTGGGTACTGATTATGACTCATTTTTCACTGGCTCATGTTTTACTATTACCCCCTAAATAACTCTATATTTTAGTTATAGGAACTATTTATAGCCCCTACCATGTTTCTGTAGTGGAACGTCCTGCTGATGCTGTAACTTTTTTTTTTTCTTTTTTCTTGCTGGAAGAGGTACTATTATGTCACTCTTATCATCTTTGGAAGAGTAAAGGATCTTGAGGCACTGAATGCAGGGCTCTCAATCAGAGAGGAGAGATACGTATATACACATACACTCTGTGGAGGACAAGTGGTCGTGGGCAAGTATGTACTTGTCCTGACTCTTCAGGAAAGGAAGGGTAAAAAGATTCTATTTCCAGGACTGAAAAAGAAAAGCTGCCTGACCCCTGGTGGTAGGAGTCCTTGGGAAGGAAAAGACATCAGAAATTCTAGGTCTGCAGGGGATAAATGGTTAGTCCAATCCTGACATCATGCTCCTGCAGGAACTGTCATCTCAGAGAAGGCTCTGTATGGGACCCAGAGGCCCAAAGATTAAGAGGTTGGGGCCTGGGGAACTCTCATTCCACGAGGTTGGTTCTGAGGGTAGATCTTCCAGCCTCTGAGATTCACAACAGCAGGTCTCTGGTCCTCTGGTCCCTCATCATGTTTTGTGGACTGTGTAGGTCCAGTTGTCAACAGTGTCACCAAGTGGCAGCCAGAGGCACAAGCAACAACGAACTGACCAAACCCCAGGCTCTTCGCTGCTGGGTGTTAAAAGCAGAGTGATGACCTCCTCTTAGGCTGTGTAAATCTTTGGAGTTTTAGCAAACTCAGAAAAATAAGGAACGGAGAGGTGGAGAGCCAAATGTTTGACTAATCTGATGTGAATGGATTGAGCTAGTTTTCTTTTGAGCATATAAATCGCCCCTGCCTTTGCCCAATTCTGTGGAGCAATTACTACCTGTCATACTCCTCTGACTTCCCATGATCTGGAGGGTTCCTCGTCCCCCTTGTCTTGCTGTCGTCTCAAGTACCACTTCACTCAGAAGTCCTCCCTGCCTCACTGAGCCTGAAGTTTCCCCTTAAGCCCCATGCAGACATTCATGTGACCTTCCCTCTCCCCTAAACTGTTCTGTTCTCTTCACGTTGCAACCAGAAGTCCCTCAGTGAAAATGCCCAATTTGCTCATTGTTCTTCCATCTGACCCCCTCTCCATCCTGTGAGATTGTCCAAAGCAAGGACTGCATGTTATTCACTGATCCATTTTCACTACCGGCATGTACTAACTAATAATAAGAGAACCAAGGCTTTGGTTAGGAAAGAGAAATGTCCATGCCAAATATCAAACTCAAAAACTATGACCAGGGCGCCTGGGTGGCTCAGTGGGTTAATGCCTCTGCTTTCGGCTCAGGTCATGATCTCAGGGTCCTGGGATCGAGGCCCGCATCGGACTCCCTGCTCAGCGGGGAGCCTGCTTCCCCCTCTCTCTCTCTGCCTGCCTCTCTGCCTCCTTGTGATCTCTCTCCCTCTGTGAAATAAATAAATAAAATCTTTAAAAAAAAAAAATAAATAAAAAGGATGTTCCTCTTTTAAAAAAAACAAAACAAAAAAAAAAAAAACAAAAAAAAACTATGACCAACACTAGCTCTGGTTTTGTTTACTAGCCCTTGAATTGAGTGAATAAAATAGATAGAAATTGGACCAAGGTCCTCAGGGAATTGTGTGTTTAGAGAAACGCAAAGCTAATGAAGAAAGTCCTGGGATGCTCATTCCTTAATGAAATCATCATGTCCTCAAACACTCACCAAGAGGAAGTGGAGAACTCCCAAAGCATCCCTGGGACACTGGGCAGGGAGTCTCAGAGGGCGGACTTGAAGGCTGACAGGTGGATTGGCCAAGGAACTCACTCCATGGCCAGTGCAGGAAGCCCTGTTTTCCTACAGAGGAAATGACATGTGTTTCGGACCAGTGACCCGTTGAGGTTTCTCCTCATATTGTCCTTTTTCAAATGGAAGACCTCATAATAGATTTTTTTCCAGGCCTTTCCAATCAGAAAACAGAACAGCAGAGATAATACAATACAGAGGATTGGTTAAACAGATGTTGGGGAAAAAGCGAACCCTGGAGGATCACAGAGACAGTGACAAGGAAGCAGAGCCTGGGAAAACAAAGAACGAGGTTAGTAGTTAACCTCTAGAAGCACAGATAAGTCCCTCTGGGACTAGACTCGGACCTCTGAGGAGGGGTTGTGCAGATTCTTCAGAAACAGAAAAGGAACCCCTCTCAAAGCTGGGGTGTAGACCTGAAGAGGGAGGGCCAGGCATCTGGCCCTGGGGGAGAACCCCGTGGACCCAGAGCTCAGACCTGTGAGATGGGAGGTGCTCAGCTGGGACTACTGAGGGGGCTCCATGAGGCCGGCTCTGGGAGTGGGCTGCCTGGGGCAAAAGGCCAGGTCTGAGAGATGTGCAGGAAGAGGAGAGAGCGGATGTCTTCGTCGCGTCTTCCAGTCTCCTTCTGGCATCCTTTACCGGCAGAAGCCAGGTGACAAAGGAGAAATGTGTTTTGCAGAGTCCCGACCCGAGCATCACAGAGCAGAGCACAGAAAGGAGGGTTGGAGGAAGAGAAAGGCCACGTTCTAACCCTTTGTTTGCTCTCCCTGACACATGCCCTTCTACACAGAGCTGAGCTTTCGGAAAGGAAGAGCTTCTTTATAGCTTTCTCTAATAAGACTCAACCATCTGTCATACAAAAACTGTGCTGTGTCCCCAGGAAGACGAGACACGAAGTCTCAACAGTCCATGTTTCCATCCCTGGGCAAGGGGCATGGTATTTATCTCTGAGCCATGTTAACTTATGTTATGATCCAATCACAGTCCCACCAGAATATTTTGCAATGTGAACACTAAACTTGAAAAAGACTCAAAAATACAACAGTTCTGATATAAACTAACAGGAAGAGAAAAGAAAGGAAAATAATTAGCACCTATGTCACATGACACAGTAAGCAAGGAAGAAAATCGGCATGGCCACAAGTCTGTGTTTCTGCAAGTGTCATGAAGCCACAGCAGACATTTATAATCCTATCCTGTGTTTTCTTTGCCCTGAGCTCCTCAGATAATTTGGTTCTTTACCTGCTATAGTGACATAAACCTTCAGTCCTCATGGGCTCTACCTCCTTTGGGTTCTTCCATTTCTAGGAACTTTTGTTACTGGGTATGAAGGCATGAGGAGGTACCCAGAGAACATCTAAATTTTCTGTATAGAAAATCCTTCCTATCCCCACTGTGCATAGCAATCCAGTTCCATCTGGGTCATTGGGATCATTCACCCAAGTGAATACCAAGCTCTTTTCCTGCCGTGAGTAACACGAGGACCCCAACATGGCTGATGGTACTTTCAAAATGTTCAAAATGTTGGGGTAGTGAGAGCAAAAAGCAGACTCATTCAAGATGTTTTGGAGATTGGTAATTGTGTTATTCCTTGGAGTAGTAGTTTACCAGGGGTAACAGTTAGGCTCCGTTAAGAGATAAGAAAGAATAAAAGAGAAAACCGTGATGTGAAGTGGGAATGATAGAATGGCATCACTGGCATTGGTTCACGTACCCCAGATCAAAGTAATGGTTCTGGAAATATTTGAAATTTTGGAAGCTAGGAGCACCACTTCTTGACAACTAGAGTCCCAATACTTTGGATAAACCAAGATCATATAGTCCCAAGATTAGAGAACCTGCCTATAACATAGTCATCATTAAAACACACCTTCTCTGAAACCCAACCTCTTAGCTCCTTCATTAGCTCAGCTGATAAATTCATCCAGGCTGATTTAAAAAGGACAAGGGTGATGAATATACTGACTGGTTAGATAAATGGTATTTATAATAGCAGAAAGCCAATTCATTCTTGAAGACAGAAGACAATGAAGTGAATCTTGGTGAGGTGTAAAAATCCTCAGGCAGTGATTGTAGAACAGGTAAAAAGAGTAGGATATAAATAATGGAATGTATTTTTCTCTTCTTGGGAATTTTTTTTTCTTTCATACTTTCAAGCATCCTTTCAAACGTTAAGCGAAACAGGAAAACTGTTCACTTAAAACTTCCAAGAAGTAAAGAAGGTGATAATTTACAGAAGTCTTCTCCAAGCTTCGATATTATGGTATCTGAGAAAAACCGAATCAGATTTAAGGCTTCTATTTGTTCTTTTTCTCTTCCTCACTTAGCCTATTTTCTGTCCCAATTTTTTGTTGCTTCTGATCTTTTTATGAGCATGGATGTGTGTTCAAATTTAAAAAAAAAATCAAATGCATAAATACTGCAGTAAGGGAATAATAGAAAATCTGAATTTAGGCTCAATTTTAGATTTAAGGATACATTCAAAATGCTAGTTTGTCTTAAGTATTGCTTTCCTTGTGATCCTGGGTGTAAAAACAGGAAAGTTCTGCCTGAAATTGGCTTCCTGGTGTGACCTGCAAGTCTGAAGTTCAAAGATACGTGTGAAATCCAGACCTTGTTTTATTCATTAATTCCTATAAGCAAGCACTACTCTTTAGCTAAACAATCCGAGACCTAGCTTGACTGTTTAATGGATAAACAGAAGCCCGATTGTCCTCTCCTAAAATGCAGCAAAATTCAGGGGGAAAGTCACAAAGTGTACCGTCAAAAGCTATGGGTGACATCACAGGGATTAAGGTTGGGTAAATCATGGAACTGGAAGGGCACTGGAAGAAAAATCTAGGGTAGAAGACATTGTGGGCAGGAAAAAAAAAAAAAAAACAGGAGAGGAGGATTGAAATTCAGGCCCTTGTACTTTTTGCGTGACAGTAGTTCCGCCCTGGAGAAGCCCTACTCACCTCTACCAAGTAGGTGGCTTGGGAGGAGTGGGGGACAAAGGGACTGAGCCAAATAGGCCAGCAGTGAAGTGTCCCCTTGCCATCTGTCTGTGCCCCATGAGGTCAGGGACAGTGGAAATGGGCAGAGCCCCACCTGTGATAGATGGCGTAATAAATCCCTGCTACCTCTCTCGTGCATGTGTACACTACCTTGACTCTGGACGCTGTTACTACTGCTCCAGACAAAACAGGGGCCAGAGTGACCCGTGGACAGGGAGGTCTGTGGTTACCATAGGGCTGGCACTCATTTCACAATGTATAACATAAGCCTCAATAATAACCAAGGCATTTTAGAAAAGACGAGAGCAAAAAGCAGAAACAATAATGAAAATTCCAGAGAAAAGCCCAGTAGGCTCCTGCAGTTGCTTTTGCCTCTTCCATATAACAGTATTTCTGGCAATACGGTTCAGCTTTGGGAAAGAAATATACACACGCACATGCACACACAAACACACATCCACACAATCATTTTTCAAAGGCTGCAGCTTAAGCCTCCTCAGTTTACTGAACATCAGTCATGTTTTGACAAATCAGCAGAACTCCCAAGAACACGGTAACTGGCCGGCAAGACCGTGATCGCTTTACCACCGCCTCCGAATGCGTGCTTCTCCGGAATACACGTTCATTCCTTAGCCTGCCAGAGAACAGAATGTGGCCCTACGGTTGCTGCTAGGAAATAATCATCCTGTAAGGGAAATGGACCCCCGTTTCTAATACTTAATCTTCGTCCTGTAACTTGTGGTTTAAGGGCCCTGAATCCTAAACTCCTTTCTCTCTGGGAGGGATTAGGATCACCGTGGTTTCTCCTTCTTCCCTAAGACAAATGTAGAACTCTTCGATAGAATGTTTCGAGATGCTTACTGTGTCAGCTCCAGGAGCAAAGTCTACTATGGTTTCCTTCCACAGGAAGCCCGCCTTACCTTAACAATTCCCCGTCTACCCAAGTAAAAAGAACAGAAGGTAGAGACTTGGGGTCCTCCGCATCATTCATCCCCACCCCCACTCCTGTTTCCTGCACTTAATAAAGGCAACAGCTAAAATTTAATAGCATTCGGAAAACCATGAAGGCATCTCCTGGAGTTACGTGGCATGTTTTATATTACAGTGGTAGGATTAAGAAAAGAGGGAGGCTAGAATCTGCCTCGTGCTCCAAAAATTGGTGTCTCGACATCAGACTGATCTAGGTGGTGCCTGAAATACAGGATGGAGCCAAAAATGTCAGTAAATAGAATTTCTTTAGAATGGCAAAAGTATTGGTTTAACCAACATTTTACTGAGTTAGCAAACAGTACACACAGTAACCTTCTTAAATAGAAAAGAATTCATTCCAGTGAAAAGTGCTTGCAACAAATCTCCTTCTTGCTTCTTTCCAAATGAGGTGTTTTCAAACTGACATGTTGTTCACAGGATTTGTTGTGTACACAGGAGATCTGTTCCCAAATACCCCAACTTTATTAACCATCGGGGGACTTGGGCTATTTCCTATGGGAAACACAAATTTTTTTTTTTTTTTGGTGTTTTCAATAAAACATTTGGGCTAAATTAGAAAGTAAATAAATGAATACTTCTCAAGAATCCATGATAACACTTGCTGAGCAGTGGGTCAGGCCAGATTTAATCTAAAATCTTTCTGCTGCGTGTAAATGATTATGTCATAGCATTTGTCTTTAATTACTCACCTCTTTCCAAAGGCTTGACTCATAATGTGTTTCTCGGTTAACCACAAACACTTGTACTACAAGATTTGTCATATAGATTCACTCACCCCCTTCCCACCCCTCTGTTTTTGCTCTTTGCAACAACATTCTTAAGTTGTAGCTCCTGAAAAAGAAATTTTGAGACATTGTCTAAACCACCCCTTCCTTGATATTTTGAAGATTTCCATGCTAAGAAAAATAACCCCATCTTCTCTTGATTCATGAAGACCATTTAGCAGGTTTAATGGTAATGGAAATAGCAATCCTGTATCATCATGGTTTTGTGCTATATGGCGCCATTCCTGTGAGAATTTCTAGGAGTTCGAGAACATATGAAAAGAATAAAAACAAAGGGTCGTAGCTTGTAATTGAGTACAAGTCAATTAGGCAACCACATACATATTTTTTCCTTCATCACCTCACTTCTCACTTCACCTGCCCCTATGAGAAACAGAGTGAATTATAATTTAATTCAGAATAAATTAAATCGGCCCCCTCCTCAGCCCACTTAGCACATATTGTTAATCCTTGAAGTTTTAGCAGAGGTGTGGGCTCCCAGTGGTGTTTATTGCCATCTCTTCAGACTAATCCCGTATGAAGTTTGGGATTATAGAATTTGGGGGAAATGTGGGAAGTGATGTAATCCTAAAGACATGTTCATCCAGGACTGGGGTTTTTGTAGGCAAAGTAGGAAGCACCTAAATGATGTAATTTGGGAGTTTTAAAGGGGTTCTGACTCTCAAATCTCCATTCTACTGAGCTGAAATCCCTCCTTTGCTAGTTTGTTTTGTTTTTTGGCGGGAAGTTAGTTAAAATAAAAAAAGATGTCGTTAAAAACAGAAGTAGGCACATGAGTTTTTCTTTGGGCAGTGAAAATTCCTCAGTTAAAATGCCAATACTGGCAAGAATTGGCAACACATTAGTTATGCTCCAGGAAGGTGAAGAGATGACTAGCACCACTTTTTTAACTGCCTTCTATAATCCCAGCAGTGGTTACTACTGTAGGGTCTGGTCCCAACTTCCTTCCTTCCTTCCTTCCTTTCTTTCTCTCTTTCTCTCTTTCTCTCTTTTTCTCTCTTCCTTTCTAGAGAGAGAGAGAGAGTGCAAGTTGGGGAAATGGGGGCAGGGGCAGAGGGAGAGCCAGAGTCTCAAGAAGATTACACGCTCAGCACAGAGCCCCATGTGCCTCGATCTCAACCCTGAGATCATGACCTGAGCTGAAATCAAGAGCTGGCCGCTGAACCGACCGGGCCACCCAGGCACCCCTGCCTAACTCCCCTCTGTGATTCTTCCTTCTTTATCCATACATACAGATATACATAGACACCACCAAGACGTTGTAGCTGATCTACCTCTGCTGAAAGATATTCTGTCTAGTTGACGGCCATCCTTCTACCTAGACTTAGACCTCCTCCATTCTGATTCTGAGCTTCAGTCGCCTTTCTTTCTCTTTATGCCTGCCATTGTCCTTACCCCTTTGACTGTGTGCTGGAAAAATTGTCATTTTCTCCTCATTGACACTTTTGGTTTCTTTTTTCTCTTGCCTGGTAGAGTCACCATTCAGAACAAAACAGACGTGTAAAACTCCTCTTTTAGAAAGGGGAACCCTCTCACTGTTGGTGGGAATGGAAGTTGGTGCAGCCACTTTGGGAAAAAGTGTGGTNTGTGGCGATTTCTCAAAAAATTACAAATAGAGCTACCCTATGACCCTGCAATTGCACTACTAGGTATTTACCCCAAAGGTACAGATTTAGTGAAAAGAAGGGCCATATGTACCCCAATGTTCATAGCAGCAATGTCCATAATTGCCAAACTGTGGAAAGAGCTGAGATGCCCTTCAACGGACAAATGGATAAAGAAGATGTGGTCCATATATACAATGGAATATTACACAGCCATCAGAAAGGATGAATACCCAACTTTTGTATCATCATGGACAGGTCTGGAGGAATTATGCTGAGTGAAATAAGTCAAGCAGAGAAAGTCAATTATCGTATGGTTTCACTTACTTGTGGAACATAAGGAATAAAATGGAGGACTCTAGGAGAAGGAAAGGAAAACTGAACTGGGGTATCATAGGGGAAGATGAACCATGAGAGACTGTGGACTCTGAGAAACAAACTGAGGATTATGGAGGGGAGGGGGATGGGTGAGCCTGGTGGTGGGTATTAAGGAGGCACGTATTACATGGAGCACTGGGTGTGGTGCATAAACAATGAATCTTGGATCACTGAAAAAATAAAGTAAAAAAAATCCTCTTTTATGTTTGATAAGGAAATAAATAATGATATAATATACACANACTGGGTGTGGTGCATAAACAATGAATCTTGGATCACTGAAAAAATAAAGTAAAAAAAAATCCTCTTTTATGTTTGATAAGGAAATAAATAATGATATAATATACACGTGCTCCTAAATGGAACCAGCCTTAACTGGGGGTGCAATTTCTATGCCAACAAGCCACATTAAGAAACCTCAATCAAAATTGCACCCCGTATGGGCTCCAATTGCTAATGGCTTCATTTGCCAACACCAGAAGTGTTCTACTGCTTGTTTTGCCTACACTCCACCATACCAAGTTTGAGCACCTGGGATTGACTTGAATTTCAAAAACATTTCTGTGTCTTATGTTTTTATCCATCAATAAGCATCTGCTTTTCTGTCCTTATTTACAATTGGTTTTTTTTTCTTTCTTCTGATATATTGACTTCATTTGTTTATACAAGAGTATTTTCAAGTTACTGCAAATCCTTTTTGGAACAATGCAGAAGTTATTTGGTAAACTTATTAGGGTAAATACATACATGTATATGTAATATATACATATACTACACGTATATGTATATATTCCTGTCTTTAGTTCCTTTCCTCTTTCTATGGCTCAGCATTTCCTTAGTTTTGATTTCTTGATCTGATTATCACTATAACCTGTAATTGGAGTAAAAAAAAAATATGCACTGGTTCCAATTTTATACTTAGCAGCTATAACACCAGTAAGTTCCTTAACTAAACTTGCTTTAAATGAAGACTGGCCTTACAATAGAGACAATGTGACAGATAGATAAAATCATAAATATGGAAGATCCCAACATAATATTTGATATATAGAATATACTCAGTAAAAAATACTTGATTCATAAATTATAAAATATAATTGTCTCCATGCTGACTTGATTTTTGTTAAGCAAATAGCAATGACAATGCATGTCTTACATAGCAGCATTTCTGAGAAAACTCTTATCTCTGGTTTAAACATTTTCCCATGGTCCCAAGTGTGATGTCACTAATCAGATAGGTCTATAAAAAATTTTAGATGGGAACAAACAATGACTTGATCAAAGTTCTTTTTGGGGCACCTGGTGGCTCAGTCAGTTAAGCAACCTGCTCTTGATTTTGGCTCAGGTCATGATCTCAGGGTCCTGGGATCAAGCCCCACATAGAACTGTGCACTGAGTGGGGAGTCTGCTTGAGGGTTCTCTCTCCCTCTCCTTGCCCCTACCCTCACTGACATTCCCTCTCTCTCAAATAAAAAAATCAATCAATCAATCAATCTTTAAAAAGAAATCCTTTTCTTCTTGAGTTAATGAAGCATCCTAAACAGCCACCTCTCTATTGTCTTTTTGTTATATATTTTCCCAAGGACGCGACTTGATTTTCTTTGGAATGTTCCATCAGCCTTCATCGCTGAGCCAGCA